>BOPP01000006.1:4042537-4057537 GCA_017312745.1 Gryllus bimaculatus
GTGAACAGGAGGGGAGGGGGTACCGCAGTGCCGCCTAGTGCTGCGTAGCTCGTAAGCCAGTCCAAGCTAATTAACACATAGCTATAAGTCATAGCCGCGAGCGACCGGGGCTGTTAGGGCTTGGATATTGAAATTAGCTTGCCCGATGCTATCTGGACAGGTCCAATGCGCCAGGCTTCTTTTTATGAACGAAACAGGTCAATTAAAACTCTTAACGCTAAATACTTAATTATACCTTAAACTCTTGTTTTCATAATTACATATTATATTTCATCGTAAAATCAATTCCAACTCTGACGGTTATTTCTTTAATTATAATGTAAAATGTGAATAAATTTTCTATTTTAAAGAGGTTTAAATTAAGATGAAACTTTGTATTGAAATTGTACGAGTAATAAGAGTTGTGGAAGTGATTTTCTGGAATGAAGAGGTGTGGTTTCTCTCATGAAAACAAAAGATGCGACATGCTTTGTAGAATATACCTGACAGTTTGTAATAGAGATGTTCGAAAAATTACCACTGTACTTGACACATACGTTGGTAGGAAACAAATGTCCATTCGTTGGAATGATGCGCTTGTTTATGGTAGAAGAACGAAATGTATTTTCTTTTGAATTTTAGTATATTTTCAAGTATGAAAGTGCATAATAATTTATAATATTTGTATACCATGTAAGTTATTCGACCGTTTCATTGATTAAAAATATTCTTCAAAGAAGCAAGTAATTCAAATTCAAGACACAGGCGTAGCTAGTGCGAACACGGCAGGTGTCTGGAACAAGGTAGTACCCGCAACAAGATAATCTTCCTGCGGTACGCCCAAGAGAGAGAAGCCGTCCATCAGAATTCCTGCTCGCCAGACAAGAGAAAATTAGCAAGTAGCGTTTCAGGAAACACCTCTGCACAAGGTGCAAACAAAAAGATTTCGCAATCCGGAGTTAGAAACTGAAATCACGCTGATACTAGTATTCACCACACAAATGATTCACACGCAAGATTCCACCCTGCATGAATCAATCTTAGTCAGAGTGGATACAAATTGAGTTTTCACGTACCAAGCATACCATCATCAAATTTGATTTTCTTTATTTTTTGTTCTGGAATCTCGTTCGTAAGAAAAAGAATATAATCAAGGAACGTCCAGAAAAAATAAAGTATGCATATTTCTAGAATACATATTTCCTAGAACGTGTTCTTTCCACAAAATTAATACTTATGGAAACTTGGATACCAATCAGGAAAGTGGACAGTCGAGAATAAATAAAATACAATAAAAAGAGACAGTACATTCATGCTAATAATGAGAAAAGTTTTCAGGGGTACATCTAAGAAGTGTGTTGACAGACAGTGATTCACAAGGTATTTAATAAAATTACCCCTATAAACTCCGACAAAGTTACACAAATTTCCTAGCATGAACCGATCTGCACGGCAGTCCAACCACCATCAACTTCCATCTCAAGCAGTACCACCCACGTGACCGACGCCCGGCAACGAACGCCCGCCAAACAAGCTGCTCGTGCGCGATAAACCAGAGCCAAACCACAGTTCGCCAACAGGACGCAGTAATTAAATAATCATAAGCCTACGGCGCGGGGGCGGGGAGGGGCGGGGGCGGCGCGGTCCGGAAGGGTGGAGAGGGGAGGGGCAGCCCGGAGCTCCTCATCTATCACGGCTCGCGCCTTTGCTCCCGCTCCGCTCACAAAAACCCGCGGGTAATGAAGATGTTTATATGCATTACCTAGCACATCAGCGACGGAAGGGTGGCAGCGGCGGCGGCGGCGGCGGCCAAGGCAGAAGACGCGGACACAAAGGCGGAGGAGGAGGTGACGGAGCAGTACAGGAGGAGGCGGAGCTGGAGGAAGAGACACCGCTCGGCGACGGGGAAAGCGCAGGAGAGTGAGGACGTGCAGGTAGAGTCTGGAGCGTGGGCGAACACGGAAACGGAGGCAAAGATGAAGGCGGAGAAAGAGTAAAGACGGGGCAGAGGCAGAAAAAGAGGCATAGACGGAGGACAAGCAGAAGAGGAGGTGGAGGCGAAAACAAAGGCGGAGGTGGTGACGAGGACAGAAGTGACGGGGATGGCGGAGGTGGTGATTGACGGAACAGGTGATGATGCAGTAAAGGTGGATGTGCGAGAAGAAGAGCGACAAGAGGCGATGGGCGCAGAGAAGGAGAATGAGGTTTGGGAGGAAGGGACAGCACGGTGGGCGGCGACGGAAATCGAGGTGAAGACGAAGGTGGAGGCAGAGGAAGAGTTGAGATCAGAGACAGAGGGGACGGAGTCAAAAGCAGAGGTAGAGACAGAGGCGCAGGGGGAAAGAAGGCGGAAACGGCCCCAAAAGCGCAGGCGGGAGCAGGAGCGGAGACGGAGGCGGAGACGAAGGTAGAGGTCAAGGTGGAGGCGGAGGCGGAGGCGATGCTGAAGCAGAGGCGGAAACGAAGTCAAAGACAGAGAGGAAGACGTTGGAGCAGACGCAGGAGGGGGAGGAGGCGGATGCAACGTGGCGTCGGCGGCAGAGCAAGCGGCGGCAGAGGAGGCGGGAGGCGCTGCTCCCCAGCGACCGCTGCTCCTCAACGCGCTGACGAAACAAAAAGTGATCGCTCCGCGCTGTCCCCTCCACAATCGCCGATCTGTCGCCACCCCCGGCCCGACTCTCACAACTGCCCGTAACTGGAAGATTGGATGCTTTATATTCTGAGTGCGCGGTATGGCAAAGGCAATTTTTCACGGAGAGTAAAGCAAATTGAGCAAATATTACTAATACTGTTATTTCGAAAGAAAATTTACCTTAAAACTAACATGTAAATAATGCAATAAATGCAAATACCAGGCTAATAATATCTGAAACACCTAATGTTACATCGATCCTCGAAAACGCAATATTAAAATGATAGTCAAATGATAAAATTAGTTTCAAAGTCAATCCTACACATCTACGTGAAATGACTTCGTCGTTGGACAAAAATTGGTAAAATGTTAAAATTAGTTTTCTTACGTACTATATTTCCTTGTACACTTTCATTCAAGGACACGGAATAGCAATTGCGACGAAACACTCACAGTAACATAATCCGTACTAGATTCAACAGTATGGAAAGGTAAAGAAGTGTAATGATTTTAAACCACACTTTGTAATATATTTTGATTCAGCACCACAAACGACATTATTGTATTACTTCTAAACACAGTTCATTTATACTAAAGTAATTCTGAGTCTCACTCTTTACAACACACTCAGCTTTGTAACTCACCGTCAAACGAAAACGTCGGGGAGTTGTGGCCTCAGCTGAAAGCCCCGCCGGCGGCAGCGGCACCTGTGGACAACGAGAGAGTACGGTTCGTGACGCCGCGTGTAACACGGCATATATTACACGTACAAAAAAAAACAACCAACCTCTTGCTCAGAAACGGACGTCTAAATTTCTCCCAGAGTTCTCACCTTACGCGCGCATTCAAAACCAATTTATTTTAAACGCCGTTTTTAACACACCGCGCGTCCCCGTTCGTTTTGTGTTATTTGGAGGCCCGGGCCGCGCCGCGCCGCGCCGCGCCGCGCCGCCCCTCGCGCCGGTGGCGGCGGGCAGCGGAGCGAGGCCGGGCGAGAGCAGCGCGTGAAGGAAACACGTTTCGGAGCGCGAGGCGTCGGCGGGGTCTTATTGCCGCGATTACCGCAGCTGTCACCCGCCGGCCGCGCGGCAGGGGGCGGCCCGCTCGCCGCCGACGCCCCGGCGCTTCAACCCCGCTCCGAAGCAACGTGCTGCAGCCCACTGGCCACGCCTGCGGGCCGGTCTTGCAGTGCAACTGATACACAGCCACCGTTTTCATGCATGCGCCTTCTACGATTCTCCGAAACGAGAGGGAGGTGGGGAAGTAGATAGTTCCAATGAACAGTAGTCCTACACTCTGGAGAAGTCTTCCATCCTTTTCCTTTTCTGAATCCATTTTCCTTCCTTGCCCCCACCTCCTAACTATCCTCTTCCTCTTACCTTTCCCCCACCTCCTACATTACCACCACCTCCTACTTTGCCTCCATCTCCTACCTTGCCTCCACCTCCTACCTTGCCTCCACCTCCTACCTTGCCTCAATCTCCTACTTTGCCTCAATCTCCTACTTTGCCTCAATCTCCTACTTTGCCTCCACCTCCTTCCTTCCCTCCATCTCCTAGCTCGCCTCCATGTCCTATCTTGCCTCCATCTCCTTTCTTGCCTCCATCTACCTTACCTCCACTTCCTACCTTGACACTTCCATCGCAATTGCTTCTACCAATTTAGACGGGTCCAACCCACTTGCCTTTCCCTGTTTTGATTTCTGAACCATCTCATTTACTCAGCCTTTTCAGCACTCGCGGCGTCGATGTTACCATTGTCTCAGCGTCCTCCATGGATCTCTCAATCTGAGCACGCTATTCGCACAGCAACTGCTTCAACACTTGTTGCCACAGCCACGTCCCATTCAATTAGCACCGACCACCTCCATTTCAACTATCTACTGGCAATCACTGCTAATCCAGATTTAATCGCTGTAGCTTTATCAGCTTATCAACCATCATCTTCATTTCACCCTCTCGGCTTCTAATACCTCTAGCAGTTTATTGGCCCACCAATCATCATTTCCTCTAGCTATGCTCAAATATGTACATTTTTCTATTCCATCACATTGCTAAAAAGTCAGCCAATGACATTTTTTCCGCACCGAACCTTGAAAACTTCCTGAATTATCGAATGATAAAGCCAATAAATACAGCGCAATACTTCATCTGTACGTACGCGCATGAAATGTTGTTTATTGAATATTATTTTGTTATTCACACTAAGCTTCTACGGTAAGAACGATCGAAATGTAAGGCACTGTTTCCTATATCGACTAGTTTATCATGTTTCTCAAAGCCCACTCATTATTTATGTGTTCTTTCTCATTTCCACAACCATTGACCATCAGCAAGTTTTTGGCACAAGTAAGATTTCCTTAATGTGAAACCATCAGAAAACGAGCTGTTTGTGAGATAGGAAAAACAAGACAAAATCATCCATTTCCAGAGAGTTTGATTGAAAATCATTAATGCAATGAGTGAATAGGATTTTAAATATTAAGAAATAAGAATTGAACAGAAAATTGTTGAGCTGATATATAAAGATTCACAAATATGATCACACACATGATATGTTAGTGGAAACAACAATACAAATGTTTACTAGATCGAATAATTATGTTGGGCATCACAATTGTTACAAAAATCTCTGTTCAATACTTCACATTTTCACTCATATGAAACTAAATAAACACACTTTTTCATTCAACAAAAACACTAATTAAATAAACAAAATTAAAATAATACAGTAAATTCCTCTTATTAACAATGTATTTTATATTTTGTTTTGCATTTGCAAATAGGTTCAGAGTTTCATGTCCTGAAGTCAGTAACTATTTCGAAACAGTGAGATATTCCAAATAAATAATCAATGAAATAAATTGTAATATTGCTTTACTTCTGCCTGTAATATGTGTACGGACAAGTAATACGTGTATTATCAATGTAGTGATTTATTGAACGTACAAAACGAACTTTTTAAATTGTTTTATAATCCTTGTTCGACAAGATATGTCTTTCAAGGTGTTTAAGGTTACATAATTTACATAACGTTTTTGAACTATATTTCTATGTACGTGAACACTGTACGAGAACAATAATGTTTGGAACCACTACTGCTAAGGATACCCAGGAAGGGACCTTCAGGTACGAAACGAACTAAGGGCCATCTATCGCACGTCTTGCGTGCATCCGAAAGGCCCCTGTGTTGCCTGCGCGGGTAGCACCGCACGCGGCGGGGCCGAGGCGCTCTGCCAATTACAGCGCAGCAGCGCGCCCTTGCGAGGGCGTTAATGGAAATTGATGCGCGGCTGCGCTCCCGGATTAACACGTCTCGCGATAGACAGAACGCGCGCCACCAGCAGAAGGGACGGTAAACCCCTCAAATTGCCACGCGAGTCGCGGACCGCCGCTATCGGAACGTTATCGCGGGCCCCTTCGGAGAGACGTCCTCACGTGATTGTTCTCTTGTATCTGTGGCGTAGCAGTGGCCGTAGTGGCTCCTGAGACGTCTTAATAGTCAGGGCGTCACAGTTACGTTATCATCGACTTCCCTTCCATTGCTTATTCTTTGGGGAAATAAAGGTTTTTCTTGATAACACAAAAAATAACAGTTTATTTCCTTGACTTTTGATTTAGAGTTCACTAATTACAACTTTTTAACCACTTCGGAGGTATTACAGATAATATATCTAGCATAGAATGCATAAAACACATACATTCCAGTGGATTTGAGGATTTTTAGAAATAGTCTCCAAGGCCTTGCAAAACATTGTTTGTTTATTAGAGTCTTCCATTGTAATACCTCGCTGCTAGAAGAAGATACACATAACACTCCATGACCAATAATACTACAATTATTTTCTCAATAAATGCTTTTGCTTAACTAACGGTGTACTGTCACTTTGAAACTAAATAGCGTTTTTAATGCATTTCTTAAACTGTTCCCTACTTAATAATTATTGTAATGTACCGATCATTATATTTAAGCAAGAAGGCAGTTTCTTATTTAGAATTACTAGCAGTTACAAAAATGTTCAAAGCCAAAAGTTTTAGCATTTTTAAGGTATGATTTTTTGTTTAAAATGGCAGTGTAAACGAAGTCAAACCTTCCAATTTCATTTCTTTTTGTATATCTAAATTTGACTTCCGCAACTTTAGAAGATTTGTATAGCTTGGCATGATTTACAATTTCTGACAAGCACCTTCCACGCAAGAGTTATTACAAGCTTCATTTTAGCACTACTTCACTAGAGTACAGGAACACCACATGCACTGAGACTTAATCAGTATATTACTGTGTCGTGACAACCTGTGTAGAAAACCCAGACAGCCTCCCCTGTTTCCCATAAATTTAAAGATAACATAGAGTACTGAACCCCTCTAATAAGATCTGGTCCCAAAGTCATTCATTTAATAAGTTGGATTGCCACTGGGGATACATAGTCCTCGAGTGGCATGAGCGAATCCTCCATGTTCTGAACCCACATGAAACTACAAAACAAAATTATTAAATACATTGTTAATAATAGGAAATAACTGTTTTATTGTAATTTTGTTTATTTAATTATTGAATTCTTTGAATGAACAAATTAGTGCCGACTGCAACTTTCAGAGTAAATGTTTAACTTTTAAGTGTGTGTTATTATTAGGAAAAGGCAATATGAAACTCGAAGTTTAAATATACTGGTTCCATGCTTGTGTCGTAATATTCTTCTTCAGACTCGTGTATGAATCCACAGTTTCATTACTTATTTTTATCTATAGTTTAGGGGCCCTTAACTACTGAAGTCGTTGATATCAATGAGTGATGATTTAATGATTAGCGTATGATGATGTGAATGCTTAGTGCTAAAAATAAGAATGACTATTAAAAAAATGGTGAAATGAGAATTAGAGAAAACAAAAGAACCCCGAGAAAACCAAAAAAACGAACAAAAATGTACTAAGAAATTAAATTTTAATAGGAAGTTCTTGACTACTTGAACTTTCCTTTCTCATAATTAGTACATCTTATAACAACATATTAATTCTACAAATAAAAACAATGCTTTAATAAGGCCAGCGTGAAATTATGGTAATGCTTTTCAACTGACATGCTGCCTACAGGATTGGAAAATACGTAATTAATCAGTACACGACATGATATTATTCGAATATGGACTTCTAATTGTTAGCTGAGCAGATGTGCAGAAATTGGAGAAAAGTTGTTTTTACAACCTTTCTTCCATTTCCCGCGAGCTACTCCGTCACTTACACAGATAGCTTCATTCTTGTGATGCGGCAGAGGATCTGGATCGTCACGCTGAGTGACGGGCCCGGTGATGGCAGATGGGAGAGTAACTTTTGTGTAAGGATTCTCTGCTTTCCGTCCAAACCCTTCAATTAAGTACTGGCAAATTAGTGATTAATCAACAATTGCTGGACGGCTGGTCCCAGTGTGATATTGTGTAGTAACATATAGTATAAAGGTCGAAAGGACGACCATACTCGAGATTCGAAGCTATCTTAGATTGAGTTGTTTTGCGAAAGGAGATGCAATTCAATCTTCTAGTCGTAATTAAAGTGATTTTCTTTCCAGATGTAAATCATCCTCCTGTAAGGGAGAATCGTTAAGACGTTTCTAATGAATCTGAAATGCTCGCATCTCTTATCATCATTTTGAAGCCCTTTGGCACGGAGGCAAACTTCACAGTAAAACATTCAAGTAAGTGTTTCCCCTCTCAAATTCTTATTTTTAATTACAAAAGAAGCTAATTTCGAAATTTTCTTTATTTCACATATTTAGTTTTAGAACCAGTTATACTGAACTATTGCTAAATAATAAACTGCCTCCTTGCTTAGAATATCTGAATTCCAGATATTCCTTATTTCTTTTTAGTTTAACACAAACCATTGTACCGCACAAGAACGAAGAAGTACAGGGTGTTTCCCAGGTTGTTCAAAGAATACTTGAAAATACAAGTTCTTTCGGTAAATTAAATTCCTTTTGAATACGCTAAGGCGGTCAGGTTTCTAAAAAGTGAGTTCTAAAAGAAATAATCAAGCCTGCCGAACTCACGTGGGCATATTCGTAGGGTACAGAGTCGTGCGTGTCAGAGAAGTAGTGATAAAACATGTGTGGCACGATTGGCAGGACATACAAGTAACCCAAGTAATAGACCATTTGCACTATTCAGTTTTCTCATAACTGTCGTTCTTTCTTTATGGTTACTTTTTATTCTAATTATTTCATGAAACTCTGGACAATACATAACAAGACATTAACTCCCATTAATGTTTATAGGAGTGAGAAAAAAATAGTTTTATTATTTTCCTTAAGTCTTACATTAGACTCAACTTCATGAAATCACTTTGCGAAAATTCTGTAAGTAAATTACTTTCTTCTAAGATATATTATTTTCCTGTTTCCCACAAATTGTTTATCCAAAATTCCCCATCTTTGTTAGCGAGACACAAACAACCACAAAATACGCTGAGTGTTATTTCACGAAAGGCCAACTGAAGAACAAAATAAGACGTACTTCGAGGAACAGGCGAAGTAAATTACTAATTTGCGGCATCCGCAAGGCTATTGAAAATACTCCAGACAGGCGTGAATAGGTCATTCAACAACTAGGTTTCTATCGGTTCTGCGCTGTATTCAATTCTCGCAATTCGTTCGGACGCTTCTGTTGAAACCCGAAATAAAACCGGCCAGACTCTACCGCCAGCTGCGTGATCAAAGGTTCCCTTGTCCACTGCACCTCCTGTGGTGCCAGACCGAGAACTTCAGCTTCATTCCCATCTTCCAAATCGAATCTTCGTCCTGTTTCCAGGCCGGACTGTTGCTTTGCAACTTCATTGCCATTACGAAGAACCGAAGCGACTTCCTAGAAATCCTTCGACCAAGGGTGACAAACGCCCAGTGAACGAAATAATAATGCGGAAGATTCTACGAGATTCACGAATTGTGTGGTATGATGAAGCCGACCAGCACGATGGTTTGAAACCAATTTTTACATTTTTTAAGTGAAAACATGCGGAATTTCGATCCTTTGTATTATTTTTGCTATTTTACGGAACCTTTGAAATCATCAGGTGGTTATCTAGGCAGACCTTCGTGCCTATTGGTAGGAATAACACCTGTGTGTTGTATATTCAGGTTACTTTCGAATGAGTTCAAAGACGAAACGGTAGCAACCTACACTCGAGGAATATCCATATTTTATCACAGGTCAAACTTTACATATTTTTTAGAATGACAAGTAGATATTTTGTTAATATATGTGTGAATAATAGATATACACGAGTAAAAGTAAATAATATACTTCAAACCCCCGATCACATCTGCATTAGTACCATTAGAAACTATAATTTATAATTCTACAATTCAGACGTCAAGAGGGCGCTATCGACATGTGACAACAGGTTCGTGGGCGTCCGGTGTAGGAGTTGCCAGAATGATAAATTTCTAAGGCGGTGCTGTTTCAAAGCACAAACGCTCTCGATTGATATATAGAATCGAGGAATAAGATTATTATTAGCTATCGGGATCGTTTCCAAATGCAATGATTTATCTTCCATTGTTTTGAATTATTACTTTATAATGATACGAATTACATTACAGAACTTCCCCGAGGCACGAACACCAACTTAATAGAGACGTTAATATCAAAGGCTGCAGATAAGGGCACTAATTAGTTTTTTCCACTTGCGAGGGGGAGGGACAGTTATCGTACTTTGCTATCGGATCGGCGACGATGACCGGTGGTCGGAAAGGTTGCAGCGTCAGTGGCGACAGGGTGGGGAAACGAGGAGGTGATGGTTTCTGAAAACGGAAGGACAAAGCGATGGTGAAGAAGTGAGTGTCCATTAATGAAACTAATATGGAAAAATGTCGAAAAAATAGGTTGAAAATGATTTCTTTGTGATAAAGACATGGAGAAAAAAAAATGTCATTCGAATTGAACACAAGAAAATTAGATTTGGGGACATGTGCATCAACTCCTAAAAGAATGAACAATTGAGTAAAGGAATGGAAGGCAAGTTTGTATAGAGAGAGGCTGACTCGAGTTCGAAAGAAATGGACGCCTGAGAATTACGTCACAATATTTAAAGTAAAATACGTTTTAATACCCAATTAGTTGTGTCTTCAAGTGTTTAGACAATTAGCGAAACTTGGGAAGATAAAAGAAATAATTAATCGGTAGTTCAAGAATTATAAGTAACAAAATTGGTTCGACCGTTCTTGCTGTTATTATGTGTGTAACTAACCAGGCTTTGTGTTATTATTTAGATAAGGTAATATATTATATATATTAGAGGCTTTCGTTTGTGTCCTGGATAGATAGTAGAACCGAGCTAACCGAACGAATCCTCAAAATTTGGACACTATGAAGAAAATATTTGTCAATTAGTAATTACAAAGAGTAAAGGAACATTGCAAATGTCTGTTCTGATTTTCTCTAGCTTATCTGTTCGACCAGTTCATTTGAGTTGAAAATTCTCAATAATACCTTTCGATCCTCTACACGGCCTTCCAGTCGAAAAATCTGTGTCGCATTTTCCTTTTATTGACCAATTTCCATCTATTGTTAACCGATCTCTCTTCTATTGCTAGGCTTTCGGTGCGCCACCAGAACAGTTTCCTCCCCTTCCGGGTCGATGCCTTTTGATTCCTGAGATGGCTGCGGCGCCTAGCGGAGGCCGATAAGCTCGGCAAACAGGCCCGGGGAGTGGGGAGGGGCGGGCGCGGCGCGAGCGGCCGGTGGTGACAAGATGGCCGTACGGCCAACCGCGCCGCCTTTATGTGTTCAATCTCACCCTGCAAAACGTTCAGGGCCAGCGGCGGCGGCGGCGGCCGGCGGCTGCGCAACAGCGGAGAAAGAGAGGTGAGGGAGCGGCGGATGGAAGGGCGAGAGGGGTGGAGGGGGAGGGGAGAGCGTGGGGGTCGCTGGAACTCGATGGGGAGCGCCGCATCACGAAGACAATTCGTATTCGCAGCGGCCGACCCTACCGCGGTAAACCGACTCGGCGGCCTGCTGGCCGCGGCCGGGGGGCGGCCAGCTCAGGGCTGCCAACACGCAGCCCCCACGCGACGCGGGCGATGTGGCGCGCGCCCAGCCGCCGAACCGCTTACCCTCGCTCTCAGTGCAGCCAGCCTTGAATTTGAGTGATCTGTGCGCCCTTCTCTCCTGCAATATCAATGCGTTCTATGTTTGTATAGAATCAATACCCATAGAGAACATACAGAACATACAACCTACAGGCCGGCCGTCGCTACCCGAATGACTAAGCTCAATGAGAGAGGTAAAGCAAATTTAAGACTTTGCAGGTTCCTAGTTCAATTACCGTCTACAAATCCCGGCATCTAACAGTGCGGAGCCCCTGGCCGAAGGGATAAATGGCTCCGACTTACTGCGACGTGACGAGACTTGACAAAACTAATATCGGAGGATTACTCCATGTCAGTGCTCAACGCCCAACAATGGTACAGAGGCGCGTTGCATGAACGAAGACGCAACTAAATTTTAAAAAAAATATTTCTGAAGCGCATGGACCAAAGTAGTTTTTGTTTTGTTTTTACTGTGTCGTCCACTCAGTATTAATTATGTGACGTCAATGGCTGGTGAAAGAAAAATTGATTATTTGGTTCAAGTTAATATATATGAAGTATAATTATCTTCATTTAATTTAATTCACTTTGTATCCGCGTAGGTAAACGCATTCCTTTCATTTCGTGAAATTGCGATACATCTTCTAAAGTAACAGCCTAGTGACATTGACAATTGTTTTAAGCCGTCGCTTACCAACGAGTGAACGAGACAACTACGAACCTCAACGTCTTTTCTTCCTGCGTCTTTGTTTAGGCAAGAAGATACTGGTTTTTCATTTACGATTTTTATTATTTAAAAGTTCCTTAACTCTTAATGATAACTTCATCTTTCAACGCTTATCGGATATTTACAAAAAAAAATTGAAAAAAGGAAACCGTCTCACCGCGTAATCGCTTTGGGGAAACTCCTGCGTTATCCTACAACTAAGCCTGCTCATAATCATATTGAAATTTTATGTTAGTATCTATAGATTTAAAGAATAGTTGTGTATTCGGAGCAGCATAGTGAATGTTGCTGTAGTTCTTCAAAAAAGGCGTGCACTACGGAAAGTACCGCAAGTATAGAAAATATGCCTAATACATTTGCACTTTCATAACTCAAAATGAATATATTAAAGCATAAGCAAGCAGGAAACAATTGTGATGTATTACTACTTATATGTATTATTAGTTCTTAAATAAATAAAATATTTCTTCAATTATTTTTCAATCAATTGTGGTTTTCGCCATTAACTCACAGAACGGCATTAGTATGTGACTTAAATATTGCAACTTCCTGGCAAGGAAACCATACCGGTACTGCAGTAAAATGCATCAAACAGTTGTAAATAGGAATTTTGTAACGCAACTTAAACCACATCTTCACGTCAAAATAATAAAGTTTTGGATCAATCATGAAGCCTAAAAAAATCTTACTTCCACATTTAATGCACTGCTCTTTCTCCACGAGAAATTGCCAGAGACCCGAACATGTTGGTTACATTTGATCATGTTTGCTACGTTTTTTGTTTTGTTTTTCTTTTCTTTTTTTCCTTTCAATTCTGCTAATTTACAATCTGTTCACTTGGAACAATTAGTAAATGGTATACATGATAGAAGTTACTATGAAGAGAATCTAAAGGGTAAGTCTAGAATATGTTCACGCTTTAGCCTATACACATGTTGTTCACGCTTTAGCCTATACACAACACTATTGTCCAACATGTTCACTTAGTGTTGATTCGGGTGGCATCCCAGTCTCTTCTGATGCCTCTTTCTTCTCTCCGAGATAGTCTCTGTCATTGTTGAGATGTTCAAATCTTTGTACAAATTATTGTTGGTGACGAACCACGGAGCGTTGCATATATATCTCAGTGTTTGCTACGTTGTAAGATATCACTCCTTCACTACGCATACCCTAAAGCTTTGATTGGTAGTCCCACCGACTTAATAAATACTGCTTGCCGCTAGGCAACTTCCCCTCCGTCGATCATCGACATGTCGCCTCGCGTTCGATATCGGTGACAGTTGATGCTCTTTGAGCACGATTGTGCCACACGCTCAGAGCGCCAGCCGCGTAAGTTGCTGTTGACTGCTGCATGGATCTAAGAAGTCACACCCGCAGAACTTCCCGCGCTAAAAGAGCTCACGGAGAGAGGAACGGTTCTCCTCCGCCTCAAGAAACAAAGTTTCAATGTTGTCCGTAAATAGCACAAATTTGCAACACCTTCTGCGAGGATAAATTAAGTTAATTCTTAACACTCATTCAATGATTTTAATACAATGAGAGTGATGTGTGTCGGAAATTCACAAACAAAAATTAAATTAAATAGATAATGATGCTATTATAATACCAACTAATTTCTTATCTTTGTTAATCATTATAATATCTGTGTATTCTCATGCTGTCCCTGTGCATGTACTAATGGTCTTTAAGTAACCGAACTCTGTACAAATCAGCAAAAAATTGCTAAATATACACAATGAAAGTTTTACCATGAAGGCAAATTGCAAGGGAACAAATTTATCGCTAAATGAAAATTTGTCAGTTCGTTTAGATCATTAGGTGTGTTAGACATTATACAAAGGGGATAAGTAGAGTTTTAGAATTTCGCCTAAAATTTGTGGTAAGGGCCGTAATTTGGCAGTTAGAAGAATTGTTATCATTTATAGAAATTATAATGTAGGAAAATGAAAAATGTATTAACGCATTGCATTCAGCACTTTTCTCGGAGTTTAGAAAAAGCTCGATCACCGATTGACTATATAATACTAAGTCTCCAAGAACCCAAAATTAAAATTTTATAATATAACAGTCATATTAATATAGCTAATATAGTAGCTAATATAGTGTTGTTATCCGTCCTACCACATCTAGACTATCTGACGTAATTCATTATCTATGCGGCAAGATATTGCCAGTGTAATACTTTGACTTCTAAATGAGATAGTAATTTCAAAATGTATTTGACTACGACAGGAATTACTTATTTTAGGACATTTTGAAATGAAACAATATTATTATATTTTTATAGAAAGTAGTAAATGTTTTATTCCGTGTTTTACTTCCTTACGCTGTTAGGTGTGCAATGCAATGCAGTTTCTTTTCTCACATTACCTACTTAGTAAATCGCTCATATTTATATTGAACTTGTTTCAAGATACCCCGTTTTGAAAATAAATATTCCGCTTCTGAAACAAAATTAATGCTGTTAATTTAACAGGCCTATTTTCGATCTTGGAAAGACCGATTTGCTTATTCTCATATATCCAAAGAGCATAATTTTGACTGCAATTGTGATATTTCTGGTATGAACAGTTTACCCACATGA
>BOPP01000006.1:4062537-4072703 GCA_017312745.1 Gryllus bimaculatus
AAACCTATCTTTCATACACGGAAGTTACGTGACCTATTATGAGTTTTCTTGGGATGAAATAATCAGGGTGGTTTCCCGTTGCCTTCTCGGAGTTTTAGATCCAGACTTCTTAAGAAGCCTACCTCCGACGTGGGTCTGAGAACCTTATCGAGCAGGCGCGCTTCGCGGGTAGTCCTCTAATACGCCTAGATTTTGACCCTCACTTTCTCCGTCAGATCTCGATCTCAGTTACTATATCTGAGCACTGGGGGAAAGTGAGATCTCGTTAACGCGAATGTTGTCGGGGAGATTTAATTTGGCCGGGCATATTGCCAGGGTTCTTTTACATGCCACAATGGCTACTGTTGGTTTTCCGCCCTTCGAAAATCCGAGCACCTCGGCCGGGGTCGACCCCGCGCACTAAGGGTTCAAAGGCCAGTAAGCTAACCTCTCAGCCTATCGTTCGGTATTGAATCTTCTCCCAGAAGAAAAATAAAGCAAATTTCATTTTAAAATACCTGTAACTGACACCATCAACAACAAAATTTTATTTGAAATAAACCGTTTTTGGAAAATATATTGTCAACCAATTCATTTACCTCCAAACAGTTCTCAAGAATTAAAAATAATTTATAACCTTATCTGGTAAAGTAACTGCAATTTTTGATACAATGGAAACTATTTGATGAAAACATTACAAGCAGTTATAATCAATATCTTGCAAATATATTAGTAGATAACAGTGGGTGAGTATACGTCATTAAAAAATTTTCTTGAATAAGGAACTTATCAATTTTTACTCAAATTTTATTACATTGCGGCGTATTTTAATTGATAAGTAATTCTTAACATTTAACAGACATAATCACATTGCAAACAATGTGTACGTACTACTAAAACTGCATATTACGAATATTTCTTTCGGACAAAATTTAGTTCCACGGTTGTTGTCCAGTAGCTATTTTCACTCAAGATAGTAAACTATTTGCAATTATGTTAGTTAACAAACTCAGCAATTCACTTTTTTCAAACAAACATGAATAGAATTTCAGATTGATTTTGAGACAAAATACAACAATGCGCAGTGCTCTTAATTTATTAGCAATGTGCAGTAGCGAATTGAGATAAAGAATTGTAAACATATGTAAGTTCATGCAGCTAAAATGAATTTTATTGTTTCAACTGCAACAATTAACCTCCCACAATTACTGGCTAACTTTTGTGTTCTCTCACGCACTGAAATAGGTTTAGAAAAGGTTTTGTAGCTGAACAAACATCAACACGCCACGGTAAGCCCCAAACACGAAAAATAAATTTTTTATAACATTGCAATCATTCTTAGTAATTGCATTTTTATTTTCGAAGCACCATGCACGAATATTTAGTTACGTGAATGTATTTTTCGACTACATTTGTCCGTAGAGAATTATCCATTTCACTAGTCGTTTCCTGGCGGATCCATTTCTCAAGAGATATTGCGGCTTGCCCGTGATGCTCCAGTGAATTCGACAGTCTTGAAGAGCATCACACATCATTGTCGATACATGCCTATTTACTATGATAAAATGCTCCGTTTTTTATAAATATTGATTCTTACATTCAATGATTTATAAAAGTACCTCAGAAGCAGTGTGATATGAGATTTGGGAATAATGCTTTGCAGACAAAGTGATTGCAAAAATAACCTCTAAATGCGCATATATCAGAAGGATTCCCTATTGACATAGTATATAATTTATTTTGGGTACATTTGTTACTATATATCCTTTTTTAATCTCTTCTTCTCTCTTCTCTCTCCCTAATCTCTCTTGATATTTTGATCACTACGTGCATGCTAGATCACCTCTTCGAATATTAAACATATTATCTATCGGCTGAGAATACGTTTCATGTAACTTATGATGTGCATGTATTGTGCAAGAAATGAAATTAAAGTTTGTTCAGTAAACAAGCTTTCAAAGGCATTCTTTTAAACTGGCTAGCATAATCAGAAGTGTTTCTGAAATGACAAACTCTGAGAGTGGGTGAAAAATAGTTTCTCATGACACACTATCGGGTCCAGCAATGGGATTAGGACACCGAACTGTAATTAAAGGGTTTTAGAACTGGAAGAGGGAAACAATCAACTTCGATTGAATATAATATAAATGTATTTGTACCTCATTCATTATTAATGAATGTGATTACGAAGATTCATTTTCTTTCCGTCACATTTAAACTGATGTAAATAGGAAAATGGTAAGTAATTTTGAGAAAAACGATAAACTATCTTCAGCTGCCAACTTTCAACTCTTCAATTACCACTCGTATCTGCCTCAGATACTATGTCTACATCTTTACCGGAAATACTGTTTGTGATACGATTCTTATAAGATTACACAGAAAGGGCAATATTCATAAACGTATTATGTAAATTCCATTTATTTTTCAATCAAATCAAATATCAGTCATGTGAAAAGTTGTGAACATATTAAGTTAATAAATTCTGTCCGACTGTTTCAATAGGTTTAATTTTCATTGATTATATAAAAAAATAATTTTCTTTAGAAGAATATTCCCAAGTATCTGAAGGAATATAGGGTAGTTTCAAAGTAAATATATTCCTTTAGTGTCATAAAGATGTAAATGCTTTGAGAGAATGATTTCTTGTGCATTCTCTTTATAAGGCAGGTTTTGTTGCAGTAACTGATATAACACATGTAGAGCGGGCAATATGTCAGAATATATAACTGCGCTATAATTCAACTGGTAATTTTTATCTGTTGTTTACAATGCAATAAATATTAAAACATTACTCATATCTAGGTAATGAAAAATGATGATTCGTTTGACTTCATTTGTGTCCGTATATTGGTTGTCCATTGTCAATAAACAGAAAATATTATTTGGAGTGACAAATTGCATATTTCCATTGATTAATGAATTGATGTTGAAATGAGAGAATTCTAAATTTGAAGGCAACATTATTGTGGGGAAAACGTTGCAAAAATCGTTAAAGCGCACAGATAATGAGAAAAAAAGCATAAATAATGTATATTGAGAGAGAATAAAATGTTCAAACATTCGTTGGATGACATGAATGAAAATTCGTGAATTCACATTTAAATTAACCCCAACCAGTGAGATCTGATAATAAGAAGTAAAGGTTCCATAATTGTGCATTTTTACAATTTAGAACACTTACGAATGTCGTAGGCTACTATCAATTCCACTTTTAATTTGCATTGGATATCGTCATGGTACCTTAAACCTGAAGCTGATAGTTTTTTTTAAATTTAATAATAATAATAATAATAATAGCAATAATAATAAATAATAATAATAATAATAATAAAATAGTAATAATAGTAATAATTAATAATTAGTAATAATAATAATAATAATAATAAACAAATAATAATAATAATAATATAATAATATAATAATAATAATAATAATAAATAAATGCGGCCCCGTGACAGAGGTGGTGGCGGCAGCAGTCTGCGCCGAGGAGGCTGCAGGGTTCGAGTTCCTCCGTAGCCATGGTCACATTGCTGATTCTCTTCACCCCTCATCATCAAACTATCACCTCACAGTTCAAGGCTAACAACCTTGGCTTACCGTTGGGATACAGCTGAAAATCGATCATAATATAGTGCGATTTACTTAAGCGTGCACTTGACAGTTCATCAGCTGTAGATGTAGCGGAGTGTTGCCACACACTCGCTGCTTGCACGTAGTAAGTTCATGGCAGTGGCCACCATCCTTAGGCGGGATGGACGTTCGCGAATTTTAACAAGATAACCTTTATAAGTCTTGTTAGTATTGTATTTTGTTCATCATATGTATCAATCGTGTTTAAGTCCTTTAAGTGAATAAATGTTAGAAGTATATGTTTACATTTCTTTACATGTTTTTTTAATTATTAAGTAGCTTACTCGCATTCTTATTTTGAGTAATTAATCGCTCACTGAAGAGAAACCAGAGATCTCGTGGCACTACTAACTCAAACCAGTTTTTCTCACAGATATTTGATACCAAATATGTATTTATAACAAAGTGTTGGATATAAAAAAACTCTACTTTATATTCTGAAATTGTACAAAATAAGTGTAATGGACACTAAATACTAATTAGACCACTTTGATATATCCAGATTTTTTGAATGGTAAAAACATACAATGTTTCCACTAACTAGAACTTGGGGCAGTACATCAGTGCCTATTATCAGCGTCATTGTTCTTAAGATGGTGTGATTCATAGAGTATATGTTTTAAGACTGGTTATCTAATTGATGATAGTAGGGGTGTTAATGAGGCAAAGAAAAGTATATTTGGAACTGGGGAGCTAGTTTGATTTATCATCTTTGTGTTAGTAAAAATCATGAAATTCCGTGGCAACCAATATTTGTAATTTGGTTGGTGTTTGATGCGCCCCGAGAATTTGTTTCTTTGCGCTTAGTGTTATTACAATATGCCAAAAGTGATTTTCATTGAATTGAAAGATCAACATTTGTACACTTCTCTAACATACTTTAATATTGCATTGAACTTTCTTCAGTTTAGGTCTGTTATTAATAGGTTATCAATAGGTACTCATATGCAGAAGTTTCCTATATACATAGCCCAATTATTATTGACCTCCATGTCGTAACAGTTATGACCACCAATTTTCCTTAAAGTATATATGCTCTATAAATTGAAAAATTTGTTCAACGCCAGGACCAAAGACTTATCACACAATCTCTCGCACTCACAAAGATACACATCCCACTGTTTAATTCCTATGAATTACTTCAGTGTACATCCTCCCTTTGTAAGTCGACAGTATTTAATATCAATTTCAAATTTTTGAACGTGGGCGCATATTTATAGATTATGCTTATGGCGGCTTGATACTAAAGGTAGTAGACCTCTCACAAAAGCCTCTGGTTTCGTGACATGGCCTTTTAAGGTAGCATAAAATGCGCTTAAAAACTATGAACCATCTTACGAGGGGTTTGCGGCTGAAAGGATGACGTGGAGCACAGGCAAGGGCGTGCAGCGCGCGTGAGGGTGGAGTTGGATGCCGGGGCCGGCCCTCCCAGGTAACGAGCCTCACGCGCGGCGTCGGGCGATGGGATGGGGTGGACTGGGGGTGGGGATGGGGCGGAGCCGGGGGCGGCGCCGGGGCTGTCATGTGCTCACGTTCGTTCCGTTTAAACAGCTCCGGGCCCAAATTCCTGCGCCCGGGCAGCGCGCACGCTCCCTCCGAGATAATTCATTGCGGCGCATCACAGGCGCCGACGCCCCTGGCGCGCTGATTAGTGGCTTGGCCGCTCCGCCTCGTACACGCCGCCCGCCCGCCCCAACCGTCCCGCCCACTAACAACTCCGCTCGTCACATCGCAATCATAGCGCAACTTGCCGCTCACCACAGCCATTGGTCACAACTAGGTAACTACAATCCGCCGTGTCATTATTGAATCGCTGGACTCCAACTAGTCATTCCCAACTCACCCGTCCAACCTGATTGTTCATTGTCTGCTTATCCAAAACTATTTTCCCCCAAACCTTTCTATCTATCTCGGCCTCGTCCCTAACAAGTCATCCAAACCATTCGCCAAAAGTCTATATGCCCCAAACCCGCTTCGTTCCCAAGCCTTTGGCTAGGTCCCCGAACTAAAACTCGCCCCCAAGTCATTCGCCCCCAACCAGTTCGTCCGCTACCCACGCTTCCCAACCCACACTCAACGCCGTCCCCATCTCCCTCGATTCAACTCTGCCAAAATGTTCACTGCAACACTCTCGGCCTCCCATTCATTATTAGCCTGCTTCACTCCATTCCAAATTTGATCCCAAAATCAGCATGCTACTTCATCCTAGTTCGATGACCTCTTATTGACCACGTTTGTTATTCTTTCACTTTATAATCACCTTCCCAACAAATTCCCTAATTATTTGCCAAAAACTTGATTTTCTGTAACGTTTTCTTCTGATAGCATTTTTTTGGTTAAGCCAAAACGACCTCATCCAGCATCTCAATAAACTGGATAACAGCTGATCACCACAGCATCCAATTACTACTATAAACTACACACCTCAGCAACAGCCAATACCACTCACCTTCTCGAATATCACCAGAGCAACAACTGCCTCATTGGCATCACATCACCGGTGTAGCCCCACGCGTCAATTCGCCCCCGCCCACTCACCCGCCCGAAACGAGAACAGTGGGCTCACGTTTCGCCGATTGCTGTGCTGCGGTCGGTGCGCTGTTTGGGCGCCGAAAAAGTTAACTCGTTCTCCAGAGCGCGCACGTTCTGCAGCGGCAAGCCGCCCAGGCCGTGAGGCTGGAAAGGGGGGCGGAGGTCGGATTGCGACGGGAGGGGTTGGAGTATGGCGCGGTGGAGTGGGGAGCGGCGTTGGTGAGCGAGGCAAAGATATCATTGGAAGGGAAGGGGCGTGTTGCAGGGGTGGAGGATGGGTTGTAGGGCTGCATGGAGAGAAGGGGGTGGTAAGAAGAGGTGGTGGTGGAGGAGGAGGTCCAGGGGGGGTGGAGAAGGCGGGTCAAAGTGGGGAGGGTGTGAGAAGGACGCGGGGCAGGTTGGGGAAGGGTGCAGGGAAGCGTGGAAGGTGGATGGGAAGGGAAGTGGCGGGGATGTCATGAGAGGAGGGGTGTTGTAGTAAGGGGAGAGATGGGGAGGGGTAGTAGAGAGGATAGGAGTGGAGGAGAGAGTGAAAGGTGTTTGTGGAGGAAAGGGGCGGATTGTAAGGGGACGAGGTGGTCCGGAGAGGGTAGGGAGTGAGAGCGAGTGTGTGTAGTGAGGAGGGCAGGGAAGAACGTGGCAGGGCGGGGCACGGCGCGGAGATGGGAGCAGACCCAGAGTCAGGCTGAAGCGTCGGACGGGCAGTTGCAGAGAAATTAAGCTGGCTGTAGCAGATGTGGTCGACGTTGTGGGTTTGTATGCAACTCGACAGCGAAAAAAAGCCACTTCTTCAAACGGATAGACAAAGAAACTTCCATTTCTTTTCAAAATCATGATTATTTTCTAGAACCGCGTCAATATCGAGAAATCTGTCTAATTCGATGCTCCAGTTACTGTGAAGCTAGTAATAGAAACTAAATCACAAAAGGCAACTTTATTTAGTGAAACGATTAAAAACGAGTATTTTTATGCAGCACAGTCAGGAGTAAACGAAATCAATTAGATCATCAGAACATAATCAAGACAAAATACGCATATGCTTAGTGGCATTCAAGATCACAAAAATATTTACGTTCATTACATGTAAGATAGTAATTCTTACGTGCTGCACGTAAGAATTACACTATTTAAAGTAATAAGTCAAAACAACAGGTAGCGAAAATGAGAATTTTTACCACATAAATGGTGAGTAAGAAAGAAAATAAAGCACTTCTTTAAATTCAACACAAAATTAAGCAATCGTATATTGCGTAGAAGCTGTTTGACAAGAAGCATGTCTTACAATCATCATATATCTCATAAATGCTGACAGATATAAATGAACATTCTACGAACGAAATTTAACATGTGACAGCTTCAACTGAGGATTCCTACACGATGCCGAGGAATATAGACGTGAAGAAAGGCTCAGACAAGTACACGTAATTAAGTTGCATATCAATTTTCAAAGACCCGACTCGACTTTGAATCGTGAGAAGTCGATTCCCAGCGATGTGGCCTCCGGCATCTGTTCCGCTTTGACTCCGCCGCCTCCAACTTACTTTGAACCCCCAGGCAATTACACTTCCTGGCATCAAAAGATGGTGTCATGCAGGTCCCCAAATAAAGTTTCATTTTTCTATCTCTTCTCGTCAGCAAGTTCTCAACCTCTTTTTATCAAAAAGCATCATTGTATTGCTGATTGATTTGAGCTATGTATTATTTTCATCATGGCAAAATGTGCAAGTTCAAGAGTCAAATGTAATGTAATTATTTTCGCTGAGTTACATCACTTTGTACGTTTAATAGTATAATGTCACACCCTGAAGCTTCTACTAAGAACTTATGCGATTAATAAAGAAAGTTTTTATCATCGAATTATAGTCTTCACATAATAAAAGATGAATATTGCAATAATACGGATGTACTAATTAATCACAGTTAAAGAGAGCTCTCAGCGTTTTCGAAGTTTTCTCCTTTCATTCGTGACACTGAATTATGTTGATTATTTTTCTTTTTCCATATTTTTTTTATTTCATTCTATCTATTTAAATGTGGCGAGAACATATTTTGTGTATTCATAACAAATATATTATATAACCTATATACCTACGTCACATTTACAGCACTTCATACCTACAACAATGGCGTGCACCTCTTCATCCGAAGCAAATCGACGGGACAGGAACCTCTTTTCTGAAGTCTGATATCTATCATACCAGGTGATGCAGTGATGTCGACATTGTTCCTTTGTTCACCTTCTGTTCCTCCGCCAGGCTGAGGGAAACCCACCAGGCACTGATTTTCTGGAACTTCAGATGCTCGGCTGTGAGTGGTACTGTGACAAATGTTCAACATGAGCCAAAGCCTTCCACAGTCCGCCGTCGTCGGTCACTTTTGAGTGGCAACATCTTTCGAAGCAATGGCAGAAGGAAGTGACACGACTGTTATCATCCAATGGCATCTGAGCTTCTCAAAATCGTTCATTCCACTCAACTAGACGCGCACGTGACCCACTGTGTTCACCTCACAAAACAGACTTCCAGCATGGATGTCGCCTCCTGACACTCCTTGCGCTATCAAACAACGCTTCCTCTTTCTCGGCCTCCGTAGGGATGTCGGAGGAACACAGACTCGCTGACCTCCCACGCAGAATTGTAAACGTTCGCGCTGTTCCTTCCTCATTTGCAATAGAAGGCACTTCTATACACACCTATCAGCGTTGCCAACTTCCGTGCCATCCTCGTTATCTGCTGTTTCGTTTTCATTTGGCTGACCCTCATAGTTACAGTGTAACTATTTAGGGTTACCGACGTTTTTTTGTGAAAATAAGGCAGATGTTTTAGACGTAGCAGCTATTATGAAAAAATTAAAAATGATTGTCTTTAAAGCACTTTATAATGCAAAACAACTGTGAGATGATTAAGTACAGAGATTCTTATTTGTATCTGCATTGCTACAGAGGGATATGATGAACTCTCGATAACGAACATAGCGAGCAAAGTGCTTTATAGTGGTTATTTTTTATGAACTGAAACCACTCAAATTTTCTTCCCTCTTGTGATAAACACACAAGTATCTCGCTTTCTTCAGCGGATTTTTAAGTCCTTCCTTTACACCCTACTCAAAAGAAAAAGGATAAATGCTATAAAAGTAAACCATGGTTATAAACTCAGATCTGCAGTGAAATAGACGCGAATACATGTTCAAGATTGGGCATGTTTACACCGGAACGGCACGCGGCATAATCGACCCAAAAGTAACAAATCAATGTACAGCATACTGATTTGCTGCATACGAAGAATCAACCCTATTGGGCCTGGAGCATGGAAAGACAAACGGACATTGGTCCCATAGGGAAGAGGTTTCGAAAGTGAAAAATAATAACCTCATCATAATTCTCTCCCATTCTTCCTTAAAATACGGGAGAAACGAATTGATGATAAAACCAGACCGGGAGACGGGAGATGGTTAAAAAGATGTGCCAAATTCGCGAGAGTTGTCATCCTTGTTACACTCGTGACGCGCCCCTGATCTCTGGGCAACTCATCAAGCACGACAGTTGTCCCCGAAAATCTTAGAACCACGCCTGAAGTACTGTAGGTGGTTTTTGCGGCACCCTATTGACACCTTTTCATTTCCACCCGTACATTTTAATTTTTTTCACCACAAACCTCACCAGCCATGTTGCAGCTGGGCACAACCCGTCCTGCTCACCACTCTACTCCCAAAGGCCCGCGCGCCCGCCGCCATTCCAGCCCGGCATTCAAATGAAGCCTGGGCGGCGGCGGCGCAGGCGGAGGGGGCGTGGGTGCGAGGGCGGGCGGCGAAACCGCCGGCAGCGCCGCGCAGAACAAAGAGGCCGAGAGCGGCGCTCAATCAGCGATCGGGAGGTGTGAAACGCGCGGGACGCCGGCGGGGGCGGAGCGCACTGTCGGCTCAGGCGGAGGAGCAGGAGGAGGTGGTGGAAGTAGAGGTGGACGTGGCGGAGGCCATTGCGCAGGCGGAGGCGCTGGCGGAGGAAGCGAAGGCAACGGAGGAGG
>BOPP01000006.1:4080945-4108794 GCA_017312745.1 Gryllus bimaculatus
GCGCAGGCGATGGCGATGGCGTCCGCGGTGGGGACAGCGATGGCAGTGGTGAAGGCAAGGGCGGGAGCGGCGTGTCTGGCCGCACCTCGCCGCAGGACTCCGGGGCACGTCCGAGGCGGGCTGCCTCCGAGAGGCCTGCGCGGGCAGGTGGCGTATGTGCCCCCGGGGCACGGGGAAATGGGAGCGACGCGAACCTACAAGGCGCGCGGGGCGATTCATATGCATGATTGTACATCGCGCGAGCTATGTTCGAATTCTTCTTCTGCTTGCTACAACTGACGCTCAACGAAATATCGCTTCTCATTTTTTAAACTGCCTTAGGCACTCTCTACCTCCTTGGCTTTCATAATGTGAAAACTATTTCAACACTTACATCAATTCGTGTTTGTATGTACTTGGTTATTCATACACTGGGTTATTCATACATTTTCCCTGAAATCTTAGAGAGGGTACAATTCTACAATGTTAAAATTATGGTCGTTAAAGTTTAATAATTTTAGTCGGCAAAGTCGGTATTTGATAGTTAAGTTTGAAATAACTTCTTTGTAGAAAGCGGGAAAGTATTTAAACCGTATATCCAGTTGGAGAAATGGAAATCCTTAACGCATATTGTAATTTTGTATTAGATTTCCGGATAAGAAATAATATTTCATTAATTATTGAAATTACAACATAAAATCTGAAAGTAAATGTTTCACACTCATATGACGTTTATTTGTAGATCATTTGTGTGAAAAAGGATCAAATGTGTTGTGATACGGATCGTACAAGACTACATGCAAAGACGTTTTAAACATAATGTAAATAATCATTATGTGAGAAAAGGAGGATCTAAAACCGCGTTACACAATTTGTCCAATTAAGGAAACACTAGAAAGCAACCATAAAGAGTGGGCGTTAACACGAGATTTAAGATAACATGGGAATTTATTGCTTTACGAAGCATTTTGCAAAACTTCATACTTTCAAAATTACTGGTCACCATTAAACATCTGAAAAACAAAACTTGAAGGAATACATGTCATTTCTAAAAGGTTACAAATAAAAACATTTCATCAGACACTAATATTTACATGGTTATTTACACGCGAGCGAGAGGCGATGCTCCAATCCCCAATCATGTTTCAAAATAACAATCGAATGCTGTTGTCCTAATCTTCGTAGTCTTTGTTCATTGATATTCCTCTCTATGTTACCTTGTAAAGGGCCGTAAATTCGAGTAAAGGCAGAAGACATTTAAGCCCATTGATAGATGCTTCAATATATTGGACGACGGAAATCGGCAAACGAAATAAATTCGAAGAATATGCTGTTAGAGTCTTTCTTTGGCGACGATGATGATTCTCGTGATTCTCGAACTAGTGAAAAAATATTAATAACTAAACAGATTTTAACAACCATAGTGCACCCTAAAACAAGATTACCTCACAAGGGATGGGTTGATGGTTCGTGGTCACGTGATTAAGTTAGTGCTGCAACCACAGCAACAGCAAATCAGCTTCGACACTTACAGAGTTGTCATCTCAATTTATAAAACAAATGAATCCCAATTCATTGGTCGCGGCCAATAAACAGAGCGTCATTACAAACATCCAGAGTGAGGTTAATTTTGATAAAATGTGATGCATGAACGAGAAATGTGAGTAGAGTGTGATGTTCGTTTCATTGTCAGCGTTTTTTTAATACCGTGACATTATCGCTGTTCCGTGATGAGAAAGTGGTAAGCGACAAACACCCTTCAACAAAATTGGACACTTTCAAATAGTCAAGGTGTCATTATGAAATTTCAAAAATAGTGGAAGGTTATACTGAGAGCCACATTTGCCTCAGGATGAGCTCACATAAATTCATTGCACATAAAATATATCCTCCAAAACTCTCAAGAGACGAATATCGACAGTGAAGAAAATAAATTAAAAAAAATAAAAGCGCGCTAACGTCGCCTCCTCTACATACACCTGTCAACCACATTCTTATTTTATTCATATCTTTACAAAAAAATTCGATACATTGTTGCCACCCGTGTTGATGGCGTCACATAAGTGAGTGTAGTTGCAAGTAGAACGAAGAAAGTTTGATCGCAATTTAGGGCGGTGTGATTCATATAATAGGTACTGCTGATTTGGATATATTTCAATTAATATGCTATGCTAAATATAAAGGATAGTTTTACGTTTACATTGATGTTAATATAGCTTTATTAATACTATGAAGTTTTGATTGATTAAGTTTCCAGACAGGACAGCTGTTGCAGGCATTAGTACTGTAGTGTAGTGATTTTTATTGCTGAAAGCGGCAGTGTTCCTCCCCAGGTGGACGGTGAAATTCATCGCCGACCTACGGAGGATTTCCCCTTCAGGTATCTTCTCCAGCGGGGCTCCGCCCCAGCTGCGGCCAGCTCTACGCTCCCGACAAGTCTCCCGACATGTGTGCTAGAGTAGTGCATGTTAGTGTAAGTGTGTGTGTTAGGGGTCACGATAAGACAAGGAAGAGGAAGGCGGGATCGCGCGCGGTCCGTGGCCCGTTTGTTAGGGTATTGCTGTGACGTTCACTTGGTGTTGATCGGAGAAAATACGGAAAACTACCGATCAGAGCAGTCAAACTAGCTCACAAACTAGTGTCGAAAATCCTGCCACCGTAGGGACTCCAACATAGGATCTCCCGGTCATAGGGACTGCAGCGACAAGTCCTGAGCCATCTCTCCCGGTCAGCTTCTATGATCATTAGTCCCGACAGTGTAGTGAATGTTTTATGCCTGGAGGAGGCGATGTTCCTTCCCCGCTGGATGGGAAGATATGGCGCCAACCTACACGTCAGCTTGCGGGTTGGCGATTTTCCCTCCAGTTATCTCCTTCCAGCGGTGCACCGTGCCGGCAGGGAGAAGCTGTAAGCTCTCGACAGGTCTCCCGACTTGTGTGATGGTGTAGAACATGTGTGCAAGAAGAGAAGATAGGTCAAGGAGGAGGAAGAAAAGATCGCTCGGGATTCGTGGTTGGTCTCTTAGGGTTCTGCTCCTCGTGATATTGATCGAAGTAACCAAGGAATACTACTGATCGTAACAGCCCGCCGCTTCAGTTCACCTCCACAGCCTCCACCTGTGTAGTGAATGTTTTATGCTTGGAGGAGGCGATGTTCCTTCCTCGCTGGATGGGGAGATATGGCGCCAATCTACACGTCAGCTTGCGGGTTGGCGATTTTCCCTCCGCTTCAGTTCACCTCCACACAGCAGTTGAATTCAACCTAGTTATTTTGCTAGGGAACCTGTCGTCGAAAATCCGCCAACATCACGACTCGAACCCTAGGACCCCGCGATCAGAGTCGCTGGAGAGACAGCAGCATTGAGGGGTTCGGCATTTCATGGCTGACGGCATTACTCACTCCTGGTTCGCTTTCCCGTTTCCCCCACAGTCAACTACAGAGGCTCCGAACCGGGTTCATACCTTTCCTTGTTATGCAGCATAAGAAGAGCCCGACCACAGATAGCATCTAGCACCAGACGACCGCTGGGCGCCCCGAAATCCATTTGCTCGCGTTCTGCTCAACTCAGCGCTTCCCCGCGGCCGTATCTATTCAATTTGGGCGCCTTAATTAATATTTCTCTTCCTGTTTCGTGTCGTGCCGTTTCCTCCGCGTTTTACTTCACCGCCTCCGTCATAAATTTCGTTTATGGCCTACAATGCCTTCCTCTCACTGTTGACACCCCGTTTCCTGACCAGCGGGAACCTCATTTACCTCCACTTATCGGCCTTTTCCCTAATTTGTGGCTTCATCAGCATAACATGTGTAGCGACTCTCGGAGCCTCCGGGATGAGGAGAATCCCGAAGCTCCCGCGTGCATTCGGAACGAAGCGGACGAAATTCGAATAATATCAAATGCGGTGTCAGAAACAAGTTATCGGTTACATCCTGAGGCGCTAAAAGGACATTTGTTCGCTGTCGACTTGTAGACTCACGAATCTTGCCGCGTCTTTTAGAAATACATGGGGCGATAAAACTGTACGATTTCCTTCGTTAGCCTTATTATTTTCTACGTCGTCAACTTTACAGCGATCCTTATTGTTCATATTTGTAATAATAAAAACAATAACAATAATGTTTTATCTACCCCTGATAATATTAAACAATTGAACACTATAGCGTCTTAATTCACTTGTGCTCTAAAATCCTACATTGATCTTTAAAATAATAGTTTTAATAATAATATCAGTAATAGTAATAATAATAATAATAATAATAATAATAATAATAATAATAGCAATTTTATTCACATTCATATAAGAGCAAATAAAAAACGAATACCCCCTAGTGAGCAATTTCTTCTGTTCAACAGCATTTGGAGAAAATTTATACACTAAACTGAAACGGGGCACGAAAGAAGAGACAAATTTTACAAAAGTATAAGTTATGGATAAATTATGATTTACAAAGAATTACAAACGTACCTCTCAAATTTCTGGAGCTTTTTTTGGTAAGGGTCTTCCTATACGCCTTCTGATTATCAACATACTCCATTATTCCTTTTTTCAGTCACCATCATAATTTCGTTTGCGCAGGAGAATAGAGATAATACAGAGCACTCAATGATGTTTTAGTGTCACTTCTGCAGACGCTCCTGTCACGAGATAGAAATTTAGGCCTTTCATTTTCATGGAAAAACAGTATATTTCGAGTCAAAATACTTTCTTCGGGTTATTTGTTGCTTTACCTACGATGCCTTTCACTGCATCATGCAATCGTCAGAAAGCTAATAACCCACTACCTCACTTGACTACTGGAGTGAAATGGGAGTCTCAAAGTAAACGGCTCCAAAACACTCAAACAATTTGCCAACGAGTCCAGTGTTCAAGTAAAAGCAATCTTTACATCCGAATGCAAGATTCCGGACGCAAGCTTACCACTTAGCCTCAATTAAACACTCCAAAATGGAAAACTTAGTTTCTGGACGCCCTTCACATTAAAAATATACCCATGTATTTCAATACATGAATTTAAGGAAGCTCTCATTTTTTTTCTATACACCACATTTCCATTTCTATTTCCAATTCCACACACCAGAGAGCCAACTTCAAAGCAGCAAGCCCATTCTTTCAAACATTTTCACGTTGCCTTAAGCATTTCGATTCCAAGTCTCTCACTGATTATCAAATCTACAAAACCCAAGTCTATACTGTTTAGACGCCCTTCCATATAATAAAACTCCGATATATTCCGGTCGAAGGATTTAACAATTTTTTTCATCAAACGTAGAGTCATAATTCAGTCAGCTGAGCTGCAATAAAAGAGACGGGCAGTCGTTCCACCCGAACGAAAGTTCTCCCACCTTCGAGCCTTACGCATTTCGGTCACCCCCAATCACACGAGCGCACCCGAAAAACTTGATTTTGGACGCCCCTCCTTTATAAAAGAGCCCCGATCAATTCCGGTCGCGGATTATAACGAGACTGTCAACTTTTTTGCAAGTGGAGCGAGCACAAATCAAAGACGCGGGAGCTGCGCGTCCTGGAATCGAGCGGCGTCGCACGCAACCCGAACTCGCGCTGGATGCAAGTAATGGGCTCCCGGTGGGTAAGTGATATAATGATGCACGACTCGAGCGCCGGACATCGGGCGCGCATAGTGCGAACTGAAAACTCACTTAGCGCGCGTGAAAAATTGCTAATGCCGCTCGCACGCCCGTGCGTATGTGCGTGATTTATGCGCCGCAATAATTGTGCGCTCCGCGTGTGGGCGAGTATTATTATTACGAGTATTATGCAGTGATTTATCGTCGCCTGCCTGGCGTCGCGAGAGGAGAATGGCGCTAAATTGTATAGTATTACTATCTCTCTTGCCGCATTAAATGTAAAGTCAACTGAATGCGGAAACACGTTCCTCGCAGCCAAGTAATATATATCTATTAACGAATTCTTAATTTGAAAATTCAATGCTGGGGCTTATTATCATACGGTAATCGATTGCAGCGTTGGTGTGGTAATGCATTTTAATGAACGCAATTCGCGATGCCATCTTGATTTTCAAATGGTAGAGACAGTCGTTGGGAAAAGACTTTACGATCATGAAATCATATATAATAGTTTTAAAATAGTATAGCCCAAAAGGAGCACAGGCTTGCTATAAACATATGAACATAAACATATGAAGTTTGCTGTAAAAAGTAGCAAGAAGTCCAAAATACGTCCTTTTTACTAAACAATACCGAAAATGTAGATCTACGACATCGATTGCGTCGCTAACAAAGAAGATGAATAGAAGAGAAACATTTGAAAGTTGAGAAAATATTTTTATGAATTTAGAGATAAAATCTGCATTTTTCTCCTATTAATGTAATGAAATTTCCTTCACCTCTGTGAAGAGACTTCGCAAGGAACATTGTCAATAATATGAAACTGTCAATAATTATACATGCTTAAATATTAATTTGCTTTAAACTGCACAGTGAAATTGAAAAACGGAAGTAATAGGCAAAAGTAACCATAAAAAAAGTGATGCACGAACGCAAGACTATTCATCTGCTGTTGAAGGAAACCTTGGCAGTGAAGTAATGCCTTCTACTTCACCGAAATTCTTGCTGTTGCAGCAATGAAAGATGACTTTGTTGTTACAACTAAACAATTGCGATACTTAAACTGAATCACCAGCTCCTAACCTGTCGCAGTCCTTTCTCTTCACACGTTTACCTCAACCCCCTAAAAACGGCGAGATATGCGAATTAGTTGTAAATTTCACCACAGATTTCTGTTTGCATTCGTTCATAGGCCCTCATGGGCAATCACGGAAATACACACGTATCCAACTGAGATTCCAGGTTTACCACGTCCACGCAGGAAACTATATTTAAAGGTACAATTCACCATAATTGAATATTTAAATATATATTTTACTAGAATTAAATGCTATAAAACGTCAAAATGAAAAAACTTCGTAAATATTGTTCTATTTAAAATCATTAAATTACACAAGAAAACCATTGTCCACCTTCCATCAACTTGCTTCCTTAAAAGCACCTTCTTCATTCTCAGATTTTCTTCGAAACACACTGCGAACGGCGTAGGGAAGTCCGTTTTCCCAACGAAGTCCATAGTACTACAGCATACGGGAGCAAGTTACTACGGACAATTCCCATTTATCCACAGATGTTACCACCATTTCCTTAGGTCTTCAGAGCGACAACTAGAAAATTAATTGATCAAAAGTAATTAATCGAAAAAATGAAGAACAGATGTTTATTTTTCTATGAGCTGAAATACTTTGAAATATAATAATTGCAAAACGTATTACAGGTGCAAAAATATATTTGATTTAAAAGATACACAAACACATCGCTTCTTCATCTACTACTACCTTGCTTTCTTAAACACTGCTCCTCCACCCTTCCAGTTTCTCTAAAAGCGCTATTCTAGAAGCGCAAGGTGTTTAGTTTTACCAAAGAGACCCTGAGTTCTATTCGCAGGTGGAAACGAATTACTTCGTTCAATTCCCATAAACCCAGACGCTAATTCCTTCTCTTGAACGAAGAATCAGTCAGAAAAAAATATAAATAATATTCACTTAACAAGAATTATACAACGCTCAAATATTTGGTTGTAATCTGCTCCGTGGAGTAGAACTAAACAAACCCATTGAATACTTGCATCGAAACAAGTCCTTAATGCACATTGAATGACCAAATCCTTTCCTAACACGCCACCGCCCTATTCCTTCACCAGTGCCCCACGAAGCGCACCCTGCTTCCCCGCTGAAACCGCCGTCCGAGGCGCGCGCGGCTGTTCGTCTCCCCAACGAGGCCCCGAATTCTATTTGCGCGCGCGTGCGCCCCGACACTCCGCCGGCGGCGGTGGCGGCGCTAATTGCACCCTATCGGGTTGCATCGGCGGCGCGTGCGTGCACGCGTGCACACGTCAACCCCCGCCCGCGCACACGCCCACTTCGCCCACGACTGCGCTCCGCCGGGGCCGAGGACCCCGCCGCCGCTCGGGGGGCCGTTTTTGAGAGACGTTTCCACACCGAAATGCTGCTACTGCCCAATGTGTGGGGCAGTAGGCTTAAAACTAAAAGATATCATTCTTTCATTCTCGTCTCTACAATGCATGTGAATTTCAATTACAAAGGATATTTATTGTTGGAACTATATATTAACACACTAAAAAAGACATTATTTCTTTTTAAACTTATTGAAGTGGCCTGAATAATATTTAAGGGTTTTTCACTATTGAGCATTTAATACAATTCCGCTTAGTACACTATGAATCCGGCAGGATGTGATTTCTTCAGCAATTTGCCATTTTGGTGTCCAAATCTTACTGAGGTTTCGGTTGCATTTGCTTGTTAATTCGCCTTAATTCGATTTGAACGTTTTCTGTGTTCCATCGACTTTATTTTTCGGTACTATGTCTCTGTTTCTTTTATTTTTTCTATTACTTCGGCTCTAAGTCCTATCCATTTTCATCTTCCCTCAGACCATTTCCTGGGATATCCCAATCACCAACCCTCCCTGTTTTGTCCACTGTCGTGATTTTCCCGTTTCGGACCGTATTCTAGGAGGGCCCCCAGTGACATGGTTATGAACTTAGCAGAGCTTACGTTCTAATTGGCAGGGCACGTAGCGCCGTCCTCACCAGACCCATCGCTGCCACAACCGCTCATCCAATTGCTCCGTCCGTTACCTCAGCCGACTGGTCCTTCACCTGCGATTCCGCCGTCGGCGGTGACTCTGCGTCATCGCATCTCCACGTCATTTTCGCTACCTCTCTCGCCCTCCGGCACGGCAACCGCCTCCACACCGCCCCCCTCCGTCACCGTCCCTGCTTCCTTCCTCACCGCCGGACGCGTCCGCCCGCCCGCCCGCTGGCGCTCGCGCCCTCCTGATTAAGACACATCGCGGCTAATGATACGGCAGCAACAGCCGGCCGGCCCGCCCCCGCCGCCCCCTGCCGCCCGCCCCATACATCAATATCCGCCGCCCGCCACGGCAAGCGGGGAAGGGGAAGGGGCGGAGGAGGGAGGGCGCGGCTCACGTGACGTGGCGATCACGGTCGACATTTCAATCCCGGACGGCTCACGCAAGCCACGCATTCTGGGCCCGGAGGCGGCTGCGGGGACGGAGACGGCGGCCGAGGTGGGAGGTGGACAAAGGAGAGGAGAAAGAAGGAAACAGGCGGAGAAAGATAGGTGAGAATTGAGACGTGGCCGAGGATGAACTAATGTATGGAATTAAGTACCCGTACAGGTTCAGGATATTTTTTACTCGTCCATGTGTACCAGTCTTGTGTTTAACCGTATAGCAAATGTACCCACAGACGTGCACTTTTGCTCATCCAGGATTATCAGTCAAGTCGAATACTCGGTTCGCTCGCTGTCTAACTGCCCTCCCCTTCCCTATCCATCCATCCGGAGCTTGCTAGTATGTGGACCTTTGTCTTGATAAGAGAACGCGTCCGTCGTTACATGCCCTGTGAAGGACTGTACATGAAGGAAGTCCTGCGCACAGACCTCAGGATAAAGGCCACAACAAACATTTTTAATGAACAAAATCAGGAGCCCACTTATTTCGATCTTGACAGTTTTCCCACTCCAAGATGTAGTCGCATAACACGTTTGTATTTCCCCGGACGAGTAACCCAGAACAGATATAGTATTAAGTATCTGGGACATGTGGAGGACCATTTAGTGAAAGCGTCAGCAATGTGTTCCGATGTCGATAGTCGCGTTTGGCAAAGAGAATTAGGAGGAGGGAGGGAGTGACAGGAAGGGAGGGAGGGGAAGGGACGAATTAAGAGAGAAAGAGAGGAAGGGGAGAGAAGGTGAGAGAAAGGAAGAGGGAGAGAGAGGGAGAAAGAGGGAGAAAGAGGGAGAGAGAGGGAGAAAGAGGGAGAAAGAGGGAGAGAGAGGGAGAGAGAGAGGGAGAGAGGGAGAGAGAGGGAGAGAGGAAGAGAGGGAGTGAGAAAGAGAGGGAGAGGGATAAAAAAGTGGGGGAGTGAAAAAAGAGGGCGAGGAAACAGAAGGAATAGAGGGGAGAGGGGAGAGGGGAGGCGTGAAGAGGAAAACGTGGTCAGGTGACCACGGAAGTGACTGAGGTTGACGAACCAAGATATCAGAAACGCGAAATGTGGAGCGTGTCTGCGGTGTAACACGACGTGCCTGCCAAGTGGTGCTGTGCAAAGAGAATTAGCTCGTATTTGTAAAGAGGGGGAAAGAGATAGAGGGAAGATAGAGGAGAACTTAACAAGAGAATACTCGAGTGCTCAAAAATGACGAACAAAGATATCGGAAACGCAAAGTTTCATTTCTGCGGCGATAGATAGGGGAAGAGCGTGTAGTAAAAAGAATTCGGTCTTATTTGCAACTGACAGAACGGTATTTTATCTCTGTAAAGTTGTTACTACGAGAAAAATATTTATTTCAAGTCCTATTAACATGAATGATAAATTTACGAGGTATTTAAATAAAAATTCAAATACTTTATGATTAAAATATTCTTATTAGGAATCGTCCATAAATTACGTAACGCAAAGTTTGGAGCACTCTCAATACCCTCTCTCCTCCTTGTAACGCACGTGTAATGCCCTCTTGAACCCCTCTAAATAATTACGTAACGCTTGCTACAACACTCCCTTTGTAAATGCATGAAGTGAAAATACATTACAGCACAGTAAAAACAATTTCTATTTATTTTACTTGTGTTTAATTAAATTAATTAATGATAATTGAAGTAGAAATTATTTGGCATTGCTGGCTACACCTAACAATGAGTTTGGGGCAAGTTATGAGTGACGGAAAAATGCTTGGGCGAGCAATGGTTGATCACAAGCTTTGGTGTGCATAGCATGTGATTACAATTTCTCCCGTCGTGAATCATGCTAGAGCGAGAGTCTACAGAGCCAATGTAAATGGATTCTAGAATATATTTCATACCAGGTTTGAATATTTTCTTCGTAATCTTACAGATAAAAAATTGAAAAATAGTTCTATTTATTGTAACAATTTACAACTAATAACTTTAGTTTGTTTTTAAAACAAATTAATTAGTTAATATTTTATTGTTTTGATGCAGGTCCTAAAAAAGGAATTATTTCACCAGATGTTGAAAAATGTAAAAAAATAAATATGACATGGCGTAATTATGTAACACATCGCGTGATTATTGCTCAGCTACCGTTGACAATTGTCGCATTTTGCCACGTTCAAAATGTGTCTCAAAACTTCTCGATCTCTGTAGAGCGTGCGTAATATGGCGGCCAGCGTGTGGTCTGGCTGTTCAAACGAATTGCCCATGCTGTGGTCACGTGGTTCGTGACGCAAACTGATTCTGCGCAGTGCGAGCAAACATCGATGTGTCGGAGTCACCCATATCTTTCCACCACGATGCTTTGAAAGCTTTGTGACTTTATTTTTCTTCATATTGTTATAAAATTGTGAGGACGTAATACATATAAATCAATGCTGAGATGGGTGTATCACATTGGTTATACACTATGAAAGCGATAATTCCATAGCTATGCTATGTCGTTGATACTGAAAACTGACCAACTTTAAATTAAGCAATATACATAATGTTCTAAAGCAAATATTGCAACATGGCTCTTTGGCAAATATGACTATTACCTACTTAATGGGTTTTGTATAGTTTTTGAGAAATGAATATCAAGTAAATTGTGTTTGAGCATTCAAGGAAAATGTATGTCACTGATGTACGCATTAATATGAATACAAACGTTAATGACAAGAAAATAAACTAAAATACTTTTTAATTTGTGATATGAATAAAATATTCCCCTCTTATTAAAATATCAATAGAGATTATTTGTATTAATTTCCTTTATCTATATTGATTAACTAGTCGTAGTGAGAGCGTAGGCTTCCGCGGCCGGAGTCAGTCTTTACTTGGCTGTCCGGGTGACGCCGCCTCCATGGCGAAGGTGCCGACGTTTCGGTCGCCATTCTGCCCGGACAGCCTAGTGAAAAACTAGTCGTAGTGTTTCATCATCTCAAAGGAATAAATCCAAGGAATGAGAACGTGGTAATTTTTTACTCTTATGAGTAATGGACTTCAAAGGGGTAACAAGGACTGTTACATATACAACAAGACACAGCATCTGAAGCCCAATATCACTACTATGTGTTACTCGTACATGATACCAACGCGATTATTATGTGACTGGTATAGGTTAGAAGTTGTACAACTATAAAGCTTTATCTTAAGAGTTATAATAAAACAATTACATTCAAGATAAGAAAAGAAATCTTCGAACAAGATAGCTTTCTGTTGATAAATCAGCACATTTGTTCCTTGCCATTGTGTCATTTAAATAATATAATAATTAGATTTTAAGAGATTCATTTTCCAGTTCATATAATCATAAACTTTATTCATTGACGTTCTACTCGTTTTTGTTACAAATAATAATTGTGAGGTAATTCCAAATCTAGTTATTTTGAATACACCATTCCGTTTGTGTACTTCCGGCAACCTACCTGAAACGTTCTCCGAAAAATATTACTTTTCACCCACTGAAACATAACTGGTTCTTCACGTGTAAAACCTCTAAGTTAACTCTGTGTAATGGCGTCTGTAGAAGACGAGATATTGTGTTAGAAAGCAATGACGCTTCTTGCTAAAACAGTCACAATTAAGAAAACTACTCAGTAAATTTCATCCACTAAATCACTCGGCGTTGGATCATGGTGTATTTATGCTCTGGATGAATAAGAAAATTAACAATGTTATGAAGTGAAAGTGAAATGAGCTTCGTGTTTGAGAGCTTTATTATCACACTGCTTGAAAGACACTTTTTTCATCTACGAAAGTAAAACTTTCATAAAATTTGCGGAGGTCTTGAGTTCTTAACATCACCGAAAGAGAAAGTTCACAGCCCTGTATGTGCTAAGATTTTCTCACTATATAGCGCCATTACTGGTATTAAATTCATATATTGTCGAAGAGAAACATAAATAACAATATTTAGTTTAAGTAATTTTCTAAGTCTGTATTTTATATCTTGTCTATCAGTAGTAAGATGAGTAAAAACTGTTCCACTGATCAATCTAATTCATTATTGTTTATATATACATATATATATATACACATATATATACATATATATACATACACATATATATACACATATATATATATATATATACATATATATTATATATACTGTCCCAATAAGAGAATTTTATCTTGAATTTGTTATTCTTACAAATAAGCAAACGAGATTTTTTCATTACGATTGTACTTTTCTTGTTATAAATAAACAGTAAATATTATTAGTAGTGCGTTATTCGTAATAAATCACTACCTAAAAACGGAATCCAGTTTTTTTAAAAGCAATTAAAATTTGCATTTACATAAGTTCACCCGCATTAAGCTTTTAAAATACAAAGAAAAATATTAATTAAGTATGGGTCATCGTTCTGGCATTCAATGAGTTTGCATTTTAAAACCGACGTACAAATATGCCAGTTAAAGGGACTATTTGGTGAAATATTACGCAAAAAACTCGAAATGTCTTACTTCTGCTTCATACAGGGACGACAGAAGCTTATTCTGAGAACTAACGAAAGACAACTTCAGAAACTTCCAGCAGACAAACATCGCACCCCACAGTTATGAAATCGTGCATTCACATTCACCAAATCATTTCTTCGTCAAAGGTCAACTCGTTAGCGTCACTTCTGCTTACACTCTGATGAAAAATTTGAGAAAATTCCACTTCGCGGGTCGGCATAAACACCGAGCCGCATCGCACCGGAACGCCGATCGACGCACACGCCGCCGACCCGCGTTTCGATTAGAACCTCCAGCCCGCCCCCTCTGATTGCACATAATTCAAGCGCAGGCTGTCGGCGGAGTCACGCCGTCATTCTTCACCGCGCCGTCGGTCTCCGGGACGGGGCCCGGCGGGCCGCGGCCGCCGCCGTCAAGCCGTCCGATTGGGAACGCGCCACGAAAATATGTGGTTGCGCTTCCCCTATCACTTACCGGCCCCAGTAATGCCCGGGTTCGACTGCCTTAAACGCCCCAAGTCCAACAATCCATATCACGCATAACGCACACGAAATTGGGCACATAAATTTTCGATTTTTGAACGATGAGGTGCATATGGAAATTCCGCGAGATTATCATAGCCTTCAAAACAGCTCATAATATGATTTGTTGTCATGACATGGAAATGGCTTAGTACAGTCGCATGACGATCACAGTGGAGGTATCACTTTAATTTACGAGCGAGGGATTCGGACGGCGCGGCGGGCAGAGGGGTTAACCGTTTTTTGTTGGAAAGCCTCGTGGATTAACGGGTACGGAGCTCAAGAATTTTCTTGTGACAGACCAGCGGCGGCGGTGGAGGGACGAGAGGCTGGGTATGTACTAGTGGTGGATGCAAAGTGTAAGAGGTCGGCGTGTGACGGGGTCAGATTGTGACGGGGTCGGAGTGGAAGGGGTCGGAGTGTGTCGGGTCAGAGGCGGAGATCGACTGTGGGAGGTCGGGTGTGGCGGGTCGAGTTATGCCAGAGTTGCAGGGGCGGGTCGCATGTGCGGTTGCAGGGTTGGCGGGGTTGCAGGGTGGCGGGGTTGCAGGTGAGCGTTGGAGCATGGCAGGGTCGGAGTGGGCGGGGTCGGATGGTGGCGTGGTCGGAGTGTGGCGGTTGCAGAATGTGAAACTGAGATGGAGGGAAGCAATGAGGAAGAATGTGGGAAGACGGATGGAGCAAACTACAGTATAGAACAGCACAGGCAATGGACAGTTAGGAGAGGTTGTGAAGTAGGTTCGGAGGGAGCAGGTCGGCGAGAAGGCGGGAAGAAGGGTGAGAGGAGAGATCGGAGCAGGTGAGACACAGAGAAACATGTGTAATGAGTAAGAGTTCGCACGCGGCATATCTGCACTCGGAGATGTCATAGATGGAGACTGCTGCACAAACGCCGTCGAGCTTCCAAGATTTTGGCATAGGCAGACATAGCTGCCGTGCTAACGCATGCACAACAAATGGCTTGTGAGTTTAGCGATTTACAATCTCCATCTCGCATTCCGCTATTGATTATAATCGATGTGTTTTGAGAGTGATATGCGTACATGGCTGACCACGTATGTGCAGAGTCTCTCCTCTCATACATTTTGCTTACTTTTAACGGTCGATGCCCAGATATTTGTGCGAAGTCTACGCTGGGCGGGGGCAGCGCCTTGATAATCGGAGACGAAAAAGGAGGAAAGCGACAGTTTAGTTGTAGCGAACGCAGGCGGTAAGGGTGGCGAGTAGCGGAGGCTGGGTAGAGGGACGGTGGGGGAGATGAATAGCGGGGACGGGTAGAGGGGCGGGTAGCGAATGACGGTTATGGAGGCGGGTAGCGAGAGGCGGGCAGTGGGTGGCAGTAGAGGTGGATGGGTAGCGAAGGGTGGCTAGCGGAGAGGCCGGGTAGCGGAGGGGAAAGAGAGTGGCGAGCAGTGGGACTGGCGGCGGGGGTGGGGTCGCGGCGTGGGTGGGTCGCGGCGTGGCGGTAGCGCGGCGGTAATCGAGAATGCGGGAGCGTCAAAACAAGCGTCGCGGCGGCGGGGCGGCGGTTCGAGCGGAAAAAGAGCAAGGCGGGTCGCCGGCGGTCGCTCACGACCCGGTGCCCCGCACGAGCGCGCGTTGGCCCGGGCAGCGTCTTTATCCCGAGCGCGGCCGTTTTGATGAACACATCAGCCGACAGCTTATAATCAAATGCAGCCTCCGAAAAACGAACAACAGGCCGCCCGCGCGCCCTCTCTTCCTGGGAGGAACGGGGAAAGCGAATTAACAGAACACGGGGCTCGGATCAGGCAACTCCAATAGCCATTATGGCGGGTAACAGATAATCAATTACGTCTCGTAAGGGGCCGCGCCGCACAGCTCGGCCAGGAGGACCACGGCCCTTTCTCTACCTGCGGCGCCCCGCCGCCCCTCGCACAGTGAGTGATTTTTCACAACTGAGCGGGCTAAAAACAACTTTCATCAAACGTTATTTTTAAATACGGGAACATTATTTTTTAGTGTCATTGCTATACGATGATAGGTTAATAATCATCAAAGTTCATGGATATTTACTTATGGACTTTTAAGCGAGTCCCATCTTCTGACATATTGAATAAAAATAGTTTTGGCGCAGAATGCCAGCTGCTACTGAAGATTAATAACTAATAATAGTTAATATTTTAATTTAAAAATACATTCCTAATTTAAGCAGTGAAAATTACAGAATTTAATTATATAAAGTCATTTTCAGTTATAATATCAAAAGAATGGGCGATTAAACTGGTTTATCAATGGTCGGTCTACTATTATGTTTAAATTGACAAAAAAAATTATTTTTACTTTAAACACTTGCTTAATAATCCGAAATTCATTACAATCATAACTTATTATTACAATCAAAGCTCTTCCTTTACTTCATTGACATCGTTTCTTTTTTTCCGGTACAAATTATTAACGCTTTAACAATTTATTAGCAGAGACTTCCATAATCAGAGTCACTATGTACTTGACTGGCGCGCTGCACTCCCACCATACGCGCCAACGTCCTCTTAAAGTACGGTGGTCTTGATTGCTACGGTATGTATTTGGCTGTCCGGGAGACGTCGCCTCCTAGGCACAGATGTCATTCGAAAAGCATTTCGCCCTGAGGAAAGTCACAGCATGATGGTTGAAACTTTGGTAGCTTTGTTGATGAAGTGTTGTTTCCCAGACAGCCCAGTACATGCCGTAGAAAGTAAGACCGTAGCAAGTAAGTTCTTTTCGAATTGCATCTGGGCCTAGGACGCGACGTCTTCCGGGCAGCCAAGTACATGCCTTAACAAGTAATACCACTGCGTCCTTTTAAGGGGACACTGTTGAGTATTTTGCCTTGAGGAAGGTCGTAGTATGACGGCCGAAACGTTGCCTAGGAAGCGGCGTCCTTTAAGAGGCCGTTGGTGCGCGTGCTGGGAGCGCAGCGCGCACTGTGCGCAGCGGAGGGGCCTTTCCCCGCCGGCGGAGAAAGAAGGGCGGTCGCTTATTAGGAACGGCCTTCGGCGCGGGCGGGGGGCGTGGCCGGCGCAACAATAGGCTCCGCGCGAAACAACAGGTGGTAAAAGATTTCTATATAATGGAAACGGCGCCTGCTTGCCTGACCCCTCGCCCGCCTCCTCGCTTGCCTTTTTTCTGGGGAAAAATGTAAACGAAACGGACGGCGCAGCGGTGGCGGCGGCGGCGGCGGCGACCCCAAGGAGAAACGCCGCCCCTTCGAAATGTTATTCTTTTCGGGTGGGTAACTGAAAATTAGCGGGATATAAATGTGGCTATAACTCACACTATTCAAAGGCAGAAGGAAAGAGCGGCCGGTAAAATTGAATCCTGGTTCATAAAGTCATTAGCTGGTTGCCGTGTGACGGTAGCGGAGGTTGGGTCGGTGGTAATGTTCGGGCGAATGGGAATGGGCGTATTGCAGATGGTTGTGGCGGTAATGATAAAACTGACAACATAAGTAGAGTGTTTTGATATTGTGTTGAGTTGAGTCTCTTCCGAGTAATGTACCGCGACTTAAGAAATGCATTGAAATAATGATTGGTATATGTTTGTTATAACTTTCAAAAATAACAAAATTATGATTCACATTTTACATTACTTTGTTGCGACAATTATAATATTATTTTATAAGGCATTTCTATTGAAGATGCAATTCTTCTTTTGAAAAAAGAATGACGTTATTTTGGACTGATATATTGGCAAATTGCGCTCACGTTTATGTCGTGTGTATCATTCTAAAGTTTTTTCTGCACTAATGAAACAAACAAATACATTTTTCGAATTCTGTAATGAATGTGTTAGACATCGTTTAGAACTGACATTATGAACATGTTTATTTTGGATAGAAAGTATTAATGGTGCACAATGTATACTATTCTCTGGAATATTTTCAGGTAATATCGCGTCGGGAAAAAGAGTGGAAAACGTGAATACAATTCTATAGTAATCTACAGTTTTCTAGTTAGCAAGACATTTATTTCATTCCAGAACTGTAACCAAAGCACACCAACAATTTCTAATTTTGTATATGCATGAAATGGTCTCTTTTAAGGTGGTACTTGAAGTCTTATAAATATAAAATTCATTCATTCAAAGCATAACATGAAGAACATTTTATTAAAGTTCTGATGTTCATGAGTTTGCTGCCCGTACAGTGATAACTGTTTTTCAGCTGATTATGAAATGCTAAAAAATCAGAAAGAAATAGAAATGAATGTAATAATAGTCACTAAAATAAGTTATATCTACGGAAGTGACATACTTAATAAATTCAGGATACCAAAATATTCCCATTCATTAACTAAAACAATACAAACCAAATATTTTTGTCTGCATAAACTCTTAACTTTCAAATTTATAAACCCACCAGTCGACAATCTACCAACACACTTTCCCAAAACCACCCTCTCCCACGGATTCGTAATTTATGTAAATCACATCGCCCTTTATTGCGTAAGCGCGTTTCAACATTCACAACCCGTACTCCTCACTCTCTGTGCATTAGAGCTGTCTTGACTTTCTCCAATCGGGGGAGATTTGCATTTTTCGCCATTCCCGACTGGCTGGCGCGGCGAGGCGTTAGGAAATGCCTTCATTGTGAATAAACGAACGCGCCGAACGCCGAATGCTTTCAAATCGAGGCACGCGCGTTATTTGTTCATCACAATATGACTACCAAATGACTGGAGGGTGACCTTTCTGCTGCGCGTTTGCATTAACATTGTTATCCATATTGACCGACGCCGTCACTGTATTTGTTAATGCAGAAGCAGTTTGGAAAATTTTTCATAATGGTCGCCATTGAGTTATTATCATAATTTAGACGTCGATATTAAGTGCATGGAGAGCACTATATTCTCCGGGCAACCAGCCCTCTCTTATCGCTTGACAGAACTTCGCTCCAAGCAGTAGCTGAATCAATCATCAGGGTCTGCCAATCACGACCCGATTATGATAAAGATGTGAATATAAAAATGAAGTAAAGAAAAGAACAGTTTGCTCGCTCTTGCAGGTTCAAAGGCTATTTGTATGTGTCCCTATCTACCCTGTGAGCAATGGTAATTTCAAGAAATTAATGTGCCACATTCAAGTATCCCCCATCACAAAAATAGGGGAACCCTTTTATTCTCTTATTTTAGCTGGTAGATTGAGATCTCAAAGTAAGCTTGTTCCCGCACATCCAGATTAGAGTAAAGCTCATTTACAGAAACGGCATTAATCAAAATCGAACATGAGGGAGCATTAAGAAAAACGTCGCATACATATGCAATGAGGTCTACGACGGAAACGTATGTATCAAGACATCGCTCTAGGACTTTTCAGAGAAAATCCAGAATGAAACCCGTCAAATTCGATTGCATATGTACATTCATTACGTTCTGTGTAAAATTGTATTGAAATATATAGAATACATCAGCATCTTATTTGAAAAACGATTTAGTATTTACCTTTCCTTTGGAATGTGAATAAAATTTTCTCTCTCCATTTTCAAGTCCAAGACGAACTTTAAAAGAGATAATTCCCCAAACCACACTAAATAAATAATAACTTAATTGATTTACTGTATTTCAGTTTTTGTAATATTTCGTAATATTATTTCATTCTGTTACTTGTTCAGGAAACGTATGATTCATGTTATCAGTATTTTTGGAAAATTACCACAGAAAAAAATTATATATTTTTTATAATAAAATTTGCTCAATTTCTTTGCTATTTGAGTTATATATCATGATCAATATCTATGAACAATTTATTCAGGAAGGAGAAATTTTAACATTAATTTTAATATTTCCTGAAATTTTTCTGTAATGTATTGCGACATCTTAAAAACATTAACTTTCACAATGATACCCTATAACAACTTTTTAATGAGTTTACAGTTTTCACTTGTTTATTAAATTTAGAAAAATCTTCCATTTGCAAAGTAACAATCGTAAATATTAATAATGTCATACTAAATGTGCATAATCAACATCAAAACATTCCAATACACTAATTTCACACATCCTTCAGTTCTCGATACGAGGTCTTCATTAAGAAGATTGAAAGAAATACATAGAGAGTAAGAAGTTAAATTATTTATTTAAAAAAAAATGATTATGTGATGTATGATGGAATGGTTCAATAGCAAAATACGACAGACGCTACAGTAAAAATGGGGAAGACATATTTGAACTTAAAGGAAAATATACTTTCCATCTTTTATGAATAAAGAATTAAGTATTTATGAATAACTCCAATCATAAAAAACATATGAAGCAAAAGGAATAACTTGAATTTTGTAAAATCGTATTAAAAAATAATCCGAAGAAAGATGATATATTATTGTACAACGCAATGAAGACTACAACTTACGTCGTTTAAAATTATTCAAATTTAGTGCTGAAAAATTAACGAATAATTCAAAATTAGAATTACTAAGGAAAGTGGCTTCCACGTCGATGTACAAGAAGTAAAGAAATAAATAATGATAACTACTTAAATATTCTAGAGAAATATAAACTATTGATTTCTTTAATAACTCTAATAAATTGTGTATTTCATAAAAATCATAAAACCTAGAGTGAACGATTAGTAAAATGTATTATAGTTAATTAGATTTGACTTTTACAACACGCCAGTTCAGTATGAAGATATTAAGAAATCGACACAAAGTGAAATCTAAAACACATTTCAGCAACATTTTTCATTTTAGAAAACAATTATTGGTGGTTTCTTTCTGTTATATCCAGTACTATAATCAGTGCACCATTTTCAACTATTTTATTTAGATATGTTTCACAACAGATTTTGAATATTTTAAAAGATTGCATGATACGTGAACTGGAATATGAATACACACATGGTGTGAGCAACCCACGAGACCATGAGCATAAATAAGGTACAGCCGCCGTTACGCATGTAGTTAAATATGCATTACTGAAGCTAATGATTACAATCTCAAAAATTAGTAGATCCTGCTCGTAGAATATTTAACAAGCCATTTCGGGAGGAACTCTACTATGGAAAGGGATCCAGCAATCACTGCAATGGACAATACAGGCGGAAGAAATGGCTCGAATATGAAATTTTCTAGCATAATGTGGCCAGAGATGCATTGAATTGCAAAATCATTCTCGCTAACTTATCTGATTGCTTATTGAAAATATTTTAAATTACTTTGTCCCTACCCATATCACATTCATTGTTTTCCATGAATAATAATTCAAATTTTAGTATTTATTTTAATATTTTGATAATAAATTGTTTTATTTTCATTGTTTACTCCTCGGCTTGAAACTTCTGTTTGTTTCACGCCACAACGCATATGACCAATGTTTTCTTAAAACGACGAATACTTTGCATTGAATAAGGATTGATAATTTTCCTCATTTAATGATAAGCTGATACACTCGAGCCATTTATACCAGCTTCCGATCCAGGTCACATCTCAGAGAGTTTTGATTCCACATCCTACGTGATCATGCCCCAAAGTAAAGCACGAGCGGCTGAATAGGGAACCGAAGACGGAGGGTGTTAACTCTATGAATTCTATTAGGACGACCGCCCAGGGGCAGCAGACCGCAGAGGCAGCCGCCCCCGTCTCCGCCACCGCCATCGTCCTCGTCAGCCATTCCCGCCTTCATCCTTCTCCATCTCTGTCATTGCTACTGTAGCCGAGTCACCGAAGTCGTTACCATCGCCATCACCTGTTCCGCCTCTATCGGCTTCGTCAGTCGCCCCGCCTCCATCCTCCATCTTCACTGCTGTTACCACTGCAGCCGTCGTCACCGCTGCTTCCTCTGCACTTGGCACTGTCCCCACCAATCAGCCACCCTCACCACAGCCACCATCGCCACCATTGCCTCTGCCCTTGTCGACGCTCTCGCCACCACCCTCCCTCCTCACTGCCACCACAAACACATCGGCTGCCACCATCACCCGTGCCGCTACCATCACCCTCGACAATCGCCTTCGTCGCTACCTACCGCCGTCACCACAGCAGCCGCCGTCACCGTTCCCGCCCCCGCCAACACCCTCATTGCCGCCATCGTCTTCGTTCGCTCGTACGACCATCGCCGCAGCTGCCTCTGCCCTTGTCTCCGCCATTGCCAACCACCCGCCCTCATCACCGCCCCCTAGAACGGAGCCAGCCGCCGCCGCCGCGAGGTGCCACTCGCGCGCGATCTCGCGCCGCCCTGTCGTAATTAAGGCGCTCCGAGATTCCACGGGCATTCGTCTCCTGCAACTCGGCCATTCGTCTTCGGCATCGCTACTTCCCCCGGCGTCAGCCCTCCCAGCCGAGAGGCTCACCGGCAAGCTTTCTAATGCTGGTCTTACACCACCAATACGTTTCCGCAATATCATTCAGCAATTTGTTTCTCTTTCTTGCTGTCATCTTTACACTAGCAACAGCAAGTAGGGGAAATATATTGTCAGAAAGATCGGAACAAGATATTTCCGGCGAGATATTGCCGATCGTTTTACATTAGAAATATTTGTTGCCGTGTTTGGTGAAGAAAATGGCTCGTAAACGTGGGGTTATACCTCACTTTCCTACATAACTAGTGGAAGGCTGAAGATGCGAGTCGCGGCCGCACTTATTGGAAATGAAGTAACGACGACAATTGGCGAGGATGTATGACTGGATTATAAGAAGAAATGAAAAGGAGGCTTTCGCGAATTAGACAGAGGAGTCTCAATATTTTTCATAAAACAAAATGATTTCATTGACTTTTATTCACGTGTCAACAAAGTAATTTTAATTTTTATAAAACAGGCAATTATTAATTTGGTTAAAATTTTTAAATATTCATATCTACAACACATATATTATAATCTTAAAATTGATTTAGAGTAGATTAATATATTAATAATTTTAACGTAAAAAATTAATAATCAGGGGGCATCTATAGCTGAACCAAAAATTGAACCAGTAGATAAGCAACTATGGAGGCTTTAGAATATTGGTTACTTCTTTTTTTGTTATAAACCTTTTTTACACACTCATTTTACGAGAAAGCGCATATTACAATCAAAATATTACGTGCTGCGAATGTGACCGTGGTCATCATTGGCTTCTTTCAGCAATATCTTGCTAAGACTTCAACCCAATTCTAGTCCCAGCAACTTTCCGAGAACGGAAACACACGAGTTTACATTACGACCGGAATATCTAGTAAGAAATATTGCCAACATCAGAAATATTTATTGCCGCAATGTTTGCATGGGATACTTTTCTTGCGAAATAATATTTCTCGCCATTTTCTTGCAAAATGTAAAGCCAGCTTAATGGCGAGGTACGCGTACTACCAGTTTATGGTATCCGAATTTTAATACTTCCGATTACAATAATGCACATTTGCAACCGTTGTCGCTAGGTATCGTTCCAACGGCTTTACTGAACAGTATGAAGACAGGAGAACAATTACATTAGAGTAATGATTCATTAGGCGGAAAAGTAATATTTTTCAGAGAAGATGTCTGGCAAGCAAAGTCCACAGTCGGAATATTTCATTAAAAATAGCAAGAACTGTGATGTCCTTACATTTTTATTGGAAACTAAAACGTGTCCTAATGTCAGCTGGCGGGAATTTTCTAATAAAACTATTATGTGAACTGAAAAAAACAAACTTCAATCTAATGTTCATGGTAGAAATACAGTATTTAAATTCCAAACAAAACTGCCAATATCCTGTCTGATTGCTATCACGTCTACCGAAAACTATTTCTTAAGTAGATTTCATTTCATTTCTTTAATTGGAATTGATTTGTCAGTTTTTTTTAAAATCTCTTAATATTTCATCAGCGTTTGTTCCTTTAAACCGCAAGTTTTAATATCACTGTATTACGAAATTCCGCTCCACCTTAGTGAAATGTTACGGTCCGCAATACAATTCACTGCATATTTTTACAATAATTTATCATTTTAATAAATGCAATCGTTAACTTAGTAGTTTAAAAACATTTTGATTAAACCATAAGCCGAATAATTTTCTACTTATTAATACACTGTGCTTGTATGAACTAGTAGTAAGGTATTTCATCGTCTTTAAACCAAGTAAAAGTAGTATAATTTTTTTCATCTCATTGTCTATTTACATTTCCATAAAAGCAGAAAAATGTGTAATATGTGAACAGGCTACGTTTCTTCGTTGGCAATGTGTATAATTTATTTGAACAAAGTTTTTTTTTCTGTAAATAACTTTTTGTATACTTAATCGCCTTTTATATTTTTTCTTTTTTGTATTTTCCCTACTTGACAAAATAAAATCACTAAATATATTATATAATTCGTGCGGATTCTGCGATTTTTATTTTTTGTTATGTAACTAAATATGATTATTAATTCCACGAAAAATCGTTGATTATCACTTTGTTAATTGCACACGAAAAATTAAAACTCCACCGTTCGGTTAAAACTTCACAACTGCCAATCAGAATTCACAATAAGGATCCAAATCGTTTAATTAGTGACTATAACACAGTAGTAGTTCCAGGGTCAAAGTAGTTCCAGAAGGCCATGAAACGTGGATAAAAATGTTCATCATAGATTAAGTCCTCTTAAATTATATATAAATAATGAATGAAAAAAAATTGGAGAAGTGAAAATGGGTTTGACACTGACTAATGGAACAATATAATATATTTTACATGCATAAATTAAAAGTTTTACATATAAAAATGGTCTTAGCATGTTACAATTATTGTAAAAATATAAATGTCAGTTGTGTTTACCGGTGTTAAAAAGTACGTCAGCATACCTGACACAGATCATTCTCTCCCATTCCTGTTTTAACTTTTCGTGGGAAGTAATGATTTGATGGCTTCGTCAGCTTCTAATATTTTCAATATCTTCCATTTGCAAACATTTCTTGCAAACAAACACAATGCTACTAAACTAGGTCTTCTTCAGAAGCAATGCGTCGTCATCAAATGTATCTCTCGAATGGTAAAGATTTTCAATTTTCTTGTTTTCTTTTAAATTAATTTAAATATTATATAAATTTGGGATAAACGTAAAGACGACCAAATATTGCTTTAACCACTATCGATTCTTTAATTCGTATAATAAAACAAAATCATTTACTTTTCTCCAATGAACTAAATTCAAACAGAGAAAATATATTCATTGGATTATATCACTGTCTTTGTTGAACTAACTGAATGCTTTTATTTAATGGTTTTATAATTTCTTCTGGAATAAAATAGTAGTAGATTCATTTTAATTCGAACTCCAAGGGAAGATACAAAAATATGAATAAACGAAGAATAAATTAATAGATAGCTTTATTTAATTCAATATTTATTATTTTCAACATTATTGAGAACACAGTAAATGGTACCTAAAATATGCCTTTTTATAGGTTCTTGTTATTTTGATCAAACCTGAAGCATTCGAAAAACACTGTATGATTGCTTTTTATTTTTACACAAAACCAGACAGTCAGGCAACTCTGTTAATTTGGTAAGAATGTGTCTTTGTTTAGAGTGTCTTGCTAATTTTTCATGGTTATCACACATTTTTCTATTTAATTTATTATGTAAAACATACACACATGGTTGAGTTTCAATACATTTTCTTAAATTTTTAACTATTTTAAAAGTGATAGAAGATAGTGCTAAATGCAATTTTATTTTAACGGGTTTGAAAGTCCTACATTAGCCGTACAGTTTAAAATAAATTCATTTTAATTATTAATATAAAGGGAAAGGGAAAAAATATAAAGGGTAAATTTTTGGCTTCATTAAAGTCCACTTGAATGCAAAAAAACGTCGCATTATGTCGCATTATGAAAGCGGTGCGATATTTATGTTGGTGTTGTGCAACAACGAAGACGCGAGATAAGTTCTCAAATTGAATAGCTCAGAAAAGGCCTTCGAGGCTCAATGAACAGTCAGGAGGTATTTTTTGTTCTGTATGTGAAATCAGGACTTTCTAAGCCACACAAAATATATTTGTGATATTAAATGTATTAGTTATTACATTATTATAATATATTATACAATATTGTATCATATATTAATTATTATATATTTTGTGTAAATTATATTGGCATAGAAAGATAACATCGACGTTTGCGCAAATGCGCAATGAAATATATTTTAAAACAAAAGAATATGGAGTTAAAATATATTAAATAATTATAAATTATGCAAACAATATATCCACAACCAATATTATTCAACCTGACAAGTCACGTAACTTCATTGCCAACAATAAGAAACATGGGCATTGCTAGTCAGACAAGGATTGTGGCTGATGTTCCGTAGTCAAAGGGACTGGTCATGCTACGTGAACAGAAACGACAAATATAAATGTGTTACCCATAATGCAACATGGGATTCCGCAATATTTGTTCCATCTTCGTCAATATTAATGTCATTCTGTGAGCTCATAAACAAACTAGAGCACCAGTTCATTCTCATTGCAATTGACACATGGCAAGATACAAACATGGCACCTAAACAGTTTACCATCCTGGCATTCCGCTGTCCGGCAATAAAAAGAACAGTTTATCTAGTTCGAATTTTCCACGACAGTGTTAATCCGTTTGCTGAAGCCCCAACTACCTTAATCATCACCTTCGAGGAGGCACGCCTGTGTGCCTCTTCTTCAAGCAGTGCAAATGAAGTTTCTGGTTCTCACAGGTAGTAAGACAGAATTATTTATCAGCTTATTAATTTATGTACCTTTCCGCAGTCTAAGATTTTTTCATAAATGAAAAGACAGTTCACGAATTTGAAGCCTAAACACATTTTCGTTCGTGTATTTCACAAACAAGTAATGAAAATAGTCCATTATCAAATTCAAGTGACTGATGAGGTGCCAATTTTCCTGGAACACCACCAACTAGCCTGAAATCTTACCTCTCCCGATAATATTTGGACGATATTTCTCATAGCGCACAAATCTCTCACTGACACCTCCTGATAACTATACTAATATAGAAATCATTGGTTTCAAATTGGTCAAATTGCAATTGAACACACACACGACATAATAACCGTGACAACTAAATATATTATCTCCTTCTTGGAACTTCTTATTTGGGTAATAATAATAATAATAATAATAATAATAATAATAATAATAATAAGAAGAAGAAGAAGAAGAAGAAGAAGAAGAAGAAATATTCTTGATCGAATACTCAATAACATCACTTTGGTCCAAAGCTACAGTGGTTGTCAAACATTGGTACCTATCCCAGGAAGCTTCCACATACGGATCAAATATTGATCACACGATACGACAAATGTCTCAATTCCGATTATGCTTATACGGAAAATTACAGCACAAGGTGTCGAATGTGCTACAATTTTTGTTTATGAAATTGAGTTTTCGTTTTGTTAATAACCAATGGAAACTTAAATTCCCGATGCGCCTCGTAAATTATCCTCCTTGCGTTTTCCAATCAAAGAATAAAAACAAGAAATACAATACAATACGTTTGACGGGAATGTCCGGGTAGATACTTCAAAGCGTAAAGAGTTCTCTGGAACGTATTGGTCGTATTGGAACGTCATGTGAAATTATTATCAAGACTCGATACTTTCAATAATCCAAGGATTATTTCAACCTCCTTCACTTTAGTAGATCTCGTAATTAAACATAATGGAACAAACTTAAAAACATCATTTTTACGCCCTGCAGTCAAGAAACAAAAATAATTCATTATCCCTTCCGATGACAGCGCTAATCCGCCACCGGCAGCTTCCACAACCTCAACCCTCGGTTGGCATGCCTGGTCGCCGCTCTTCCCACCGGAGCCGTGACCTCCAGCGAGCGACGTCGTGTTGGGGCGTAACGATACCAGCGTCGATAGCGCCGCGCGTCGTCGTCGTCGTCGG
>BOPP01000006.1:4109367-4130576 GCA_017312745.1 Gryllus bimaculatus
GAAAGGGCAACTTCCCTTGAAGTTGGGCAAAAAGGTTGGACATGCTGATGATGATGGGTTGACTGTAAGGAGGAACAATAGGAGAGTAGAGCGAATGAACAGAAGCAGAGATGACGAATCAGTGGGAAGATAAAGCCGGATTTATTGGTGAAACTGTCAATAGGGGAAGGACGTCCAGACGTGAGAGGATTTGTGATAGAAGACGTGACAGAAAGAATGTGACGATATGGTACAATCAGTTTTGATGTACGAAATGGAAGAATGTTGTAAAAGATGCAAAATGAGTGAAAATATTAAAAATAGTTCAGATATCTTGATCTGTATATTCTTGACTACTGAGGATGCTTGCATTTTGAGTTATTTATATATTAAGCACTCTCGGAAGTAGATTTTCAGATTAATTCCACCGATCATTATTTTCCATCTTCAACACAAAATGAGAAAATGCAAGCGACATCTGAGCATCCGCCGCCGCCGAGCCCAGACGTTGGCAGCGGCGAGCAGTCGACGAGAGAGACCCAGCAGCGGCGGCGGCGGCGCTGTCCGCGCGTTAGCCGGCGTTTCGTGGAACGACCGTCCGTGCCTTCGCGGCCCGCGGCCATTTTTCATGAATAATTGATTCCACTATGATTCCGGCGCGGCGCGCAGCGGCGTGGCGCGGGGCGGCGTGGCGCGGAGCGCCGTCACGAGGACTCGCCGCGGGGGCCCCCGCTCGGCGCGCCTTCCGCGAACAGCGGACGATCACCGCGCGGCGCGCAGCTGCCCCCGTCGCGCCCCGCCGTCGCTCGACACGCCGCGTCAAGCCGACCAATGCGACGCTGGAAATTAATTCGAATCCGTCTGTATGCTCTTTTTTTATCACCCCTTTTTTCGATTATTTTTTTTATTCCCCCCTCGTTCCCGACGAAGCAGTAGCAGTAGTAGATCGATTTCCTACCGCACGAATATTGTTATATTTCCGAATGAAATGGAGAGAAATATCATTTCACGCCGTGAAATTACTTTCGGGGCCTGTTTTTAATTCCGGTATCCTCCCGGCTGCGGCGGCGACAATGACAGGAATTCCCTCACCGCGCGCGGGGCGTAGGAGGGGGAGGGCGAGGGGGCGGACCGCAGGGGTTGTCGCCGCGTATCACTTCAGAGCCGGTGGGAGGGTTCGTCCTCGCGAAACAATCGAAGATGCTGGATTCCGGTACATTCCCGGGCAAAAGTTTCGAAGCACAATGTTATTCAATAGCATGGGAACAGAATGAAAGGAAAATCGTCGCGACGAGTGTAAAACGAAAAATAGTTCGAGACATTTCCTAATCCTCTGCGTAGATCGCCAAGTCACTTCAGTGACTCACGAATTATAACGTAAAGGTTAAAAATGTGCCGTAGACTCCTACTTCACGTTCTATTGCATGAAATTTGTCTGTAGTGATCGCTCACTGTTTCATGATAAATAATATTAAATTATCACATTATACGTCCATATGAAGAAAATATCTACCAATCATTTTATTAACTATCATAAAATTGTCTTTCGTTGTAAAAATAACAAATTGTGAAAAGGAAAATAATTTAATTTGCATTAATTTAATTTCAGTGAAGTCAGCTTAAAATGTATAAAGCTACATAGAAGTTTCTTCATTCACTGCTTTCAATTAAAGTTTAGCAAGAACTGTTTGTTTTCATCCACTGCAATATCGTCAAATAATTCTGAGGCTGTTCCTGGCTACTACCATCACTATAGTCTATTTCTATAGAAACTGCGTTGGTTGTTCGTCAAGGGCGTTATCAGAACATCGTCTGCCAGGCGGATTAGTACCACAACTGCTGCCTTGGAGACATAAGAAGAGCCAGAAGTTTAAGGACGCGTTCCGGAGCCATCTATCTCAATTTCCGAGGCCGTTTGCGGTCCGAGACAAATATTTACTCCGTAACTTCCGCAATCTACGGCCGCGATAATCGCGCCGTTACGGCGAGCGCGCGAGCGGCTTCGAAGCATCCAGCAGACGATGCGCGGGTAGATACCACCCTCCACTGCTCTGCCCGTCCCACTCATCCTCCCCTCTCCTCCGCGCCATCCTCTCGCTCCTCAGACAGCCCCGCGGCGCTTCGTCTGGCCTCTCGGTTCGCCTTGCCCGCCTGAAGTTGCGTTGTACCTCGCTTTTCCTGACCCTGTTTCCGCGACAGCTCCACCGCGCTATCGTGTCCTTGTCTCTGTTTCCCGTACGAGCCTGCTCTTTCCCGTCCCAGGCTGTCCACCCATGCTAAACCTTTACAGTACTCCTTTCACACCATCCTGTTTCTCTTTGATCTCAGCCTCCCTGGTTGCTTTCTGACTTTCTCCCACACCCGGGAAAAAGGTCCTTTCGTGCTTTGGTTTTCTGGACCTTCTCCCCATCCTACTCGTCCCCTTCCTAGGTCTTCGCCACTTCCCGTGCCTCTCCGTTCCAACAGTTTTTGCCCTCATTGCTCCGTCCGTCTCTGACCCTTTTATCCGTTCAGCGTTATTTTGTGAAGCCTCCTTCACATCCTCTTCTGTCTATTATCTCTTTTTCCTTATCCGAACCCGATTTGACACTAATTCGACACATCCCCATTCTGTTTCTCTTCCTTCTCAACTCCGCAACCACTATCTTCTCTTGTTGCTTCCCCAAAGATTCTCGCTCACTTCTATTTTTCGTTTCCCTATCACAATTCCTATTTTTTCATTGTTCTGTTCACCACAGGCGACATCGAGTTTACTCTGGGGACAAAGCAAATCGCAAGTGTTCTAATCCTCATTAAGAAATGACAATAAGTCACCCATCAGCGCAACAGAGGCAGAAGAGTCTAGGAGGAGGATGCCCGTAAAGGCAGCAGAAGCACACACAGAAGTCATTGCCATGAGAAAGACTGCAATGAAGCATGAAGGAGAGTAAAACGTACTGACGAATCTTATGGATGGATCTAAAAGTCAAAGCGGGTCAGCCTAAAGTATTATATTTGACAATACAAAGCAAGTCACAATGAACTCACGGATGCATGGTGAACAGACAATTATATAGGACGGGAAGATGATAGAGGTGTTTTTAAAAACTGAAGGAATGAAAAACTAAATATACAGAAGACCTGACACGTCCAAGAGCAAGTTAAATGAGTTATAGATCAGTAACAGAAAACTTGTAAGAATAGAAAATAAGAGGTAGCAGAGATTATATTAATGCGTTTACTGATCAGACAATAGTACTAAAAAGAAACATTGTGTTTGGTTAGTGAAAATATCAAGATGCCAATAGAGCTTTTCTAAGGCTCATTGAAAAACAAGATAATAAACGAGCGAGCAAAGGAACGCAGAATATAAAGGAAAAAGATTCTAAATGGAGCAATGCTCGTGCTTGCCAGGTCAGTAGGTGCGGGAGCGGAGACGTAGTGGAGCAACACATACGAACAGACCAAATATATTAAGAAGGCGCGGGATTTGGTGCGGGGCGAAAAACAAGCTCAAGGCCAGCAATACCCCGAGAAATACAGAGTGTTTGATGAATGAGGAGAAATGGCGGAGTGAGGACCTAGTTGCCTAAGAAACAAAATGATTCCTTTTGGTGATCGAAGTGTCTCAAAAGGAGATATATTACATAATATTAAGTCCCAAAGTAAAGTAGGTAGTAGTAGTAATAGTAAAGAAAGTATTCTACATCTTTCGCCGTTTCTCGCTGCCAAATCTCCAGTTCTTTCGATCTTTCATCTTCTAAATCTCTCGCCTTCATCATTGATCATACTTCTTCCTCCCACTTCCTTCTTGGTCTTTCTCTGTATCTTTCTTCACGATGATGTTCCCACATCTTTGGCAGTCGATCACAGTCCAACCCTCCTAAATGCCCATTCCAGTCTTTGAGTCCAGTCCAGAGCCTTTGTTTCCATCGGTTCTAAGGTTGATTTTTCAGGTTTCATTATTTCTATTACCCTTTGAGTTTTAAATTCTTTCATTTCTTGTAATCTGACAACACCGCCTAGCAAGAGAACGAAAAATACGAAAAAAATGGAACGAAGCAGTACTCCGGCTGGGCAGGTCAGTGCGCGAGAGGATGCGAGGCCGGCGGAGCTGTGGGCGGCGGCGGCGGCGGCAGCAGCGACCCGGAGGCGCGGACGCGGAGGAAGGCTAAGCAGGCGGGGGAGGCCCGCAGGGGGCGAACACTCGGGGAGCCGGCCGAGCCGCGAGAATTAATTTCTGTTGTGTCGGGCGGGCGTGTTTTTGTGCGTGGCTCGGCGCGGTATGTGGCCGTGGGGTCCGCCGCTTCACACCCCAGCGGGGAGCGAGGTGCCGGCCGCCCGCCGCCGCCACTCGCCGCCGCCGCCGCCGCCAGCCAGCGCGCTATGCTAATGTTGTAACTTTTTACATAACTTACATAAGTTTATGTCAAGACCAATCTCCAGCCTTGTCTATTATACGCGAGACGGTACTACGCGTTCTAAAAACGTGCGTGAAGAAAGACCTCTCGCACGTGTGGGAGGAGTGGGAGGGACAGAGAGGGAGACAGCGCGCCGAGTTTCGTCACCTGGTGAAAAAGCGATTCGTTTCGACGCGAGCGGGAGGAATGAAAGGAGGTGTAAAGTTAGACATCTCATTATGGCCGAGAGAAGAATCACGGCTCTGTCTCGAGAAGAGATCAACGGCGGCGTTGTCTTCAAGGAAAGTACATAATTAACACGAAACTAGTATGCCGTATTTTGCGCATGCATTTTAATATCGCTACGTTTTTGTTCTTACAGACCGTACGCTTTGTAATTTTAAAACCTTACGAACGGTTCGAGATACTTGCTAGATATTCTGCCTCACAGTTATCGTTTTCGAGTAACAACGCGTGGCGTGAATTGTATAGCTGCAGAATGCAAAACCTCCCAGGCACCGCCGTAATCTTTAGAGGAGCACATTGATTGTTTTACGACATGCTTTCAAGGAAATGCCCATTTATTTCGTAAGCCGTTACTAAAGATACGAATCTTCATATGAATTTATAGCACCATGACATTTATGTTCGCACTCACAGGAACATCTCAATTACAACAGTCGTTCTTTACGTCCCATCTGCGGAATAATAAGCGCCGAGAATTTCAAAACGACTATTCGTTCCAGCGAGCTTTGTTCGCATATTAAAACTGTGTGCCCCAGGGTTTCCCAACATTCGTACATGTTTTGTCAACAAATATTTTGGTTTCATTGTCATGATGAGGAAAAAGAGAAATTGTATACATTTTAATGCATTATATCTCAATAAACGTGCATGAATTACGAATCATATTATCTTTCTTTCTCCAACAAGGATATAAAATAATAATAATTTCAGTCTGAGAAATGAAAAGTATAAGGAAATATTGGATAAAAGGTAATGTTTTAACATTAATTGCGGAAGAAGACATTTTTCTTTCTTGCAAATATCACATACTTTGTAAAACGTATTTCATGAGGGTATAGAGGTCGCTTAAATTAAATAAATTATATGTCTATAAAACTCACAAACATCTAAAAGATGTTTTCCGATTTGTACTCTCAAAAAATTCTAGATGATGAGAATCATAAATATTTTCAATTCTGTGACTATGAATATCCTAATCATTTACATTAGGTGTGTTCATGATTAGTTTGACGCAGTAGATGATATAGAAATAACTACATAAGACACTGGTAAAAGCCGTTATTATGTAATACAAAGTATATTATAATGTCGTTATAAATGGTAATTATAAAGAATCATAATGTAAAAATGCATTTTAAAAATTACTAACAAAATAAATGAAAATATTTCCGAGAATTCAATTTCTGCGCACCTCCAACTACCCACTCCACGAAGAGGACGTACCCGGTAACCTCAACTTCCCAGAAAGGTAAAGGAATGTCCCGTTAGAAAAGTCTCATTCTTAGATTACATCAATAATGAATCATGCTAGTGAAGTCGCACAGAATATCAAATTGTTTATTTCACGAAGAATTCCAGATTCAGTACGTCTCTAACTCCTGATATTGAGAACACACAAAAGAGTTTTACCTCTTAAGTATAACAAAGGTAATTTCGTACATACGTCGCCGTATCTGTATGCATCGTGTTGTATGAAGATTCTGCTAGAAAATAAGATCCAGGTGCAAATCACTGCTTTCGGAATGCTGCCCATCCCGCATGCAGTTCGTGAAATTTTGTGAAATGTTGACCCCGAAGAAGTATCTTCGTAGTTGAAGTTTGAAGAATGCGGTCTGAGACTTCAAATCCTTAATGTCAAACAGTGCCGTCGACATTGTTCGGCTCGTACCAGTCATTTCCATTAGCATTTCGCTTTTGTGGATAACGTACGCAATTTACCTTGAGCTATTATAAAGAAGCGGTCTGAGAAGTAAATAAAAGGCGTTCTGCTTCAGGAAGATAACGCTCAACAGGGAAGAAAGTCGTTAAACATCTAAAGGAATAGCACCGATGGGCTCTAAAATGCTACCGCACCCGCTACGTCTGCCCCGTCTGATTATCAGGTGTTTGATCCATGAAGAAATCCTTAAGTAATCAACATTTAAAGAACTTTTAAAAACTACAAACCGCTACGCAAGTGAGGATGCGCAACATTTAACAGAAGTAGTTCCAAGAGACTTTGCAAGACATCTGAACTTGTGGAAAAAAACACCCATATCTCAAAGCATATTATGTAAAGATGATGGACCTAACTTCAGAGTCGTAAATTGTTTCTTTATGCAGATAAAAAAAAATAATAAAATGAAGTGTAAATCAACATAATGCGTCCCTTACATAATCAGATGGAAAGCTTCAACTCTAACAATGGTTTACAAATCGAACCGTCAGGTTCGGATTTCGCGAAATACGAAATGTCTCTCCCACTCGAATCCCGGCCTCCCAACCTCCGCCGCCGCGCCATAAAACTCGCGCCGGGCTGCGCCCGCGACAAGCGATAATGACGGCGCGGCGCTTGTCGTAAAGCCAGATATACGGCTGCGCGCGCGCGGCCGGGGCGCAGACCAATAGGGCTAGTTAGCGCCCGCCACGTAAGGCGCGGTGACCGCTTCATCATAGCGGCGGCGACGGTGGCGGTGGCGGTGCTGCTGGCGGTGGTGGTGGTGGTGGTGGTGTGGTGGTGGTGGGAGGGTGAGGTGGTGGGGTGCGGGGTTCGGAGGGTGGCGGTGCGGTGGCCGTAGAGGCGGTGTGGCGAGGGAGCGGCAGCGGCGGTGGGGCTGTCAGTGGCGGTGGCGCGGCGATGGTGGTGGGGCGGCGGCGGCGTTATTGGTGGTGGTGTTGGTGGTGGTGGTGCAACTTGGTCGGTGATGAGGCGGCCGGTCGGCGTGAAACTGAGAGAAGCGAGGGGCGTGGCCGAGGGAAGAATTGCGGGCTGATAGGAGAACCGATATTATTGATGTGAGGGCAGGAAGGGAAAGGTAGGCATGGTCTTGAATACATCGTACACTAGAGGCAGTGACAATGATCCGGGAATGAGACTTCGAGACAACGTAGAAATGGGACGTTAGCTATCAAAACTAGCTAGCTCATTTAATTATGTGCCAAAATTAAGATTGTTTGCTAACTTTATGTGGACCTTCATAATTGGGTAATGGAATATAGTTGAAATTCAGCTCATTTCCAACTAGAAAGTGATAAGATAATATTCTTTAGAAATAAAATATCGTGCGGTTTATGTTTGTTTCTCTAGAAAAAGTTTCGCAAGTGGAGTAAGTTGGTTTCGGTGGCAAACGTCTCATGTGAGACATGAGTAGCCTCACAACAGGAGAGTTTGAAGAATTGTAAAATATATGATGATGGGAACAGTGATATTGTGGTGATGGTAAAAAGATATGGCAACGAAAAATTGGGAAGGATGATCAGCGCTTTTTCGTACTGGAGAGGCAGCGCGCCGCGGGAATGAGGCTCGGCCATAGTGTGGCAGCTTTGCAATAGCCCGATAATAGTCTAATGAGGCCATGGACGCGACGTCGGGACGTATAGAGAGCAGAATCCCTGAATTAAAGTGGCGGGTGAAGCAGTATTGCCATATCAGAAATGGAAAAGAAGGCATAGCAATGAGTTCATCATGGAGACAGCGGCTCATAGAGGCAGCGGGAATGTGGCGAGGAGACACCGGGAAAATGTTTGGTTCGCGCAGCATTGGGATTATTAGGGTAATTATGTTAATTGGTAGCAGCTAAAAGGAATTCACAGAGGAAATGTAAAATCTGACGCTTCATCACAGCAAATTCTCACTTCCGGCTTTGGGAATATAACGTCGCAGCAAAAATGTGACACAGGACACCGCGTTGGTAGGACAGCATGCCGGCGGGTCGGCAGCCAGGCACCCCCGAAATGAGTTACATTGGCGTGATTTTTATTTAGGTACAGGCATCATGTGAATGTTTGAGGAGGCGGGTGATGAACAGCGTCTACGGACGCAAGCAGATCCCTTTCTCCTTGGAATTTCATGTCAATCTGCCACGTGATTCCAATGTGTATAAACGGCGTTTGTACACCAGTTGGTTTTAATATTGGAAAGCTGCTGTGTCACAATAGTTGCCCAGAATTGGTAACAGACTCAGAGCCTTGTAGAAAATGAGTTACATCTCATATTAGGTATCCACCTGGGTCTCTTCGGCGTATGCTGACGGGGAGCGGTATGTTTCTAGTTAAAAAGGATACCAAGCAGTAATCAATAAATTATTGTGCATACAAAACGCCACTCTAGTCTTTTAATTATCCCACGACGACACAATGAGAAGGCACGGAAGTAAGTGTGACAGTTAAAATGGCGGCGGGAGTGATAGTGGAAGATACTGGAGAGTTTATGATAGGAGTTTCAATACTGAAGTGCTGAGGAAATAAAAAAGAAGACATAGCGACCGTTTCATCGTATTATCATAGCACAAGCGGCAACTCGACACCAGTGTGGAATTATCGGCATAAAATACGACGTTGTTCACGGCGTAATATGGTTAGTGTATAGGATTATGATGATGGAAACGCCATATTCAGTTGCTGGCAGGAATCGCTCTCATCACTGCGACAGAAGCTAAAACTGTGAAGAAGTGGCAATGTTGGGCGGACGTTGGAAGAAGTGATAATGGAAGAGGAGTGCTTTTTTTGTATTTTAAAAATAATTATTCCTGCAAAACTTGTTTTGGATGAATAATTACTTTTTTCTTAACAATTTTGCATTTCAAACTCTGTAGAGGAGTTGGGGTACGTTTTAAAGTTGAGTAAGTATTATTCCACCCCTTCACCCATTCCTTCCAAAGAGTCGATCCCAACTTCTTTGGCGTCTTACTCCTGGACGTCCAGATCCTCAAAGAATTCAGCAAATTATCCTTCTCCTATACAAGGCAGAAAAAATATACCATTCATCATAACCGTACATGAGAAGGTAGTGATACACATTGTCGTGAAGAACGAAGGAGTGAATTCTTTTAGGATTGTGGCCCATGAACGTACGACACTCGTAGATTTAATGCTTCATTTGCTTTGATAGCCTTCCTTCTAAAAAGTAATGTTGCATCCCCTCCTGACCAAAAGATGCCAGTTGCAATTATTCTATCAGAGGTTTTAATATTCGATTCTATCAAGGTCTTTACGAATATAACTAGGCTGAATATTCCAATTCTAATCCTGCCACCGTGCGTTTCGGACCATTCACCCTCACCAATACAGTTATCAGAGAATTTTGGACATATTAATGTGGCATACATTTGTAGTAGTTGTCCGCTTTTCTTCAGCTTCTTCCTTTCTTACATTCTTTCTCTTTTCGTAAAATCAGTATGTGTGTCGTAATTTGACGTACTTATATTATCACGTACAATATACACTCAATAAAAATATTTTAGCATAAAAAGAATTTGTTACACAAAAAAATAACAATTTCATTGTTACGAATACGAGGAACTTATAATATTACTAAACCATAACTTCACAATCATTTCTTTCAACATTTCTTTCGTTTTTATTCCTCACATTCTCTTTCTTTCTTTTTCCTTTTTTTAAAATGCAATTGAGAACAGAGAAATAAATAGTGTTTTCTTTGTCAGAAATGTCTCTGTGTTTTATTTGTGCAATCTTCCGGTGTATGTCCAGGCCCTGTGTCAAATATTCGAAAGAATTAAATTTCTTAGATTTTGAGGCTTTGAATCCCATCTGAATCATTCTTTTACAAATAAAAATAATGTATTTTTGTTCTCGTTTGCAACTCAGGTCAGGTCGACGCCATCGCCGATGTCAAAGGATTAAAATCCTAATAGAACCTTATAGGGAGCACGAGTGTGTTTGGAGGCGGGGGGTGTTTTGTCTAGAACGACGGTGGCAATGTTTGCAAAGAAGCATCGTAGACTGAAAATGATAGAAGAGAAAGGGATTGCAGTGAGAGTGAAGCGAATACTTCACCTTAAAAGAAGCAACGACACCAGCAACCACGTGGCGGTGTAGAAATGAGAGATGGTGGGTGGGATGGTAGTAGAGATGATAAAACGAATTATGAGGATTATGGCGATGCGAGTTGCGATACTGAAGTGATGGCAGAAGTGAGAAAGAGTATACGTGGAGATAATTAGATTATTATTGTAATGTTAATAGCGTAAAGCTTAGGAGAAGCAGTTGCATTTAACAATATATAATAAGGGGCATTTACATTAGTAAAACGTACTTCAGGAAATGGCCGAGCTACTGTTAACAGTGAAGAATACTACTGTGATCGTAGATGCTCAGTCTGCGACAGTGATAATAAGAGACTCCAAAGAAACTTAACAATGTCCTGTGACAAGGCAACTGCAGTGCGGTCGTCGGGGCATTTCATCCGACGAATGAATGAAGACGAGGTTGTGGTGTCAAAAAAGACCATATTTGCAATGCCGTTGGCACCAGTTACTAAGACGCTGGTGTCCGGGTCTATCTTTCTGAAGGGGGAGTGTAAAGGTGTCGCAATATCGAGCGAGTGTTCCGTTTTTGTTTTTGTTTTTCTCAAAAATACGTCCACACATCTGATTTTGTTTTCAATAAATCTCCTAGTCTCTCTTAATGCAATATTGACATTGAAAGAGCTTTAGAAATTTTAAGTTTGACGTCGGAACTAAAATTCATGCAATGCAATAAATTTGAAACAAAATAATTTCATTAAAACATGATTGATATTCGGTTAATTCATTATGATCATTAACATCATTCAGTATGATTATTGATTCTTCTGCAAAGAAATGGCGCGGATTCTACGCAAAATTCAAAATGGCCCAGGCTCTGAAATTTGGAGCCAACAGCGCAAAGTGGGGGACATTTCACAAACTATCAACGCCTTGATGCCGACCACTATAAGACAATGTCCAGAAGTTGTGCGTTAGGATTCTATTCTCACATGCTAGAGTTGGGTTAACACTCACTTAATCTTGTGATAATGCATTAGCTATTAAGTGCTGAGAATTCTCACTGATGCAATAAAGCCCTTCGCGATGGATCTTCCAGAATTGAATAAAATACACATTATCGAAATTTTAGATAAAGGTGAGCAAAAAACCATTAAAGAACACTAGATAATGTTACTCACAAGGAGCTAGTTCTGTAAATAAATTTAGAAACTAAATTATTCAAATTTGTAAAAAGATAAATGTGTGTCCGGTTCAGTGTCGAGATGTGGCATTTTGCGCAGTCATCGCAAAACTTGTCGACTGTCCGGATCCATCCTTTTTGTAGTTACTGGGAAAGGAAATTCGATATATTATTATATTCTCTCTATGAAGTGGAGAGAAAGTTATATAATGCTGCGCGAAAAAAAAACTGCGAATATTCAGCAGGAAACTCTTATTACGGGGTTCTTGTAAAGAAAAATTGGATAAATCCAGTTTCTAAATTTAAAAAATCTTGTACGTGGTCTAGCCAGAATCCATGTTTTGTGGGTGCTTGATACCAAAAAATTGAATAACAGCAAAAGTCTGTCTGTCCCTCTGTTTGTCCGTCTATGCACAACGCTAGTCAGTCCTCCGATTTTCTGCAAAATTGATATTCCCCAATCGATCTCGCTCAGGTCTCGTCTTCTTGAATTTAAAACGGATATTTTAATTTTGGGGAGGATTCTTTATATGAAGCTCCTGGGACTTTTGCAAATTTAAAAAAAAATCGCTCCATGTTTTTTTTATTAAATATCGTAGTTGGATAATGTAAATGACGTTTAAGAGAATGGTGCAGGTTCCGTGCTTTTCGAAAACAAATTTTTCGAAAATTACAAAAGTTCAAACTTTTTCGGCGTCTTCCTGCAACTATAATTACGAAGATAGATATTTTTTCCTTAATGAAATCTGTTCCTAAAATATCTATTTTGAAATAATGTCAGGTACAGTTTTTCGAAACCGTTTACCGTTCGTGAGTACGTTTCGCGTAAATTTGCGTGAAAATACGGGCGATAAAGTACATGCGGTTTCATAGCACGACTAGTTTTTCTCGGGTATTTTGTCGTTTAAACACTGAAAGCCATGCTCGTTTCCGCAGCATTTTAGAAAACTCCAAGTCTATACACAATTTCCTTTATGAAACAATTGATTCGTTTAAATATGACCGCGATGTTGTTATTTTGTTTGAATGCATTTACATCAATTTAACTTTTCAAGATTTCTCGAGTCGTTTTCACTCCTGGTTGTGCAAAGTATTTTTAATTTTTAATGTTCTGTTTTTGCCCTCATCTATCCCGTCTTCTGAAACTGTCCACAATGCATTAAAGGTGGCTTTCTGATTTTTATAAGCTTTATCCAATTTTGTGAGGTCACTTGAATTGCAAACTGTAGTAGAGAACCACATATTCCTACTGGCCTTGATACAAAGCGTAACCAACAAAAGATTTTTCGCTTCCTCAGAGCCATCTGTAAACTTCATATTTAGACATCGTTTAGTATCTAGTGCAAAACTTTGTGACTTTTGTCAACTTTGGTTCTCAAATCCAATTGCGCGGAGCAAGGCCGGCGTCTCTGCACGGTTAAAAGCCCCTATTTAAATGTCAGGCAACAAAATGGTAGTTCTGTGAGACGATGTACGATGGATTCAATTTTACTCCCTATTTTTATGGTAACTAATAAACAATATTAACACAAACAAAACTCAGTAAAAACGCACAACAATTCGTACGCAATGCACTAAAAAACTACGCACCGTTTCACACACACACACACTTTAAACTCATCCTGGAGTTGGTGCAGTACTGCTGTAGCTGTGGTGTGTTCTTTTGGCACGTTTCGCCAGGTGTAGCTGGAAATCTCCGAACAGATCCGAGATTCTCCAAAGAAAGCGATGAGTCGGAGTGCTAATCGCCTGGGATCAGAATTCGGATTGTAGCAGTCGGTTGAGTCAAGAAGAACGGTGGCGAGTCTCAATTCGATCCACTAATATTAGTGATGATGTGGCCTTCTCTTTGTGTTCTGGTTATTTCTCATTTGAATATCTGCAGTTTAAATAGTGTATTCATTGCTATTAATTAACTAATTATCCAATTCATCTCTACGGATGTATACTATTATTTAAAATTTATTTTTATTGTTTTGCTTCCTGAACACCGTACATATCGAAGACCGGATGCCTCGCAATTGACATTTCTCTTCTAAAATAATGTGCGACGTTTGGAAGCTGTCGTATTATCGTTGTTCTGACGTTCATAAATGTAAAAGTCAAACATGCGTAAATACTCCTAAACATCCTACATTACTAAATACGAAAGAGGCACTCGAGCCTTTCCATGGTGTCAAAGTTTTAAATAACAGTTGTATAAATCCTCTTTCTCTCCTACGGATCCCAAAGTTCTTTCTCAATTAACACGAGAAAAAATATGTGCTTTGAGTTCATTTTTAATAATCGTGTATTATTTTTAAAACAAAAAAACTCAGGTTTACTAATAGTGCAGGAACTAATATCGTGCGTATTAATTTAATTAAATAGAAAATTTCCGTAAATAGACGTAGATAATATTTCTTCTTTCAAAAATTAAAATAATTTTTGTTGTAATTTGGGTTGAAAAATTGCAATTCAGTTAAATGCAATCAATTTATTTTTTGAATCCCCGTGGTTCAAAATCGTTTTTATGGAATTTTGCAAACAAATTCTCACAACAACTACTTATTTCAAGATCAAAAGCAAAAATGATCAATCAATAAAAAGTTTATCTTCAAATGTACGTGAACCAAAGAGTTTTTGATTCAGCTAAACCACGATATCTTCTAATTTCCTATAAAACAGCGTTTCACCACGCATGGCCTGGTACTACCGAGATGCTACTGTGGCTTCATGGAAGTTAGCACACACAAGAACAGCACAAACAAGTTTATTTACAAATAATGTACGCCATTGAATCTGCACACGTTCAGGTATTTCACCACTGCCATCCGCGATCGCACAAACCTATGCATTTACCATATTTGCAAGAGAATCACCGCCTTTTGAGTGCAGGCCTTCTCCACGCCACTCAGGTGACCGTCGACACTCCTGCAACGCACGCATACGCTCCAGCCTGGGCGTGCATTTTGCGCAATTTTGAGCAAAACCCGCCGGCGAGAGCAAGTCGGCTTATTTTTTACCACCCTCACCTGGCCACTGTTGAGCGTGAAGGGAGATTTCCATACTACCACATGTCACCTTAGTTGCTCAAAGAGCAAGACTGCGTGCACTAGCTTCTAAAAGTATCTGCACCCCCACCGCGATTGTACTCCCCTAAACTATGCACCCCTCGCCGCCTTCCAGCCGCAGGCATCCAACGTGACGCTACACTACGAATACCACAATGAGTGGAGCGCGTAAGGCCCATTTACAATACAAACATAAACATAAGCATGGCGTTAACATGAAAGTTAGGACTTCATCCATAAGCGGACTCATTCACAATGCGTTTGCGTAAGACGTTAACTTAAAATCGTCAAGCTTCTCTGCTTATGCTTAAGTAAGACATAAGAAATGAACCAATCACAGAATCGTAACTCAAAATCGAGAATCGAAATTGAAGCGAAGTCGATAGAGGAACTTACGCAATATGAGCTATGGACACAGTCGATATCTTGAAATCGCTTCTCACATCCAACCAATAGTAAACCAGACTGTCTCAAAGCCAATAGAAATTCTTATTTTGCTTACGTTTATGCTAGACATTGTGAATAATTCAATCTATCACTTATTTCAATGTTTATGTCCATGTCCATGTCCATGTCCATGTCCATGTCCATGTCCATGTCTATGTCTATGTCTATGTCTATGTCTATGTCTATGCGCTATGCTTATGTTTACGTTTGCATTGTGAATGGACCTTTATCGCGGCGCAGAGGCCTGCGACGCGAAGCGGCCGGAGCTGAGACTGTGAGCGGCGACGAGCTCTCAATTCGAGGCGCTAGCATTGAAGAATCCTGTGCCTTAGTCGCGTTCTTTCATGGCCATTACCCACCTGTGGTAAACCGTGATTAAAAGACATGGGTGGGCTGGCCCGGCGCACCGATTTTTGCTCTTTCTGCACAGCGCACTAGATATGATATAATCCATGTGATCACAAGACCGGCACTTCGTTTGAAAAGCCGGGACAGAAACTGACTGCCACGGTGCATGGCAAGAGAGAAGTGTTGAAAAACATTTTCAAAGTGGTGCAAAGTGACAATATTCAACGGTGACCATATCAAAAATAACACTAACGTGAATTTGAAATAAAAGTTACAATATTTTTGTAAGAAAATGCTCCATATATCTGTTTCAATGACTTGTTACAAGGTGTTTGCTGCATTTAAAATTTGTGACGGAAAATAATGTAGAAAGGGGCCTACCAATTGAGTCAGTCATTTTACCATCTCGAGAGAAATTGAATGAGTTGTTGATCACCTATGTAGGGTAAAATGCGTTTTAGTTGCAAAAAAGTCCCAAAAACACGTGTTTTTGAGAAGTATTTTATAACGCTCTGAATGGATCCTCAAAAGGTGATCTGCTCCCTTCACGCAGACCAAGATGCGTCGTGAGACGTCTTTTGTCTTGATTGGTGGACCGGAAGGGGCTTAACCGTGAGTCATTCACGGACGGACGGACGGACGGACGACGAAGATTAGTGGATTACTACAAAAACATTTGGAAATTCATGACAAATTTCCTCGTTCTCTGGTGCATGAACGGTATGGCAGTCCCCCCAGCGCAGAGCCAGCGGCCGGCAGCGGGTAGATGTTGGAGACTGCGACATCCCCGACGCGGGCAGCGCATCGCCTGGCGGGGCGCAGCCACATAAATAAACGAGCTTGAGCGCGGTAATGCCGCGTTGCGTATTGTTATTTGAAGTGTGGCTGCATAAAAATTCCTCCAGCAGTTCATCACTCGCTTGAGATATGGGCCGAAGGTTACGACTCCGTGTCACTGCGTTATTCGTCATGGGCGCGTTAGCGGGACAAAGGAAAACCCAGACAGCGATTCCGAGTACAGAACGCTGCGGCGGCGAAAGAAGGGGGGCGCGGATGTCGGAGGTGGAGGTGGAGGTGGAGGTGGAGGTGCCAGACGTGGCGGCGGTGAGGCGGACAAAGGAACAGCGCGTGAAGGCTCGCCTACAAGGGGAGTGAAATAATTAATGAGTCAGTTCATAAACATCTTAATTTAAACTACCTCTGGCTGCCCGTTGCCGGGCTTTTATTTTCCTAACCTCATGCGGTCTTGCTATGAATTTCTTCGGCCGCTGAGGGCCCCGGATTGGTCGTTCGCCGGCGCCCCTTCCCCCCGAAGTCTTAACACACGCCCCACGCTCGCGTCACGCACGCCCCACGTACGCCCCCGTCCGCGAGGCTAATCCATAACGTACTGGGTGTGAAGGAAGGTTTATGGAACTCATTATTCTGCTCTCCGCTCACGCGCATAATGAATAAGAACTACTTACGACGAACATGAATTTCGCCATGTGGCGCCGTGCCCATGTTGGATTATGGTCTTTGCACTCTTATAGAGGGTTATTCGCTATGAACCCGAATAAATGTTGTGAGATGACTGGTGAACGTATATTATGGAATGAATATGTCTTGAACACGGTCCTTTGTGTGCTTACACTTTTTTATCTGCTTTGTAGTTTAATAATCGTGGATACAAGAGATGTTGTTTATAGGATAAGTATTATTTTCTCTTATGTGTTCGGTATTCATGCTATCTGAGGATCAACAACTATTCCTATTCTTTACGGAAATTAATATTTTATTTTATATTTTAAATACGTAGAAAAAGGTATTTGTTAACGTCACAAAGAAGCATAACAAGAAGACACATTTATGTGTATTTTAGTAAAACAACGAAATGAAACTTCGTAGAGTTGAAAGTAAACGATTGTTACTAAAATTTACGTTCTGGAATATCTTTTTAATCAAACGTTTATTACAATTTTAGACGAAAAAAAGTACTTAAAATTTTCTCCGTGTATTATTACTGATCTTTTCAGATCATGGCCACGTGGAGCAATAAGATGTTTGTGATACGCATGCGATAGATTTGTACCTATAAGATGTGGTTTTCATGCACGTACATTATATTCATCTATCAATGTTAACTCCAAATATATATGAATCATAACTTCTAAAGCTCTTTGCTATTTATCTGAAGATAAATCAATATATTTTATAAGTTTGTCTTCGAAAACGATGACCTACATTTAATTTGAATCTCCGGCCCGCTTCAATATATAAGACTGCTGAGATCGAACTCAGATCCAAAAAAATGACAACGAACAGTACAGAAAGTTTATATGTTTGGTTCTAGTAATTTTCCGATTTATACTTTTTTGTGTGTTATTCTTATAACTTACATGTTTTAAAAAACGTAAAACGACAATTGTATACAACGAATTTACTTCTCACAAATATTTCAACACTAAGTACAGTCAACGAACAAGAAAACTGACTCACCTAAAAAATGTTTTATTCTGTATTGAATTGTTTTATTCTGTTCGAAGGCGTTTCTTTCGCGGAAAAACAACGCAGTTTATACATTCACTGTCTTGGGATCTGTGTCTATATTTTTTTTACTATACAATAGACTATTCTTTCATTGAACTTGAAACTGACGATTATCAAAAGTCGTCATTTTTGTTGTGCTCAGGGGAGAGACCAAAAAATTGTTAATAATTTATTTCAGCCTTCGAAAATAATTTGAGCTCAGGTTGCTGTGCTTATAACGCGTTCGAGTGGCAACATTTCCAGCGAATATCATCCTTCTTTCGGCAGCCGCGTGGGGCGCGTCCGGCGCTCCTAAACGAGGAGTCATCAGTTAAGCGGCAGCCACCTCCTAATTACCTGTGGCCGCGGGGCCCAGATCCGCGTTCTCGAGGATGGGGTGGGGGCGAGGCATGCACGGGACGTGATGGATCTGGAACAGGGATGAGCGAAGCAGAAGGAAACGGCTGTGGTGGTTTCTAATGAATGTGTGTGAGATAAACTGTGGAATAAAATATAATTATGATATTCTTTAAATTTCTGGGTTATTTAATTGTGTACTCACTACTCACTAATATATGTATTTGTGTGTGTGTGTGTGTATTTGGCATTTTAGGGCCGTATTAATCGTACTTTTGCCAGCTATCTGTGTTCAGTCATACATAATGTCTCTCAGCCGACGACGCGGCGTCACCCGGACAGCCAAGAAGTCATGAACTGGTGCCGCGAAAGCCTACGTGGACATCTATCTGTGTTCCCAAATCTAGGTCCTGTTCCTTATCTATTATCCACGCTTGGGGTAAGGGTGACATGCGGCGAGTATGACATATCCCCATCGCCGTATCTAGCTTTCTCGCCTGCGTGAGCTTTTCCTTTTGTCATACAGCTCTCGAAACGGAGCCAATTTGAATTAGAAAGCTGCAGCGTAATTTTTGTTCCGGCCGGGAATCGAACCCGGGACCGTCTCACAAAAAGATTGACCAATATCAGGTGTCCATGAGCCACCTGAAAGGCTTACTATTAAGCTAATTAATAAATTAATATGACTCTACGTCTTATTCTTTATGTGGCTTCTGTGAATTCAGAGGTAGGTTCATTCACTTTATGTGGCCGAGATCGCTAAGGCAGTAGTGCCATAGCGATCTCGGACCGAAGGATCACGGGTTCGAGGTCCGCCTCAAGTATGGTGGTATTTGGGTTCGTCCTTTCAAACCCCGTCATCACCATATCATTTCATCTAGTTCACAGTTGCCCATAATGTTAAAACCAGTGTTGGCCACTAATGACCTACAAGTTGATGCGACCTTAAGTAACAAAAAATGGCATTCCTAAATATAGCCAGCATTTTGGTGCTTTTGCGGCTAATGAATTCCTCTCTTCTGGTTTTGAATCATCCTTTCCTCCCACCTCAGCTCACGCAGAAAGTCCGTTGCACCTGTTTTGCCCGAAAACGGGCTAGAGGCTTTCGCACATCACTCCGGCGCTAAACCCAACCTCCCTCGGCAAAAACACTGCTCGTGCGAAGACTGGGAACCGGAACGACGGAACGAGAGCAGAATGCCGAAGAAGTCTGCCGGGCCTGTCACGATCCACTCGGCTATCGCGGCGGGCCCTGCCCTCGCCAGCGGCACACTTCTGACGAATACCTGCGGGCTGTTGAACCGCAGGCGGCGATATTTTCCTGCATTAGGTTGCCAACCCTCGTGATTTCCCCGCGTCGTTACGCGCGTAATAAGGACATCCTCCTTCCTGTTTCGGGCCATCGAGAGGGGGCTTCAACGGCTTCTGACAACCCGAATAATTAGTTTTGATAGATTTTCTTCAAACAAGTTCCATTACTCACGCGCGCCGCGCTCCCAGTACAAGAAGAGGGGCATTTCGAAGAACATATACGGTGACTAAGCATTGATTAGCGGTCTTTAGACTTTTATTTATTAATGTGGACGCCATCTAGCACGTTCAATTAATACACAACGTTGATTAATAGAAGGAACTCGAAAGAAAAAGTTGACTTGCGGAGAGCTCTATAGCGTCGTGGCTTTAGAAAACGAGCAAAAAGATTCGCGTGAAAAAAAATTTTAAATGCGATAGGCAGATTGTTATAAAAGCCCGCGGAACAAAGAGAAGATTGCAATCTGCATTTGTTGGTGCATCCTGCGAGCGCTTCTCTCCTAGACCGCGTACTTCCGCGGTCGCTGACTCGGTGTCGACGGCGCAGGGCAGAATCGACCCCGGATCTCCTCCGACCCTTCCCAAGGCAGGCACACTGACGCCTTCACATTTTATGAGGATTATTTTTTCTCAGTTCTTACCACGCGAGGGTTTGCTAGAGGTTTCATATCCAATATGCATTGCGAAATAACTACATTCAATTCTGATAAAAGTATAAAGAAAAAAGAAAAATGTTGTTTTTAAGAAATTACGCTTTTTGTTTCGTTAAGTGAAGAGATGGATGAAAGAAAAAGCCTAGGTATCTCCACTCTTAACTCAGAGCAATACAGCCTTTTGCAGTATGTTTTGTTTTCAATGAGAGAAATAGTTCTTCTGTTCTGTTCATTATGTTCATACACACCAATATTACGCATAATATAGAAAATACACAAGCACTTTTTTATCATTGTGTTTTTATTGTTTTTTATTATTTTGGGTAGCATCTTAACATCAAAGTCTGCAAGCTACTATTTCACATTACCCTAACGATGTAACATAAAAGAAACTAATCTGTTTCAACTTTAAAGTAATTAACAGAGAACAAACACAGGAAATACGACGTACGAAAAATTTATTTATTATTTGAAGTTCTAAGAACGTAGTTTTTTTATAATGTTTTCTAATCTGGCACGTAAAATAATTTATGTTAATGCTAATTAGATTAATTATTGTTAACCACACGAAACAGAGTTGAACATTTGAATATGCCTAGAAAAATGGCGGGGTGAAAACAAGTTAAAAAGAAAGAAAGTCAATTCATGAGGCAAACTGAACGAAACCGAACCAAAAGAAATATATCAAATGAAAATATCAATGGTAATGACGCTGAGTAACTGGTAGTAACGGAAACGATCGTTCACTTCAGTAACTTCACAGCCATTGAGCATACCTCGTAACACAATTTTGCTTGTAACACGTGCTGCGGTCCCGGGTATATCTTTCCCCCACGATCTGACCACGGGCAATTTCACCTCCTTTCCGATCCTATCATTCTGCCTGAGGAGCCACACCGCTCGCCAGAGCACCTGGATTTCGACGTCCGCCCCCCCCCATTTGTCCCCAAACCCCGAGCGCATTGTTCGTGTCGCGCGCCCTGAAAACCCACAGCCCCTAG
>BOPP01000006.1:4150557-4168169 GCA_017312745.1 Gryllus bimaculatus
TTTTTCGTGTAACGCACGGCTGCCTGCTTTGTGCTCTAGTTAACTATTTAAACCTGCCAATCAACGAAAGCACGTCTCCGCTCATTGTCCGCCTCAAGCAACTGCGGACAGCAAGCTAATTAACGACAACAATTGATTAATACTCGCCGGTAATTACTGAAGTCGAGCCATTAATTTGACGTGTGCTGCCTCGCGTACACGTCTCCATTACAGCGAGAACGAATCCCGATAATACAGAGAATTTCGCTCCGGGTTTCCCGAATCGGGCGGTTCCCGCGCGCAGCGTGGACCGACCCTTCACGCCGGCCGGTCGGCCGCATTCTCCGGGAGAGCGCTGTCGAACTTGTCTCCCCATTGTGCGCGCCGAAACCGAACTCGGGCAATGCGAAACGTGGGGCGGGAGAGCGGGCCGCAGCGGACACACCTGTCCGGCGCATTGACGGCCGAACGATTTGGATTCGATTACGAAACCGAAATAAACAACGCGCGCTGCCAAATTGGCCCGTTAGAAGCCGCGCTGCCGACCGGCCAACCGACCGACGCCGACGCCGTTGCGAACGAGTGCCACAGATTGTGACGCCGCGCACGGCACATTCGCCGCCCGCCTTTGAAAGCGTCTCGAGCGACGCCCATTGATTGATTAGCTTGTTTTCCTGGCGCGTCAACTGCTACACCCGTGGTGTAGCAGTTGGTCCCGTAAGTGTAGCGCATCTTGCACGTTTTTGTTGCGGGAGGTGGCGGTGACCATCCCCGCTGGATGGTGACATTCAGCGCCTTCCTACACGTCGCGACGGTTTACGGGATTTCCCCGACCAGGTATCGCCCACTAGAGAAACATCGCCCCAGCCGGGACAAGCTATACGTTTCCGACTGGTCTCCCAGCATGTGAGGCAGTGCAGTTAATGTGAGTGTAAATGTATGTAAGTAAGGAGTAAAGTTAGGATACGAATGAGGAAGGTAAGATCGCGTGCGTGCCGTGGCTCATTTGTTAGGTCACTGTTTCGGCATTCGCTGGTGTTGATCGGGGAAACCATAGAAAACTACCGATCGGAGCTACCAGACGCTAGAATTCTCTTCCATGCAACAGCTGAAGTCAACCGAGCTATTTAGCTAGTATCAAAAATTCTGCCACCGTCAGAACTCGAACCTTAGGACTCCCAGGTCAGAGGCACTGCAATGTCATCAGTTGATGCCCTGACCCACATCAGTCGATCTGCGCTGCCAAATTAGCCCATTAGCAGCCGACCGACCGACCGACCGTCTGTTCGACCGGGCGGTCGGTGGGTCGGCGACGCCGTTGGAAACGAGCGGCAGAGATCGTGACGCCAAGCGGAGCATATTCGCTGCCCGCCTTTGAAGGCGGCTCAAGCGATTCCGAAGATGGCGGAGCGATCAGACCGGATCTGGTTTTGAGCACCTCCAGGCGCTTTCTTTACTGCTCCTACACGGCCAGTCTTCGCCTCGTAAGGCAGATTCGTATTTAGTAATTGTTACACACCTTCATGCATATACAATTTCTTTTTCTGATGCCCTGCCTTCGCCTTCTTCTGTCCAGTAAACACATCAGATAAACAAACAGGCGCGCGCGGCAAGGAAGAAACAAACGATCGCTGAATTTCACTAACACTCGTTCCCACACGGGGGAGATGCGGGAGATAAAATTCCGCGGGGAGGCGTTGAGAAAAACCAGTCACAAATCGTTTATAGTCCGCCGCTTCAATGTGCACAATCGACAAGTTGAGTAAGTAAGAAAAATCTAGCTGCATCTATGAGTATAATCACGCACCGGCTGTTTCAGTTAATGACAACTATTTCTGCTTACAGTCTCAAACCAGTGTTGAATTCATAGTGTGGATGCTTGTGATTTCACGCACCTACTTAAAATAGTTCAGGGCTAGTTGGGGAAATACGTTTAGAAATTTTGAAAGATCTATGGGAAATAAATAAAACAATTATTCTTTCCCATGCTCATATACTTTATAGTTGATGAAAAATAATTTGAATAAATGTTGTTTAACTTTACGTTTGAACATCAATTAAATATTTCTTGAAATGTTTCCTCAAAGTGTCTTTGAAGACTTCAGCTAGCATCAAATCCCGAATTACAGACTACAAAACTTCAAATATGTATATCCATGTAGCGATTTGTTGTGACGCAAATAATTTCAGAATCTAGCTCTACTATTACTTATATCTGAACACAACACATTACTGCGCATAGGACACTGAAAGTTACCAACAAATTCGCTGCAAAGTCATATTCACACACATTTACAGTTGTTTACACATTTAGTGCAGGTGTCACACACATTTACACTTGTTTTCTGTCCTGCAATATCATCAAAGTGTACTGTGATACCTTAAGTGATGTTTTAATGTTTTCGTTCTTTTCTCCTCATTTTAGCTTCAATATCTAACAATCTTTGGTAACATGTGTAATAATTATTCATTAACACCCGCAACGGCTCTTATGCTGGAAGGCTAGAACTCAGAAAATAAAAAGATGACTTTGCTTCTCCAGAAATTTCGCCAAAATTTACTTATCCCGTAAAACTACTACGCTTTCGAATCTAGACTTACCACTGCCTTTCCTGTCGCAATTGTAAATCAAATTAGCAGTCTTTAAAACCACTGAAGTTTCAATAAATCAAAATAATTCAAAGAACCGCGTAGGATTAGGCCCTGAAGAAACGGACAGGCCGCATGAACACACGTTTCCACCCTTTCCCAAGTTCCCAGCCAAACAAGTCACAACTCGCCGACTAAGCTCCGTCGCAAACAAACCGCACATCGCGCGTACACGGCACTCCGTGAAGGTCCCTCACCCATAACTCCCACCGCCGACCTCCAACGCGATTTCCTGCACCAGGATCTCCTCCTCCCCCTCCCCCAAAAAACGCCGGCTTTCATGGAACGCCTGGCGACGCACAACGCGCCGGAATGTTCTTTCCCGCGGCGCGGGCGGGCGCGCGACACCCGAAATAGTAAGCGTGAAACTTACGACGGCGCCCTCCCTCGCGGGAGCCTCTGTAAAATAAACCTTTCGGACTCGCGCCCTTGATTACTTTATAACGTGGCGTGACCTCGCCGGGGTCTCCTATTCACGCCCCGCGCGGGGTAACGTAATTAATTGGACAAGAGCTCTGGGGGCGGGCAGGCAGGCCCTGCCCGGTGCGGTCCGCGGGCGCACAAAAGGACAGTGAGTTAGTACGCGTGATGCCACGGGATGGGGGGCGCGGGGCGAGTGGGTTTTTGAGTCTCTCAATGCACGGCAGACTCTTGCGCAGGCTATGGCTGTCGAAAAGGAGGTGGAGATGTGTTGGGTTACACGTGAAGTCGTAGAGATCTAGAAAACGGCTTCACAAAGGCAAGAATTATACCAGAGTGTGCGCGGATGCCCGCTGCAGAGTCCCGCGTATCACTTGCCTTTTACTAGACTGAGCCGGTCACGCCCGAGCCCATCCCCTAGTCGGTCTCGGTCTGACTCAACAAGCACGTCCCTGATCCACACTTAAGCGCTAGGTCAGGGCACGACATGTGGGCCGCCTATTTGAACAGCTCTACCCTTGGACACACACTGTTTTGGTTAATGTTGTAACATCATGGTTTACGTCAGGGCGGATCGCTAAGAAAGGTGGGTACCAGACGTGATAAGGTAAGGGTCGTGCAGATTTATCAGTTTCTTGTTTAGTCTTGTAAGTGGGCGCACACTACTTTGGAAGAGCACGGGCAGTACGACGACATATGAGACAGCTGCGTAAACATGCAACGTGATAAGGAAGTAGCAAAAACTTGCGTGAAGCTGCGGGCTAAACAAGAGAGCAATTGTCAGCACTCCCGGCTAGTATTTCAATTTTCAATTAGAGTACTTAAATGAAATGTCCCTAAATTTTATTGTTTCGTCACGTACAAGTTATATGCTAATATTACTTGTATAAGTAAAGGGCATTTTGTTTTGCTATTATCCCCTTTTTTCATTTTCATCCATCGACTATCATAGGTAATACCACGATTGCTTTGAAAATTGCCGATAAATTTCCGACTCGCGAAGAGAGGAGGGGATTTATCTGAGAATTCCTTAAGCACGAGCGGTATTTAATGGGACTATTTTACAAGTGAAATTATGTCCAACAGAGTTTCAAAACGCGCCGAATATTGAAAATAACTGATAGCGTACGTTAAAATCAGAGGTTATGTTATAGTACATACGCTGTTCTTTGGACATCGACATAGCGATCGATGTATAACGCCTCCTAATATATATGAGTCAGAGTTTATGATTGGCCAGATGGTAGAAGCGGTAAGAAAAATCGTATAGTAAAAGTGAAACTTTTTGAGATACACCGCCCTGATTTGGCCATTTGTATGTATAACTAAACACTATTGGTTTTTAATTTCATGAGTGTAATAATCATAGTAAAACGTCTGTTATCTCTATACAAATAAAATACGTAGCATGTACATAATAAGAAAATATTAATTTGAAGTATATACTGCTTTAAAACACTGTCACCTTAATTTTCTAATCAACATTCTATATAAGCAATGTTCAAAATGCAGTTTAACGATATTTCCACGAAAAAGGTAAATTAAACTTTAAACTTTAACTTAAAAAGGTAATAAAATCATCAGAAAAGATAAGTTAAACTTTTTAGTTAAAAGAACATCAAAAACAGAACATCGATGTTAATACATTCATGTCTCTTGTGGAAAATATCGATGTTTTTAAAACATTATGTTTTTTGTCACCCATACTCCAGGCACACGACAAAACAATCGTATGGCTCAACAGAAGACACCACGACCGTGGAATATAATATGGAAAAGATAGAAAGTAATATTCAAACCTTCCTTGAGATAGCTACCTTACAAATACTGCGTCCCTTCTTGTGTTGATATTTTTTTCATTGCCTTTACGAGCTCTTCTTAAGATGATTTGGTAAATTTCAGGCCGCAGTAACCTTCGGAAATATTACATATGATGTGATGTGTCACTTTACGAGATATTGAGGGTTGGCAAATGAGTAGGTACTTGAGCATAGCATACTGCATACCCCTCATCCGTAATTAGGTAGGTACAAGATTGTTACACATATATAAGAATGGTATATTCTTACAATTTGGTACTGAGTCCGCCACTATACGGTATTGCGCTACGGCCTGATTCGAACCCCGTGGGAACAGTAGGCAGTAGAGAAGAGATGTGTTTATAGTTACGTGACGACATGGCTGCGTGTCTAAGGCGCGTTATCTAACACAGGCTGCTCACGTGGATGGCTCATTTGATGTGTCCTGACTCCTCCAAAGAATTCCAGCAGACTGCACCCGTGTTCTTCATACCAAGAACTCAGCCGTACGAGCGGAGGGGCGGTCCTCGGGCACGATTGGTTCAGTGTAGTGAAAGGTGAATGACATACGGGCCATTGCATTGGTTACCACAGGTAGACTGGTTTCAATTTTTGCATTTGAGCAGCATTAATCTAACACAATACTTCTGGCGGATTGGGTTGCCATATGTCGTCGACTTTAGACCGTAATGGAAGTTTTACGTGGCGATCGACTCGCCCATCAATATCGGGAACGTGGCGTCTCCCATACAGCCAACTCTCACACAACACATTTGATTAAACTGGATTTACCGGCGGACAAGGAGGCAGTCATAGCAATACCTATGTTACGAATCATCTGATTATAATATAACACTGGTAAAAAATGATTACTCTTAGTGTCTTATGCCAACTGTCGAAAGGGAGATGATTGGATGACATTTATAATAATGATAAAATTAAAAGTAAACTTGTAAAAAATTAAATAAAGGAGATTCACTTTATGTAGATATTTCTAATAAAGAATTACAAGTCAAGCGAAATGAGCGGGCGATTTCTACCAAGTGGTGCATACGTTCAAATATTTCCAATCCACGAAAATATTTTACTGACGTGTCTTTTTTCGAAGAGAGCATGCTTCCCTTGATCCAGGACTAGGATTGCAAGAAAAAAGAAAAAAGAAAGAAAAAGAAAGAAAAAAGAAAGAAAAAAGGAAAATTATTTTATAAAAAAAGAAATGACTACAAATACTTAAGGTGTACCCTGAGTATTGGTGAAAACGATTGTAATCCAATAGTTGAAGACACTCATGAGCCTCTTTTTTCCACTTGTCACCCCAGTTTCTTAATTTTATATCAAAACATAATGCTGTAGTAACTCAAGCAAAGTTCAAATGCACTGAAGTAGCTAAGTATACAGTAGTGGATGAATTCGCAGGCTTCCGCGGCCAGAGTCATGTGCGTGATCTTGGCTGTCCGGGTGTCGCCGCATCGAAGGCCAACACTGACTTCGACACTGCGTCACCCGGACAGCCAAGATCACGCATATACAGTAGTGGCACTCAGTGCAGCCACTAGGATTCGAACTGTGTGGCAACGGCGACGGCGACGGCGTCGGCAGCAGACGTCTCGACCCCCGAGACGGCGATGGCCGCCCCAGCCACGACCCAGAATCAATATATCGTATCTCGCCTATTGTGTTGGAAGGCCGGAGCCTCTTCGCCCCTTCGCCACCTCGCGCGCTGCGCGGCACGACGAGCAGCCGACAGGTCCCGATGCATCGGCGCAGGCGCACGCGCGGCCCATCACCCTCCCATCACCCTCCCATCACCCTCCCAGCTTCCCTCTCCGGCAGCGTCTCGTGGGCCCCATTGCTTTGCAGACACTCAGGGCCGCTTCCGTTAACAAAATTATGTCAGTACCAATACGTTATAGCTTTTTTAGCACTGGTTGGCATCAGCACCTACATTTAGTCATTAGCACCACCTTCAAAAACACCTCCCCTTCAAATACACCTCCCCCTTCAAATACCCCTCCCCCTTCAAATACCCCTCCCCTTCACCATACACCTCCCCTTCAAAATACACCTCCCTTCAAATACACCTCCCGCTTCAAATACACTTCGCCGCCTTCAAAACACCTCCCCCTTCAAATACGCCTCCACCTTCAAAAACGCCTCCACCTTCAAAAACGCCTCACCTTCAAAACGCCTCCACCTCCAAAAACGCCTCCACCTTCAAAAACACCACCTACCTTCAAAAACGCCTCCACCTCAAAAAACGTTCCTCCACCTTCAAAAACGCTCCACCTTCAAAACACCTCCACCTTCAAAAACACCTCCACTTCAAAACACCTCCACCTTCCAAAACACCTCCACTTCAAAACCCTCCACCTTCAAAACGCCTCCAACCTTCAAAAACGTCTCCACCTTCAAAACACGCCTCCCACCTTCAAAACACCTCCACCTTCAAAACACCTACACCTTCAAAAACACCTACACCTTCAAACCACCTCCACCTTCAAAAACACCTCCACCTTCAAAACACTTCCACGTTCATGAACACATAGCCACCTTCCCGTTTCCATAATCACGGTCAAGGAACCATCGTCACCATACCGTTAGACACCGTCACCATACCCACTAGTCAAAGACACGCGACTTTTAGAACTCACCGTTGTCCTTGCCAACCTTCTTCGGCCACACAGTGCCACCGTCATTACCCGGCACCACGCCGCCACCACGATCTCCATCGCCAACGCTTCACTTCCCGATCTTCCCTGCTCCTGCGCAGCCACCACCTCCGCCACACATGGGAAGCAGCGTCGGCGCAGCGCGATTCGAAAGATGAAAATGGCCACGGCATCTATTCTTTGAAGGCAGAGGTTTACCATGCTAATTTATTTCTATAATTTACAGATTACGCTAAGAGAAATACATTGTTTCTCTGACTAAAAAGTTTTCACTTTCCCAGGCCTCGTGTTCGGCTGAACGGCACGTTTCCTTCAAAGTGCAAAAAAAAGAAAAGATTATTAAGATTCACAATACTCCGCACGCTGGCGCAATCAAGCTTTTTAATTGGTTCACTAATTCTCCAAATTACGTATATTAATGAATACCATTTAGCGAGCACCGTATCTCCACATTAAGAATCTTTTTTTGACACACGAAAACAACGACCCTACCAAGTGAAGTATTCCTGGAATTCCGACGCGAAGGATTACAGAAGGTCGATGACAGTGAAGGAGGACTTGGACAAGATGTAAGAGGCGGGCGATGCTGTACCTACTTGTACTCCAGGGGAAGCGCAAAGTGAATTACTGGGGGAACTCAGCTGCCGCTTCTACGCCGCGAACGCACGACCGGCCCGTCCACACCTCAAACTGGTCGTTGATAAACATATGCGCCGCAACTTTTTTGCTAATTACCATAAACCACCTCCGGGTGGCGCTACGTCACAGAAATTGCAAGGGAACATCCTTTTTGCAAAAATTATGCAGTACGGGCCGCGTTTTAAAAAAATGACCGAACAGATACGGAAAAACGAAAACGCGAGAAAAACCGCGAGGCGGAAAGAAAGCAAGTAAAATGGTTCTGCGTACAAAAAAGGTAGCGGCCAAAGAACGCGGATAATAAAAATCTGGAGTATCAATGAAGCATCTCCACTGGAGTACGGAGCGCATATTAAGAGATAAGAGGCGCGAGAGGGGCGTGGGCGCGACTTGCGGCATCGTGGCAGCGACGAGCGTGGAAGCGGTGGAGGCACAAGTCAGTGCGAGGCAGAGGGAGCAGCGGGAGCCCTGTGGGACAGGCAGATGAGCGAATAAGATACCGGGAAGAGTGAGGCAGAGGGAGGAACAATGAGGCCCCTCTCATTGTTGGCTTTATATCTTATTGAGCTGCAGTTTCGGTGTTGCTTACAAAATTACAGGCAACACGGGCCGGAGACCTTACGGCGAGATTTATGTTGAGGCCCCGGTCGGGCGGCGGAGGCCGCAGGAGCGGCGGCGCACAACTGGCCCAAATGCACTCAAAATTGTGAGTAGAAAAAAATTAGAAATTGTTACTGATAATAAAACGTTCTCTAAAACACGTATCTTTTTACTTGAGATAGGGAGATCCAATGATTACAATAGTGATTGTAAATTCTAATTTTACAACATGGGGCTGTTGATTAATTAGAATAAAAATAAATTTCACATGTGAGAAATGCCCTACTCGCGGGAAAGTATTTATGTAAATACGAAAAGAAAATGTAAACAATTTAATTTCAAGATGTAAATTGTAACATGGAGCATAGGATTGCACGTATGTATGGTGTGTTTTTTATGGGTCATCATATCTCATCCAAATGTTGCATTCAGGGTCGAGAGATCAATCCAAGGCGACTACCGAAACAGAAAACCAAATCTTTTTTTTTATAACTCGAAAGGTTTGTGCGCTACAGATATTGGGGCAGAGACACAAAAATAGAATTATCTGCCAATAAGATTTCGCAACAACATTTTGATCAAGAAGAATCGGATTTTCTAGTCTGTTTTATTTCTTTTTCTTTCAGATATAAGGAAGAAATTGAGGCATTTTTCATCTAAAGTTACATCTTTTGAACTTAAGAAAATTTTGAATTAAATCCAGAATAACCCTATTGCAAGAAATCAAATTTACATATTATATTTTATTCGCAACTGTTATAATTGTTTGTTGTTTTTTCATTTTCTGGGAGATTGGGATACCGAGCCATCTGCTCGCTAACCTGATACTGGAACATCGGAAGACCAGACGTGCAGGTGGAGACTTAAAAGAAAGCAATTAGATCGTTTTTTTCTCAGCAAGTAATTTTTACAAGGTCACTAAAGCAGGTGACGATATTTTACTGTCATTCGCTCAATGATATTCATGCATCTTTCTTGGCATTGCCTTCCTTCCAACATCTATCCTTTGGAAGGTAACTGCAAACCACCAATGTAATCACCTATCAAGGAAAGAGAAATGCACGGCCACTCAAGCATCCTCCCTCACCTACGCTGTTCATCATCAACACGATATAATTAACATGCCGATCTAGAGGCAAACTTCATTAGCGAGTATTCCATCATCATCATCATCATTTTATAATGTGATGTATATAACTATCAGAAGAACTACTTTCAAACTTCACTGTTTGTCATTGCAATGCACCACCTCCTCCCACACCACATCAACGGCAGCACAATCACTATCACCATCACTTGATGAACATCCCTCTTGGTGGCACAGAGGCAATGTCTGGCAATTCGAAAGCATCAAGTTGTATTCTCCACCTCCACTTCCTTGGGGCTTTCGTCCCACTGTGCGCCATCGGCGGCAGGGAGTACTCGCCTCCGCCCCCGCCCCCGCCTCCGCCTGCGCCTCAACCGCGGCGGCATCACTCTCCGCGCCGCGGCCGCGGAGTAATTAAAAATTACACCGCCGCCAGCGCCACCATCGCGCTGATTAATGACGCGTGACTCCTCCGCTAGGGGCGGGCGGGCGTCGCCCGCTTCGCGCGCTCGCCGTACGTGAGAGGTCCGCCGCGGACCCCGAGCGCGGCAGATCCACAGCGCACGGTTATCGAATTAACTACCCAAATACAGGCCGATGGGAGGGGGGAACGGCCGGGGCGATGATTCTCGCGTCGTGCGGAAACGTGATGCTAATCGCCCGGCCCGCCGGCACAGTCCCCGACGGGTAATTACTGTTTTCTATTACGGCCGTTCGGAGAATAAAACAATTCCGAAGCCGGTCGGAAGAAACGTCTGTGGAAAAGGAAAATATCCACCCCCTTCCCCCAACTAATGAGAAACTCATTGGCGCAATCTATATATGAATCTGAAATTACAGTAAATTATAGAGGGAAACCATTTCGAATTCATCCTCAGCGTGCCGTGTCACGCTCTTGTGGCATGTGGAAGAACGCTGGCTAAATGCCCGGCGAAATAAAATTCTTTCGATAGCACCCTTCGTAATCAGATCCCATATTCAGTCGGAAAGCGACGCAAGAAACGAAGAAATATGACGAAGGCCGGCGTTGTCCCTGGTTGGGAATGTAGAAGTCAAAATTAGTTAAAAGCTTCGGGAGGCTACAGTGTTGCAAAATTTCGAAGTTGCAGCAAAGCCGTCGTGTCGGCAGTTGTGTCGTGGTTTACATTTCTAGTCGGAGAGTTTAAAAATGCAGAGGGCCGGTATTACTTTTCTTTCCGCTTTATTACCATAAAATTATATATTTATTTACTAGTAGTTCGGATGTGTGTGTTGTTATTACTATTATTATTATTACTATTATCATTTTTATAATTTTCTTTTCTCAGCTATTTTTTCAAGTAAACAATGCTAATCTTCCCCAAGAGTTTCATTGTAAATTGGTCTTTTGGAAATATGCCTTTATTTTTGCTTTTAATTTCCAAACATGTTTCAGTTCATAATGTAGATTTCCGCATTTTGATTTTTTTATTTCTTTCAGTTTCATGTTGGATGTCTTTTATCTATTACTTCTCCTTAATTGTTTTCTGTATAGATAATAACGGGTCTATTGTGATCGACGGTACGGTCAGAGAGGACTGGTTTGTCCCAATACAACAGGGTGAAATCAAATTCCAAGACTGTAGCACAAGTGTACTCATAATATGGTGGTGTTGATTTACCATAATGATGCTTTATTGCGACTGCCCTGTGCCCTATTTCTGCAACTTGATTATGCCTTCCCAAGTAATCACTGCCTGAAAGAGAACAATATACAGCTGTGACTGTGCTGTGTTTATAGTTTGTTCTTTAGCTCCACACTTCCTACTTTTATTCACTACATCTTCTTCCAGACAATGCTTTTGATAGTTTCATGTCATGATAACTCCGTCTAGAATTGCTATTACAAAAACCCTCGGTCGCAGGATAAATTTGTTTCTCTAAAAGATATTCTACCTTAGAGGTCCTGCCTACATTATCTTCAAGGAAGAGTTTTGGGAATCCTCCATAAAATTTTGGTTTCCCTTAATTATAGATTCACTGATGGGTAGAGATATTTAATTCATAATTTCGCCCTTGGAAGTTCAATGGAGTGGATCTGCATTCCTCATTACCAATTAATTTCAACACGAGGATCGAGTTTAAGAAGATTGTCAGGCGTTTCAGATGTCTGCGACATTTTTCCCTCTTGTCTTAGGCAAACGTTAAATAACCCTGTGCCTCTTATCATTCAGAATAAATACAAGTACAGTTGTCATATGAAGGAGTCTGGATGAAGACAACTGAATTTATTTCTCGTGGATCTGTCCAGCTCATCCAAGTCAAATTCAGTTCACTTAACAAAATCAAGGGAGTAATTTATAACTGGCACAGTCCAGAAGGGCATTTACAAAAGCTCAATTTTCGAATTCAACAAAGCTCGTTATCTTCGCTTCGCTAACTATAACCTCACTATCACACTCTTGCTCTCGCTGGGCGATACAATGTCGACTGTTTTTGATATATCGATTACAACCCGCACGACAAAGCAACATAATGAACAAATGACAGCAGATTCGTTCACTCCATTTGGTGTTTCTACTGCAAACCATAAAAGGGCTTAATATTCTTCATTTAAAGAAAAAGTCACGTTTCGTAAAAAATTTCTCTCTAAACAAACCCTATCGTATTTTAAAGTTGAAGCATTGCAAGTGAAAGAAAACACATCAGCATGTTCTTCATAATCATACCAATAATAATTTATTTGCCGTTGTGTCGCCGAAGATTTCCGTAGAACATATTTTTCGCCTTTTTTTATGTTTCATCTTGTATATCATCACAATTCTTGGACTCCGAGCGTTGTTATTGACGCAATGGGTCATTAACGTCGTTTCTGAACAGCGAGAGTACTGCAATTCTGACGGACGTCCTTCTAAAGTTCTGACTGCCTAAAATCGGGCACGATCGCAAAACTGCTCGTAAAATGGGACGTAATTTACACCCAGTTTCGTCTATTCACAATTTTCGTTTTCTTTGTTTGTATAAAAAAGCAGATATTTTCATCGCCAATTGGTTAGAATTATCCCGAGATCTTTTATTTACTAATGCATGCTCTCCTGAACATTTTAGAATATGTTAAATCATGAAGGCAATTCTAGGTAAATTGGAATGCTTTCTCAGTAAAATGATATTGGAAACATTTGTAGATCTAACGGAGGAAAATTCGGTGTTGTATTTTTTTTTCACTCGTGTATCCGACTAAAATAACTCACTGCCTGGGTAATAACTCATATATTTAAAAATACTTGGGCTATGCAAACTCTTATAAAGAGAAATTTTAAACAGCCTACAGGTGACTGGTTCGTGCACACTCGAACATGAAATATGAAGAGTGTCGATTATTGCTTAAAACTACAAACTTGTGTGTGGTTCTTTCGAGTTACTACCATGTTCCCAACTCATCGGTGAACCGCATCCGCACGCAACCTGAAAAGGTGTTCAGAAGAATACCGTCATTCGTGGTAATGTTGGAGGCGCTGTGTCGACGGAACATTAAAAAGTGAGCACAGCACATCACCACTATCCTATTTTATTATATGAATTATGCAATTATCGCTTGCACTTTTCTGATACGTCTCTTATATCTTCCTCCTCGATCCATTTTGCCTATTCTACTTGTATATTGAGACCATCGGGTGGCTCATGGGCAGGGTGCTAGCTTTCCGTGGTGATCCCAGGTTGGATTCCCGGTCGGGGAAAACATAAAGCCGGAATTAAACCCATTTTTTGCATTACAATCTCTGTTTCTATAGACTGTGACGAAAGAAAAGATCGGGTAGGCCAAGTGAACTAGATGTGGAGAACGCGTCATGCTCGCCATACGTCTCTCTTGCTCCTAGACGTGAATAATAAATAATAACAGGCTCCAGGCCTGAAAACACCACTAGCTCGCAAAAGTCGGATTAATTAGACCCTAAAATGCCAAATCCATTCATTCGTTCGTTCGTTCGTTCGTTCGTTCGTTCGTTCGTTCGTTCGTTCGTTCGTTCGTTCGTTCGTTCGTTCAAACATGGAAACTTACATGTACACGTATACTATACCGTTGTATAATATACGAAAATTGTATTATAAGAATTTCTTTCCAGGTTTCAGCTTCCTTCAAATCCTGTTACTATGTAGAATTATTATTTAATATAAAAATAATAAAATTCTAAACGAATACTGGAACAAATGAGCAAATCCTCATTCCACAATGGAGATTGTCACAAATGCGTTCACGCAGGTTATCCGAATACTGCAGACCACTCTATTGTTTAACATTTAAATATAAACATATATTATAGTAAACCTCAAAACATGCAAGAAGGGAAAGGAATTAATATTTTTAATTCCAAGTTATGCCTCTGAAAAAATATCGTGCAATAAATAAGGTTTAAGCAAAAATGTTGTTAACAAAATAACATACTGACGGACGACAGAACAGACAGGCGGCAGACGACAGACAGTCGACAGGCACAGGCATGCAGACACGAGCGACCACAATAGACAGAGAGAGAAACACAGAGAGATGCAGATACGGAACAGTCACAGTAGCAAACAAACACCGACAGACAGCCGGCAGACAACCGGTAAACAGACACAGAAGCACTAACAGAGTATTGATAAAAATGGACAGACTTTTGATAAACAAAACACGATTTCAAGAACTTACGGGACATGGATTTTGAAAATGCTGCATGTAAAAGAAAGTTATACACGAAATATATAAAAACACTACTTACAGAAATGTGATATATCTACATTTTTGATACTGCACGCCTACACAACATTTTTCTGTAAACAATCGGCACTTTTCCTGCAACATTTCATAACTTTCCCTACACTATTTTGTATTGTAGTAGAAAATAACAATGTACTATAAAATAAATTAGGGGTAAGGTTGATCGTGAAACGGCTCCCATTCGAGACGCCGGCAATGCGATTCCGTGTAGCGGCGCGCGCTTCGCAGATAAAAACGGGCGGGCGTCGTCCTCTTTAGCTCGGGTTGGCTGAGCGCGCGGAAAAACAAGGAAAGAAGGAAATCCGACCTGAACGACCCCGACATACGCGGCAGGAGGAGTTTTTTGTTGTTGTTTTTTTTTTAAACTCGGAATGCCGTTTTCAGCTGTTCCGCACGCGGCTGCGAAAGCGTTTATTTCCGTCTCAGAGGAAAGTACATTTACACGTTCTCGGTCTTTTAGTGTTTTCGTAAACCAATCATGTTTCTGCTTTCTCTGCAGCAAAATCACGCCACAAGCGTGTGAGTTATCTTCAGGAAGTTAATTGGTATTTATTTTTCGAAATTCTTATGTAATATGTTAAATAACAATCAAATTAATTCGCCAGATTATGTATTACGAAACTTCATTTTTAGTTTGCTTCCACACGTAGCATTTTCAAGAAATAACACATTCATATGTTAATTCTGAGATGCCTAGCAGTGGAAGGGAATTCAAAATATTATTAGAGTTTCATAAATGCAAGAGGGATCGAGGTACGAGGCTCAACAGGAAGACGCCAAGCAAAATTCGAAGACATTTTTGCTTCATATTCTTTCTTACTCTTTTTTTTACTTCTTATTATACATTAGATGTGACAACCCATCAAAAAACATTACACATTCCGCAGTCCACATTTCTTCTCAAACAGCTATCTTTCTTGGAACAAATTTCGAAAGCAAATTTCACGTGCTCTGCCTTGAATATTTCGTATCTCCGCCTCCGTCAACCCGATATCATCCCAGATACTTGTGTGCTCACGGTCGCAACGGGTGACCCGTTCGCAAGCTCGTTTCAAACCAGGGGGCCGTCCATAGAAGGGCCTCTCCCAGAGGAGTGTTGCGCCGTAAGGGTTGGCTCGAAGAGGATGGGGTCGGTGCCAGCAAACCTACCTCCGGCACACGCCAGTGGACGCGCCCGTCGCCCGCCCCTTCGCTTCGATGTCTTGTTTCCTTACGCGATGAAGGCGCCGGCCACGAATGCTTTCGCGCCAGTGAGATCGCTCTGGAATCCGATGCGAAGAGCTAGGGATTCTGGGTAAAAACTGACGGTCCCCATGAAATGCATGTCATATTTTTGTTTCCGGTGTAATAAATATGAATTCCGGTGTTAATACGGCCAGGTTTCTATTATTGGACGCCTCACAACAGAAATTTACTGATTGTTAGCTTAATATAAAAAGGTATGTTTCAATTACCATGAAACTGCATTTTCTCAATTTTATCTTTAATATAAAACAATTAGTGAAAGTACCCTACTTCACGCGGATGGAACTTCATTCGTTGTGCAAAAATATAATACTAGAATAATATTATTTGATTAACAATAATATCAATTAATTCGAAACGTAATGTTGGTATAGACATCTCCTATTGGCATCAACGTTAAAGTATCGAAATGAGTAAGACAATATTTATGACGATGCAATCAGTGAATTTTCGTGAAAAACCGCATGGTTTACATCTCAGCAACTTACAGATAACCTAGATAAACAAAAATGTAAATAGAAGGCAGCTGTTTCTACCTATTAATATGTTTACTTTAATGCAACAGTTCATTTCGTCTCTTCTTTCCCGCAACACAAAGTTCCAGGGTATTAAAAATATTAAAATTATTTCTGCTTTTGCAAACTGTTAAAGTGTAGATGCAGATGAATGTGTAAGTTTTTATTTCTCCGCGAAGATTTATTTTGTGGATCAGTTTATCAAATTTAGCCATAACGACTTACAAACTTTTTAGAAGGACACACGCATAGTTAGTTTCCCTGTGTATATTGAAGGGAAATTACGTTCTGCAATAAACGTCATATCTCTGCGCAAACGCGGTCACTCGAGGTCGTCGAAACCACACCCAAATAATTAATGTCAATCAGTATACTTTCTTAATTAGAGCGTCTATCAGTCCCGCTTTCAAGTCTTCAATCATTGAAAATAAATTAGTTCAAGGTAAAAAAATGTACACGACTTAGATTCGCCAGGACTTCGAAGGTCTTCCAGGAAAGAATCAGAATTAAAACGAATTAATGCAGTTTCAGTCGCATGAAAAAGCATTAAATGCAGTTATTAAATATTAAGCGACACTACTGTTATGTATGATTTAATGGAGCATTAACATAATTTTGAAATAACTTTTCTTTTACATTGCTGTATTTTTGTCCACGAAAGCTTTCCCCAAACATTTATCGCCACTCCTTTTGTAGATATATATATTACAACAACATTTTTATCATAATTAATGATAACACTCCATTAATCAAAGCTGGTGAGAATCAAACGCGAAGAAAAAAGAATGTCTCCATCCCACATGTTCTATATTTTTATAAAAATATCTTAGTATTAAAAATATCCGAGGCACTTAAGTAAGGAGAAGGAATAAATATATTTGTACTTAGGTTATTTAAGCTCTTTTACTGATAGAGAACTGATAAGTGATTCAGCGGACGCAGATGATGACCACATTGTCACATTTACGTTCAAATCACTACCCAACCTCGCCTTCCGCTCCCGGTATTCTCACAGGAGCAACAACCTCGATCTTTTTCCTACAGAGAGGAGACGCACCTCCTTTGATAAACCACATCGAAATTCCCGAGCTCGCGGCGCTGGCGGCGGCAGCAGGGTTTCTCCGAGAGAAGACTCGCTTGGTGCCCGCTGCGTTCGCCGCCTTTCTTATGGCAATCATCCAGCCGGCGCCGGCCCAGCGCCGCGCCAGTCTCGGGCGAAGGGGGCGGCGCGCGCGGCATTGGCCCGCCAGTAACATCGACGGCTCAGCCGGAACCCGCCGACGGTAGCGCGAC
>BOPP01000006.1:4183654-4206229 GCA_017312745.1 Gryllus bimaculatus
TTGTTTGGTGAACGGCTGACCGCGCACTCGTATGCTGACGCTTTCTTCTTCTTTTTGGTATCGGAAATCGAGAGCTGCCAGAGATGCAAAGCAGGTGATTGGACGAAGATCGTCGGGGATTTGATGTTTGTGTAAGTGGAAATAAAAGCACAACAAGATTGGCATTCAGTGCCTTCTCTTCTAGGTATCATCATCAATGTACATTTTTTACGATATGATATTACATAAGCGTCATTGCATGTTTATTTTTAAAGCAAACACAATTTAAGAAAATGTACGTTCGTGTCACTGCTATACATTAAAATCTTGTAAATTACATAAATATAAAATTAAACCAATTAATTTATAAGTAAGATACAATTTTAATATACTCACGTGGTGTATACGCACAGACCTCAATTACCAATGTTTAATGTATGAAAACTCAGCATTGTGTATTGTACCCAATTATTATAATTACTTATTTTTTGAAAATGTATGCTGTCGTAAAATATTCATGCAAAAAAATATCTCACTGCTAATTTCCTTATTCCTACCGTTGAATTCACAGCATAAAAATTAGAAATATTGTAATAGTAATTAACTGTGTGCAAATTTAATCAAACATATGAATTAGATGAATATTGTATATATTTATTTCGTTTAAATGTCAGCTGTGTCATCTACAGTTAATATAAAAAGAGTAAGGCAAGTAATACACTTGTAAAATGCATGGCATAATTTTACATATTTTGGTATTTAACGTTATATGTAATTTATTGCTGTAATTAGTAATTATTTTCTATTTGGGTAAATAGTGGCACAAATTCATTGCTTCCCATTGAGGAAAATTACTTACGTGATCCTCCGAAAAAGAAGTTGATAAGATCAGAGTAAGATAGGCAGAATAAAAGGAAGAAACGAAACACACAAAATGAAAAATGTAGAAAGGTATGAAGGCGACAGACCACATAACTGAAGATGAATATAAAATAAGGTAGGATGCCAACATTTGAAAACATTAGTATAATGGACGGTTCATCACACAACAGATGAGGGAGTGAAGAAAGAAAATGTAGCTGCGGGTTCTAGAGGAGGTATGTGTGGTAGAGGCAATCCGCAACGGAAGGTTGTACAGTGGAGATGAGAGATACGAAACCAACTGAACGAGTACTATTGAAAAGAAGGAGTAAAGTACTAGCGACGAACTAAACTTGTGATTTGATGCCCCTGAGTGATTTGATTCACCGAGAACGGAATATATAGTGGAGTGCAGCGGAAGCCACAACGGGCGCGAGAACCTGGGCGTGGAAATGAAAGAAGACACGGCTGGAGCATTGGAGAGAGGAGGCGACAGAATTTGAGACTATGATAGGGGGGAAATGAACGGAGGTGGTGGACAACAGCGAGGGATACGACTGACGATAGAATAGAAACGACAGCTCCTGGCGGCGATGGGTGCACTGGGAACGGTGGGGACTAGCCGAGGGATAAGGAGATTACTGTAAGAATGGACCGCTTTGACAGCCACTGCTTCGCCACTGCTGACAAAATAACTGCACGTTACGTTAATGCTCTTATTTTCTCAGTGCGTTCGATTACAGTTTGCTCATTTTCAAACGTCTTAATCACTCTCTCTAGCAATGTCATCGCTCTGCATGACGTTTATTTGTTTCTTGATCCCTTCTTAGAGTAACTCCTCTATACCAGAGGATGGCCCAGAACGATGAAATTCAAAAATTCAAAATAACAGACGACAGAATAGAAACGATGGTCCCAAGCAAGTGAAGAAGAATGCTGAAGAGGTCGAAGATAGCGGAGGGTTCAAGAAAATAGACCGTAGGTAAGAAGGAAAGCGTCGATTGGTTGGGTGGCCAAGATGGAAATATGCAACAAAAGATAAATGAACAAATTGTTCGCCAAGAAGGAGAAACTTTTTGAGAAATCTAAATTTGGGGTTTCAAGTACATGAAAGTCACAGATGTCAGCGGAATGTAGAGGAGGGTACGACTGACGACACAACAGAGTTTGCGTTTCGTGGGCGTTGAAACAAATAAAACAGAAAAACAAAACAAACATCAGGAGAAAGTAAGAAGGAGAATATGGGCAACAGAAGTAACGTTGGGGTTCAAGGCAAGTAAAGAAAAATACCGAAATTGCTGATAAAAAGAATGATTTGCGGCGGAGATACAACAGAGAAGACAAGAGAAATATCGTAGTAAGTGAAAGAGAACGTGGCGACTGAGGAGGGTAGGGTATAAAGGGAGTGAAGGGTGGAAGAGAATGAGAAACGGCAGACAAGAAGGAAAGGAGACGAAGGGTTGGGCGGCCGGAATGCAAATACGGCATAAAATACACGATAAATAAATTGTAGACAAGAAGGTAAAACAAGCTTATGACACAAGTAAGTTCGGGGTTTAAACCAAATTAACTTCGCCGTAGTTGAAGGACCGACTAACGACAGAACAGAGATGGCGGTTCCTGGCGGATGGAGAAGGAAGACGAAGACGACGGGAGCGATGAAGTGTAGCTGAGAGAACGGCTGTCGAGAGAACAGAAATGACGGTTCGTGGCAGGTGAAACAGAGCTGGGAGGGCGCCGGGAACTGTGAAAGGTAGTAGAGGATGCCCTAAGGGCGACAGAGGGTGGGTAAATCGCAAGACGGCGAAGGGTTGTAGAGCAGGGGGCCTGGTGCGGTGGCGGTGGCGTGGCCGGGGGCGGGGCGGCGGCGGCAGCAGAGCCTTCCTGCCCTCCGGAGAGGGTCGCGAACCCAATTACCGACACAGCGAAAGCGAAGAAGCTTAATTACTTGAGACAGTGCGAGACATCATCTTGTAATTAACTTACAACTTGTTATCGTTTTCTCCTCCGCTTCCTCCGCCGCCGTGTTCTTACAAATTAAAACTAAAGCGCGGGGAGCGCCCGGGCTTTGCTAACAGTTTTCAGCGCCACCTCCCTCCGCCCCGCCCCCGCCTCGCGCGCGCCTGAAGGTCCCGGCCGCCCAAGTGCGCAAGTTCAAAGTAAAGGGGTGGGCGCAATGAGCACGTACTGGGGAAGCCCTTCCCAGCCACCGATATGCACGCAACTAGGGAGTTCTTGGCCTCCGACATGATTAAGTTTTGTTAGGTATTTCCTATCGATTTCTGTTTTGTTTTTTATCTTTCGTTACAAGTAACACAACCATTTGTCTCTATAAAACAAAGAGAATAATAATAATAATAATAATAACAATAATAAATAAAGATGTTTCTGTTTACATCCTACTGCACGTTAATTAACAACATCTCTAATAAGCGGTACATAAAAGATAAAATCACATTCATTTAAAATCTTCTTAAAATATTGAAATAAAAATTAGTATGTGTTTTTAGATACCAAGAGTTTCATTACTTACATAATTTCTGCATTTTTTCAATCTCAAAGTTGGAATTTTACCGAAATAATTTCTTCTTAATTGTGCTGTATCTTTTTTTCGCAGACAAATCTAAACAGAACTTCAAATATTTCAGATATTATAAGTACTCTTTTATAAAACAAAGTACACTCTCATATTAAAACGGGTATATATCTTCTGTAATGTCACAAGAATGTCCTACTGTAATACCTACTTTTGTTCTTGATGTTTAAAATTGTAACCGCTCAACAACTGAATATTGCGATATTAATAACATTAATTGGACTGATTACTACACTTATTGGACAATTACTAATAATCCGTAATTTAAATTGCGAGCTATCTGACTTGCAGCATACATCCAGAAAGGTCTCCTTACGTTGATTACGGCAGAAGAATGTGAACTCGTCTTCCGTGATGGACACGAAAACCGGGTTTCCGTGTTATGTACGATGGTAACGTAAAGTGTAGCAGCGTGGCGTATGTATCGGGTTGCAGGTACGACTGTTAGTTTCTACATATAATAATATGCGAATTCCTAAATTGGTCGTCTTCAATCACTTTGATACACACCGGGCGACCAGTAGAGACACACTTGCAGGGATTTCCTTGACACCTAAATAGTACAAAATTGTAATATTTCCATAGAATATTATTGGAGATAGAGAGGATATCGTTATAGAAATATTGCGTAGCGATTTTCGCGCAACTGTCCGCAAAAATTGGCTATTTGGAAGTAGATACCGATCAACCTTTGTTTGTTTTATTTCACAATCTACATTGTTTTAGAGGGCTTGGTTGGTTCCGTCAGGTTTGAATTATAGTCCATTGAGGGCGGGGTCATTCGCTTCAAAGCATTACGCAATTTTTCAACATTTAGCATGAAACAGCAGTACATAAAAAAACTAATAATTACAAAAATACAAACTCATTTTTAAACAAGAAATTAAACATAATTAATATTTAGTTATATTAAAATATATATTGTAGAACGAACAGAAAGCCAACATTTAAAGAAAAAACGTACTATAACTTACTAGGGATAATAAATATTCCCCTCGCTGGATTTTTCCATGGCCCCCTAATTGGAAATAAATGAATAAATCCGTCATCGTGGCGTTTCAAGAACAAGGTGCCTATTCTTTATTCAACGGGACAATCAAGTGGATGTAAACATTGCCTCCCGAGTAGGCAGATGCTGATTTCCTGCAAATCTACGAAACACATTACTTGTCGAAGTTTTTAAGTAAACGCGTTTAAAAAATAGTTCCGTAAAAATGAAGTAAATGGCTGTAAAGTACAATAGAGAATGATATGTTAACGTGTCAAATAAGTGTAAATTTACTTTAAACGACGTGTTACTTCAAATGAGAGATAAAAAGAAAAGATACCTACGTACCAAGTGAGAACGTTGTTTCGAAGTAATGTGTGTGGTTATCGTGTAATGAAACTTTTTGACTTGTTCAAAATGAATGAGCATAAATGGAATGAATGACCATAAATGAATATGACTTTTGTATTACAGTGTACAGATCAGTTGTGCTATATTGTGAGTATGGAATATTGGCTGTATTGTGACGGGACGATTGAGCGAGTGTAATGCTGTGTCAATTGCCATGACCGAACAACTGTCTCCATCGCCGTCAGCGTCTAAGATTATAAAACATTCACGCAAAAAGCCTGTTCATTTGGTATTATTTTTTGAACAAGTGGCGAAAGCGCTGTTCATTTAAACGCGTTCAATTCATTACTCAGGAAGAATCCGGAACATGTAATTGATAGACGATAGAGCCACTATCAGATTCAGAATGATCGACTTTTTTCTCTTCGTGTAAGTAATGTGTAAATTTCATGCTAAATTAATGACAGATTCCTGCAATGCTTTACCGATTTTTTACCCTTGTGTAATAAAAAAATCATGGTGTCAAATGCCACACACAACAGGGTCAAGTTTTTACTTGTACACATCAATTTCTTATCATTTTTCGACATTAGTGTTGGTAATTACTTATGGAAATGTGTGCTTTGTGATTGTAATATTACCCTTACGAGTGTTAAGATGTCGAACTCTGATTGTCAATCAACGTCTGTTTTTTGGGTATTTCCGACACATTCTGATAGAAGAGTGTTATGTAATGTGAGTAAGAATGTGATTGCAAGGGTTGAATGCAGATTGCGAAATGTGAAAACGCAGCACTGACAGCGGGTAAGATGGCGGACAGCTCAGCGGCGCCGAACAACGGGTTTCACCGGAGGGATACATTGCGGTTTGTTTACAAGCACTTCATTCTCCCTTTGGATAAATAGTAGTGCTATAATTTACTATTATACATGACGTGGAATTACACATACATAATATATTTCTATTTCACTAATGTTAATATTACAATTAATTTTTATTCCCAGTGGATACAAATGCGATTAAATTGCACGTCGAGTTCAAAGGCAAATTAAATTTTACCAGCGCGGGCATTAATTGATCATGTTCATATTTTCAGTAAGGAAAAATGAATTCTTCCTGCGGTGTATCTCCACTGCCCTGCCCACTGCTTGCCCTACCTTTGCCGAACTGCCCAAATCCACCCCGTTTCTTTCCACACTCCTCGAACTGTATTGCCTCGCCTGACCCCGCTCCTGCCTTACCCTGCATTTCATTACAATCGTCCGTTGCTATCATCCTGAAAATTTCACACCAATTCTGAGGTGTAGTAATGCTGAAAAACACAAATGCGACTTCAAACTGTACTGAACTGCACACTGTAACACTGCACACAATGGATGCGCTATGACTTCGCTTCCACGGTCCACGTCAGAACAAGTAACTTACATGTCCAGCTGATTGTGCTTGATGTGGGCATTGCAAAAGAAATATACTGTTAATGTTTATATACCTCATAAAAATATGTATGTTTTACGTGCAGTTATCGCTGGTGCAGCTTTCAAGCAACACCTTATTTGCTGAGTTAGATTCAGTAGTGCATCCAGAAAACGAATGTTTACATAACACATTTTAGAAATATATTATTATTATTATTATTATTATTATTATTATTATTGAATAATTTCTTTGATCAAACAACGTAATGCAATTTTAATTCCTACCAAAAGGACTAACAGTATGACAGAAGACAAGCAAAAACTTGCAAGATAATTTGATTATTTCTGTAACCGGTCGGCATAAATTTAATAACTACTAAATAAAAATTGTTCATAAAAAGGCCAAAGAGAACGGAGATCACTTGCAAAACGTGTTCAGATCACACCCTCAATAATACAACATAACAATGAAATTGTGAGTTTTATGAAGAAAACATTGATTACAACCGGAACCAAAATAAAGTTTATTTCAACAGCTAAAACAGCCAATATTATAAAACTTTTAAAACAACTAAAATCTCCAGGTACTGATGGCTAACAGCAATTAGATGCTCAAAAATCTCAGTAATAATTCTGTAGCAGGGCTAACTGCAATATTTAATGTCATCTTTTTTCCTGGAAACTCCATATTCACGCAGCAATCAACAAATCCAATGCCAAATTATCAAAACTGTACCCGTTTATAAATCAACATTCAACACGTAATACCAAATTTCCCAAAGATATGCTTAAACCTCTTTAAACTAATAAAATCATCCCATATCTCTTTAGAATCTTTCCGTGTGTCTTCCTATTACTCGACAGGACAATCATAACAGTTTATCCTAAAAAATCAAGATTAAATTTCAGTAGCATCTAGAAGAAAACGAATGAATTAAATGAGCTAGATTATTTAACCTCAAGGAATGCCCAAATCCCAAAAAAGGCAGCATGTAAAACTGAAGTCCCTCAAAAGGCTCTAAGTCAAACAACAAGAAATACATTTTTTTTAAATTGTTCATAAAAAGTCATGAGTACTTCAGGCAGATACTCAGCAAAACGGATAATCTAATTAAGGTAAATAATTCTGGAATCAACATATTTTCCACATATTTAAAAAAAATCACGCTACCGTGTAGTTAAGATATGAAGCGAAGATATGAAACGAAACTGAATGAATAATTTCATTTATTTCTCTCTGAGTATCAGTTTTACTGGATCTTGGCGAAATGTTTCCTACTCCGGTTCAGTAATTGGTGATTTCACGCACAAAAGACGAATGCATAGCGCGACATACGTGCAAGTACCAGTGCACGGGGACCAAGAAAGTCGCCTTAAGGCAACACGTTTTTTTCATTATGGAGACTTGTATCTAGAGCCCCACGTTTGCCCCCCAAATAAATTAACTGAGATAAAAATGTATTCTTATTACTACACCAGTAAAGCCAAGCTCTTTCTGGTAACTTTTTTATTGTAACAGACGGGAGGGAGCATATTTCTGCCCGCCCAGACACTTTCATTACCTCGCGATGTCACCGCAAATTAAGACGAGTGGCGAGGGTCTCAGATGCCGCGGAGGGGGCGGGGTTGTGGTGAGATGGCGGAGGGGAGGCGCTGAGGTGAAGGTTGGGCCATAGAAGAGGTCGACACTCTGCCCGAGGACCGTCGTGTCTAAGATATTCCTCCTTCGATGCTCATAGGTTTCTTTACTTTTATACAAATTCCTTGTGAAACATTTTACATACACGTTTTAAAACATTTTTAAACACAGAACTTCTGCTTGAAGGAAAAGAATCCACTATAATTGTATATGACTATATTTTTCACAAAGGCAAGATGTAAATGATCCGACAGAAGATAGACGGAAGATAGATGATAAGAGGAAGTTCTGTGTGTTCTAGTATTATGCCAGAAACAATAATATCAGGGTGAATTCTAGCGGAAGTTGATGTTATAAATGCACATCTGAGTAAATGGTGCGCATCAGCTTTTCACGGAGGAAAAAGTATGAAATAATAAAATACGAGCAACAATAAACCATATCCAAACTTATTTCGGAATATAGTAGCGTATTATGAACATCTAAATTCTGAATATCAAAAAATTTCAAATATTTTTAATAAAACGAATCGCGTGTAACAGACTATGAAGCAAAAACATGACCAGTAGCAGCAAACAATTTGTTTGAAATTCGACTTACATTTAGAGACAAAATTATACCGAATTTTATTTTTAAAACTATCTTTACGTAATGTAATATATGATAAACCAAGTGATTAAAAAAAACTTTAGAGGAACAACTGCATAAGGTGCTACCGCATACAACTCTGTAATTACATTTATTGCCATTAACATGATAATGAGAACAAAAGCGCAAACAAAAGAAATAAACGCACCGTTATTTACGCTCCGCAAAAAATTGCATTAAGTTGCCACGTTATTTGCATTTTCCTCCCCCTCGCTGATACTATTACAACCTTGTAAAATTAAAGTGGAAAAGGACGCAAACCGCGCATCAATCTGAATTTGTGGGGATGAAGTTGCAACGATGTAGTTCATTGCGTGTTTGTGACACAGATAATTGGATTTCTTGAGGATGGGACTTCCGAGATTTGTGGAGTAGTTTGGGGCCGCGGGTGGGGGCCGCGGAATTGTGGGTGGCAGGAGGCGCAGAAGAGGACGGGTGGGGGACAAGAAAGAAGGACAACACAACGCAGAGGGGAACGCGTAGCTGGGAAAGCGGAACTTAGCGCGGGGAATGAACGACGCAAGTAAGGACGCCGAAAGTGGCAGGGGAGAAAAAGTCGGAGGGAAGGACAGAAGTATCGTGTAATACTACACGAGTATTAATTTCGAAGAAGTCAAGAGGACCTGTCGGATACGGACGAACGGAATTAGCTGGAAGTAGCGTGCAGACGCAAGAAGTCCGACTCGGAAGGAAGGGTGGCAGAAGAGGGTTGGGAATTAAAATCAGTGAAAGGATCTCCGCCCCCTCAAACAACTAGAAACTGGTAACAAGACAACACGGCAATTACCTTGTCGCGAAGGAAATCAACTTGTGAGCGAGGACGCGGAACGACTTCGAGACATTTCTCGGTAAGAATATTTTATCGCATTGAAATCAGATTATTTTCTCCCCCTTGCAAGTTATTTTCACGCACCCTTTCGTAACAACTTTTCATATTATTTCCGAGATGTCTGCGAAAGAAAAGGATGACTGTAGACAACTCTGACCTGTTATTAATGAGAAAAATATATTCCAGAAGAGAATTGCTTTTGCTTTGATATTGCAATAAAGACATTTCAACAGGATAAAATTGATACTTTCTAACTTTCATTGCAAATCTATTTATCATAGAGAAATTCACTTAAACATATGAAACAATCTAAGTATAAAACTAAAAAATATTGCAGGACACATTTATTGTAAAAATTATTCTTGAATTTCGTTTATTTAGGAATATATTCATTATCTGTATCGTAAGGAATATTTTCATTAAGAAGTTTCACAAATATTTTTTTATTCGCATGACAAATACAATAATATGTGTATTTATTTTCTTTGGGAATAAAAATACTTTCATTAATAATTTTCACAAAGTCATTTTTTATTCTAATTAAAATACAATATCCTCCAATGGAGGAGACACAATCGAAGCTTCAGCTTTCCCCTCGAAGCTGGAGCAGAATATTCACAAATACAGTTTTACTAATTTTCTGTAGCAACGGAAGTCTTCTAATGATGAAATTAAATGTTTCATAAATACCTACAAATCAGTAAATAAAAATAAAATTTAAAATTAGTATTAACAAAAAATGATTTTCAAGAAAACATCAAGCCAGTAGGTCACTGCAGTTGACCCAATAGAAAAAGACGGGTTGTGCTATACTATTTAAAATGCATCAATAATACAGAAACACGCTATAATGCTGCATTATTGTACACTTACATTCATGTGAATCGTAACTGGACAATGGAAGAATAATTCGTACAACATTGCGAACAATCTAATTTTTAACCTACAAGTATTGTAGACTTTCTCAATGCATACTAACACTAAAAAGAAACAAAAAAATATTACGTTTTTTGGATTAAAATAATAATTTTCTCATCATAAATTGATGAATCCTGTGGCGTCATCTATTCAAATTTTTTTGGCGTTGATAGTACTCCTCTTTTGAGGATGGACTTTCAATGTAAATTTGAACTCACTACACAAATTGTAACATTACTGGAAGTCACTAAAGTCACCGCCTATTTCACTCCTTTCGTCATTTATATTAAGCCAGATGAAGTTATTATAGAAATCATTTACGATATTAAATTATTTTACTGCAACCAAAGAATCTAAAAGAAAAGATTCAAAAGGGTTTTTCGCACTGGACAGGACTCCGTCCGTAACATCGAAAGACAATACTACACACACAAGAAAATAGAATTTGTAAAATTTTGCCCTATGCCGTCGTATTTCGATCCAAGATTGTAGGGAAATAAATAAAAACTAGCGTGAAAAGAATGTGTGGCCTATCGAAACGTTTCCTCGTCTTACCATGATTACGCAACAACTACTATTTTTTCTAAATGCTTGACATCATTTAAAGATTTAAAATTGAAAGAAATTCCATTGATAAAAATCTATGGATTTGATATTGGAAGTGTAGTGCAGAATCGAAAATACATGTGAACCTTTGCGATTTTAAAATTTCCGGGGGTTTAATGAAAATCGTAACTAAACCGTATTTATGAATGTTCTTATATTAAGAAAAAATTAAGAAAAAATAGCAGGGACTTTTCAGAAAATTATTAGGATATCACAAGGGAATCGTGTAATGTACAATAAAAATTAAAGTATTTTAATGATCTCCAAAACAGCGCAAGTAAATCTTACTCCAGGCGTATTTATAAATTTTCAGCTCAAAAGGATATAAACTGACTATTATGCGAGACACACACACACGCACGCACACACAACCAGATTTTGGGTTCACAATTGCATGAATCTTCTCGCCAGCTATACTAATTTGATTTATTTGATTTATTTAGTCAAAAACTGTAAAAACTGTATGTGACACATGGGGCGCACGTTTTCTTGTGTTCCAGAACTCCTTCCCAAAATTTGAACTATAAATTGTTGAAAGATTAATAAAGGTTAAAAAAATAAATAAAAAATAATTAAATTTAAAAAACGCGAGATTAACATTTGTAGAAACTATACATTTTTGTTCCCGAGTCATAAAAAACATATTTACATCTGCAAACAAATTTCAGATTTGATTCCTTTGTGTTGCCTACAAAACAGCAACTTACTTGCTGTTTTGTAGGCAACACAAAGGAATCAAATCTGAAATTTGTACGAGTTTGAACTTACTTCAACTCTACTCGCACCTCTACCACCACTACAACCAAAAGGGGAGTTCGAGAAAACGTGCGCATAGTGAAGTTCCTTTTATGCCAGAAGCAAAACAAGCGGTCATCTCAGCATTTGCACAATGGATGAGGGAAGCTGGACAAAAACCTGATCGTGATGGGGGTAATTGACCCGGAAGCTGTAGTACATTATTTCGTACATTAAGTCTTTTTTTAATTATACAATATTATATACCAATCTTAAGCATTTTTTAAATAGCAATAGTCAGCAATAAAACTTAAGCCTGGCATGTGTGCGAAGTTATAGCTACAAGTGCGGATTTTAGCACCGACAACTCAGGAGCGTAGTTCATGTGATTCCAACAATTTTAATCTTAATTTATTATAAAAATATAAAAATCAAAATAAAATTACTCCATGAATCATTAGTATAAAGGTCTGGGCATAATACTACTCGTATAATACAAAACACTATTTTTACAAAAAAACAAGAAACACATTAGCGTACACCGCATTTACATGAATTTAAGTCTCCATAAAAAGAAGGCAAAAAAAACGGTGGACTATTACGCGAGTATTCCGGAATGCAGCAAAATATTTCAAAAATTGTCAAATATTTCTCAACGATATTACAAATGTATTCATTTTCGAACATCTTGACTGCAATTTTCTTAGGACATTCTGACAATGAAATCAGCCGGGAATTAGCAGTTTTTAAATAATGGTTCCAATCCTTTTCAATTTCTTTAAACCGTGTATTGCTCATCTTTAATTTTATGAAATAGTAAAAGATTCTTTCGGTAAATTTTTGAGAGTGTAATCTATAAAGATGAATCTATAAAGAACGTAAATCTCCGTTTCGACATATTGTGCGATATCTACACATTGGTTATTCTCATTTCACTATTTTTAAATGAAGTAAAAAATAAACTTTTCTATGTTACTTACAACCGTGACCATCCGAGACTATCCAAATAGCTAAAATACGTATTGATGATAGTTCCAATTCAATTCCGCTATGCAAGCTACCACAGAAGTATGTAACAATATTGCATATATTGTCTGATTTCTTTCTCTAATTTTTACTTTAATGGCGGAATAATGTAATAAAATACAATGTTTAGAAATAGAAATATGAAGTATATTTACAGCGCTTTGCCTTTTGAAAATAAATAGAAAACATATTTTGTTGAATGCGGAATACGCAGGTCTTTCTTTCGCTAAATATTTCCTAGCACTCCCTAAATTATATTATTAATAAATAAATTATTAATGTCCGAATGACAATTGCCCCTGGTTAATACAAAAGCAAAAAAAAAAAAATACTCGCGGCATTTAAACGGAACACGTTAAACTATTTTCTGGTAATATTTACTCATTAGCTTTATATAATATTGAAGATTCCACCAACAGATATTATGATTTTCATAAGTGTAATAAACAAGCATTTTAAATCATAATACTAGAACAGACTTTGTAAAAACTCCATTATACATTACCGTGCTGACCTCTAGCGGCTCAAAGAAGTACTACCACCGAACCGATAAAGCAAAGGACTGCAACATGGCGATGGAAACGCGATCTCTTCGTCAATGCTGGAAACAAACGTAAGTCACACAGCCACCACACCGCTGCGGTAGTGTTCATGTAGAAGATCTGATATTTGTCGCAATCTGTAGATTGCAGCACCATCCAATCATCGCCTAGACTTCATTACGGAGAGAAAATATGCCGATATAAATGAAATATATAACACTTTCAATTTGGCAAATATCAAATTGTGTATGATAAAACGTAGAACCTTTTGTTCCCTCCCAAAAAACGTAATAAACTCAAGCTAAAGAAGTATGAAAATATTGAACGAAAAATTTTCTTAAAATATTATAATAAAATAGTTCACCAAAAATTCTAACATATTAACTTTCTCTGATACTCATTGACACAACACGACAACATGAAAGTTAATGTTGAATGGTATCTTCCAAAAGTTACACGGTGTTGGCGGCCATTTAACTTAATTATTGCTTTTCCCCGACGGCGCCCAGTCTTTTTATTTTAATACTAGTATGTTGCATACGCAACCTTCTCTACAAAAATTCATAAAAAATAAACCTCTTGCCAAGTTTTTATTTCTTGCCGTCTCAATTTGAAAAATAGACGAGACATTGAATTAGAGTACTTTTCAATATAACCAATTAAATGCTTGTTAAGATAGCAAAAATTACAAATGATTTGAAATTTCCACATGTGCATCGAATATAGCAAACTATGCCGCATTGAAAATGTCGGAACGTGTTACGAATTTAGTAAAATATGCCGATATAAAAGGTTTTCTCGCAATTTCATCGTTCCGAATATGTGTTTTTAAAATACGACACTAAAAATACGTAACCCTGGTAGAACAAGCAAGTGCTCCGAACTCTGTCAAATGCAACCTGTCATACCCCTACTCTTACTGCCCAAAAATCGTGCTGAGTTGAAAATTGCGTAACTCTTCCCTACTCATCACCATTAATAATATTTCAGAAGCCTTCTAACCTCCCACGTGTGAGTCATGCGTTTTCTGTGCAAGAAGGGTTTACTGTAAACGACATTAGTTCTTGTTTTGATTGTAAAAAAGCAATCACCGATAAATCTAATTACTAACAAAAATGTCTCAAAATTTTAAATACAAATTTGGAAATTAGTTTATTACCGTATATAAGGAGAATTCAGCATGCCTCTAGGCGAACCTTAAAAAAAACGATGTTTGCGGGAGTTCCATAGGAATATAGCTTCATTACAATGTTACGATAATGAGCGATTGGCGCCAAGGAATCAAGCCAATGTTTTAAGGAACTTCTTTTGCAACTTACAAAATTCTAACTCTTGCTGAATTCTTACTAAAAATGATTAAATGCGACATATTTACAACAGTACTCAAATACATAGTACTCAGTACATAACACAAATCACTTATTTTCAAAATCACACTGCATGTAACACTTGAAAAATACCTAATTTACAATAACATCAGCGGAAGTCAAATGAGAAGTTTTGTTCAGATAATGAATATATTTGTTATTTACATTGTGCAGGATTGTTCATCTCAACCAAAATTATTTTCGCTTTCTTCTTCTTTTCTGGCGAATCGTCAATTAGAGTGCCAGCCGCCGCATCTCTTTACAGGCAAAAGGCCTGCTCCTGAGTCCGCAAGTAATAATGCCGATGATCTTCAGAAACAATTTCCGGTGTACTGTTCAGGATTTAAAAAATTTTACGAATTTTAAAAACGCAATGTGTTGTGGACGTTTTCCAGCGTGCTTATCAACAGAGTTTCACGCATTTGCCATTTCGATAAGTAACAAAAAGTCTCTACATATCTTCCGTTGACCGTATTTCTATGTACTCATTAACTCAGTACGCACTATTTCTATCAAGTTTACTCCTTCAATGTTACCTTTTGCAATAAAATATATCTCTCTAAATTTTGTTTGTAGTGTCCGGAAATTATACGAATACCCTACTCTACTGAAGTGTTCCGAGGGTAACTTGAATATTATAAATACATTAAAAATATATTGTTATTTTCTTTCTGCAAAAAACTTGCAACATCTTATTTCGTTAACACCTTTGTTATTGTTGTTTTTTGGTCGAAATTCTGCCACTGAGGATATCCACAGCAGTCGTGGACAAAACGTTTGGCCCTTCAAAGCAAAGTGGATCACGGCCCAACAACCTGAAAACTTTTTCTGATAAAATTATTGTTCATATTTTTAATGAACAAATAATCATACTTCTTTCTGTACATTAATTGTTGTTGATCCAGACACACCATCACACAGAACCAATAGACGGAAGACAAATGAAACTAAGAAAACCTTTTGGTGTAACACGGGTTCCCAAAACCGTATTTATATTAAAATTATAGTATTCACTTTTTCCACGATTACATTTTCTTCTCAAAACCATATTTGAGGATAACGTAATATTGGACTATTTTTGAAATGCATATCCACTTTGGCTGAATGTTTACAGTATCGATATTATTTTTCACCGCATCAAAGAAAGACCAATATCTAACATTTCTACTTAAAGTTTCATTCTCTGCCTGAAGCCTAAGTGCTTACAAGGAGACTATCAGTCGCCCAACAACTTCGGTTCATTTTTACAAGTTTTTCTCAATTTAATCACATGACTATTAACATTTGAGATTGATAGCTTCCCCGAAAAAATCACGCACATGTTTTTACACAAGACTTTACTACACAAGTCCTAAAACAAAATTTATAGCAAATTTGCAAGTAGACAATTTAAAACAGTACAAAGCAATTAACACTCCATCGAAAGTGAATTCTCCTGGAATGTAAGCCTTTTTCCACTTGTAGACACTAGAAATTTCTCGAATGTGTGCTAATTTGTCGTTGCGCAACATTTATGCTCTAGTATTTATGTCCAGTCTAAGGGATGTAACGAGAGATAGGAAATGATATTCACTGAAATTTGCTCGCAGAAATCTTAGACTGTTTACATTTTTGCTGACAAATACACTTCAAGGTCGAAGATAAGTCGATAATTCAGGTAGACAGGATGTGCTGTGGAATTCCGGCCATTCGAACTAATTGGGGATGTGGTGAGTTCGGATTCGGAAATCCGAAAAATGTACCGAACATATGTGTACAGAAATACATCTATAGGAGAAGCTGACAATGCAACATAGCGTGCGATGTGAGAAAATGGCAAGTAGCTTACCGACCGCATGATCAAGCAGATTCAGTTCTTTACGGCAAAAGAAGATTACCGATTTCGCAAGTTGCTAAATGCGAGCTCTAGAAACATGTGATGTACACCGTAGTTACCAGAGCAATAAATGTTCAATTTTGACAATTTGTGTTTCAATAATTAGTTGTTCAGTTCTAGAAAAATTATAAAATCCTTTCTTTACACTACATAAAAGCATTTTTGCTATTTATTTTTATATATTTTTCCTCCATCTCAAATTTTGTTCGGCTTGTCCGAAATTTCGGATTTGCGGGATTCGGATTAGCGAGTTTCGGATTACTGAATTGCGAAAAAATTGCATACCATTACAAATGAAACGAAGAACTTGGAAGGAAAAACGAAATCAGACTATTACACTGGATTATCTGAGCGAAAAGATAATACTTTCCCAATCCCATGCAAAATACCAGCGAAAAATATTGGAAGAATTAGTTGCATTATCCCTCAAGAGATCTACAAGAGATCGCACTTCCGTTCGCGTGGCGGCTATTAATATTAAGCTAAATTTAAGTTATTCTTTAGACTTTTGTGACTGTTTTTATTACTTTATTGAATCGTATATGAGGCTTTTAGAAGCCAAGCCTAGTCGGCTCCAACTCCATCAAATAAAATCATCAATAAAATTTTCAGTATGAATAGTTTAAGTGTTTTGTCTATAAAAAGTATCTAATTTGTTCAGCATAATTTGAATAAACTCATTCATTCACGAACAATTAAGGGTGTTTTCAGCACTTTATAAATATATTTAATACACTCATTGTCTTTGTCATAAAAAAGTAACTTTAAATGGAGTTAGTCACATTGCCAACTGAAAGGTATTAACGTGGTATTCTGAATGATTTCTAAAGAAGTTATTTTATTAAACAAAAACGCCCATAATAAAACATTTTTTGGAAAAGTTATCAGTATTATTGTAAGTAATTAAACAGTACTTAAAATAAGATAAAAATTGCATCACATACAAATAAAAATGTGTTTATTGCATAAGTGATCCAGTCATTACTGGCAGTTTCTTCTTGAAGGATACCTCTTGCAGACTTCATGTTTTTATAATAGTGGTGATGAATAGGAGATATAAACTACATGAGGCGTATTACATACTTTTTTTGCCATGGAGAGCGGTTTTCATGTGCTATAAAGAAGATCTTGTGAGACATTTGCTACACTTTCTGAGGATGCCTGTTTCCATTTTTCTTTTAGAAATTAATTTTTCCAAATGTGTTTTTTGGCAAGAAAGTAGTTTTATATTTGATAGCACGTGGTTCGGTCATCTAAATCCAGATATATCTCATTGTCATCCAGTTAACTGACTTACCTTCGACACTTTGTTTTCCTGTTGGTAATACATTTTTCTTTACGTTTTCTGGTGATTGGAAGTATAAATAATTAATTTCGATGAGGAAATTGTTTTGGTTTCCTCCAGCATATCATACTAATCCCTTAGAGAAAAGTTGTGGTAACTAGTTTATGCTCTTTCGTCAATAAAGGAAAAACCTTAATCATTCGGAAGGTAACTGTGTCCTGACACAAGGAAATTGAAGTCAATAGTATCAGTGTTACCACTCTGATTTCGCAAATATTACAAAAGATAGGGAACAACTTTGATGTTTTGATCGCCGCATGAGTCAGAGTACATGTACTTTATGTTTGGCATTATTGCTATTTCTTGATTGAAATAATTAAGTAAACATAAGAAATACCTCATACACAAACATAAACTGTAAAGTTGGAAAACGCGAAACAGTTTAGTTGAGTTCAAAACAGTTCGGTTAAACGTAGGTCGCCATGAAGCGAAGGAGTTGATCACACTGGATATAATGTCCATTTGCCAGAGCAGTTAAAACACATCCTAGCGGCAAACCATTTAAATGTGGAGTTTGTCGTCTAGGCCACTGACAAATATTTACTTGTTATAATTAAAATTACTGTAACCATGTTTATTCAATTTACTTTTTTTAAATTGGAGTTAGTCATGATTGGCTTCTCGAAAGCTTATATATATATATATATATATATATTATATATATATATATATATATTATATATATAATGATTCAAGGAATTCAGTTCAATTTTTAATTGTTAAGAATAACCCTCCTCTGTAGCTGTTCAATTAAGTAAAGTAAATATGTATCAAATTTTAAAAAATTTTATAAAATTCTCGCCTCCACAGAGGTACTGCGGAGAGCAAATAGAAATTGCGGCAACCTACTGCCCGTCCTCTCCTTGTGAACTCAAACAGTGAACCGAGACGGAAGTATAGGCGGGGAAAACCGAAACGATTGTGGTCTGTGAATGCGATATTAGAGTAGGAATTCATCACTATCTTACATTTCCAGTCCTAATTGTATGCAAAATACCTGCCGTTATTCGTGAAAGATGGCAATCTGTCATCCGCGCGAGCGAACGACAGATTCGCTTTCAAGTGTCACATGACACACAGTCACTGCAAATGCAGATTCATCCATTTTGTTCAAGCCAATTATGCAGCTATTAATTTCTTTTGTATCACACTAATGTCATTTCTAATATCCAACGGGTGTCTTTATGTATCCTAGTATGTATTAGTTTGGTACCTCACATAGGTTTTAAAAGATGAATTTCTGCTTATATTAGTTGCACATCTGGTTTTGTTTGAGGTCCATTACACTAAGCGATGAAGAGATATGAATATGCACCTATCATTTAAAAAAAATATACTTTCAGATCTGTTTCTACATTAACTTACATGCATATGTGTTTTACTGTACTTGTTGAGGCTGCGAAATATTGCTTAGATGACAGGGAGAGCATTTTCAGTAACTGCACCAAGAACTTCTGCCCATCGCCTTTCTTTGTTCTCGTCAGAAGAGGAGATTCTGAAAAGACGTCACGCAATCGTCACGACTAACACCTAAATAATTGAGTATTGAATAGGTTGTCAGTATTACCTGTTTCTGGAGAACGGCAATCATTCTCCTTACCGCTTGTAATTTTAGTGCAATTCGTACACACGCTGATCCCGCGTAAAATGCTTTGGAAATGTAATGCCAACTTAGTAATAATACAATTCAAAAGCTAATTTTTGATGCAGCCAAAATGTCTTATGTGAAAAATCTCGTCGCGTCTTATGTGAAAAAATCAGATTCCGGGAAATTACTACAATGTGCTAAGCTTCTTCACCTGCAGGCCAGAGGGTGGTGCAATCTACCAATCACTTTTGAAAGCAAATCAAAGCGTCTATCAAAGAGTTTCATACCAAATAAATTCTTTCTCCTTCTGTGAAAACATTCGCGGGTTTTTGGGGCAAATTAATACTATCTCGAAGGCGCGACGCATGGAATGTATTTTCTTTCCATCTTAAATAATCTCAAAGAATTGTTAAAATAAATGAGTTCCAAGTGTGGCGCCGAATTTGAATTTATTTGGCCGCCTACAGTTCCAGGCCCCATACCAACAGTTCCAATAATTGGGTGTGTTTTATCTATATTTTCTTTTCGACGTAATTGGAATTGCATTAGATGTCACACTCTAAATAATTTCTTATTCCACGTTTTAATGATGAATTATCATTTTGAGCGCTTCTGTTTGTGTTCATAATTGGTGAGTAATTAGGTTTTTGTAACTGACATCATCGTTGTTCCCTTTGAATGTTCTTTAAAATCGGCTATTATTAACTCTGGATTCACAAGGCTCATTTTAACGAATACTAACTACAAGAAGGGATCTCTAATGACCCCGACTTCTTCTATATATTCTTTCTTTTTTCATGTTTAATATTCAACAATGAACGATGAATTTTTTGTTTTAGTGACAAGAAAGTTTATTATTTATCATTTACCGTACAATTAACTATAGAACAAACTACATAAAGTATTAAACCGATCAACGTGTAAACAAGGTCTCTATACCATATAGATAAACCTATGACATATAATACATGGTGCTGTTAGCATTCAAAATAATTTTAGTAAGAAACTGTTGAACGCTTGATACAAAATTACAAAGAAAGAAATTTATTAGGCAATTATGAATGTAGGGAATCTGACTTTCAAACTGCCAAGAAACTTCGGCATAAATTCCAAGGAGCAAATAATAAATAGAATTCAATCTTCCTAGCAATTCTTACAAATGAGTAGCTTATGCTAGACCCCTTGTCATCCTAACAGAAAATAAATGAAAATATCATCAAAAGCATACGAACAAGTTGGAAAAATTTGTGACGTTAATTACAAGTTGAGGCCAAATATAACCCCAATTACATTTTATTGTATATTACTTGTTGTAGAATGACGCGAGGTGAAAAGATACACAAGACATGTGTCCTGTCGGAAACAGAAAGACTGGAATGCAATGACCTCATGGCAGCTCTATGCAAAGCTGGAAATATTTAAACGTGATAATTTCACTCTGGAGTCACAGGTGATCCCAGCCTTGTGATTCCAGGGTTAATAACCCATCAAGATATAAAAAAACGATGGACACTTATCTTCAATACAGTAGAAATATTTATGTTTTTGTTGGTAGGGAATAAGTTAAAACTAGTGGTGTTGCAGAATAGCACAACCTTTGGAGTATTAGTTTTCTATTTCCTTTTGGTCTCGACAAGCTATTCGAACTTGCCACATACTCTTGTATGCGGCCATTTATCGCCGCCCAAAGTACATTTTTTTTGAAATTGTCATAATTTTTCAGTTTCCTAATAATGGAACAGAGCTATTATTTTAAGAATATTAAAGAACAGAAAAACCCAAAAGGCAATTTTCTTTGAAAAATTTGGAGCCGTTTATTAAAAAATGGCGCAAAAGCGCGATAGTATATTCGAAATTTGAAGCACTTTTTCACAGAACAGTTTTGAGGTTTCGAAAAACTTCATTAGAAATCATTTGAGACACATTAACTTAATAACACAATAGTGTTTACAAATTGCTAAAGATGTGCATATTCACAGCGTGAAAGATGATTAAAAATACATTTTTGTAATTATTTAAAAAACAAAAAAATACCCCGAAATGAACTTATATTCATATTAAGGGTGCAATTAGCCCTATCCGTTTGATAAGTTTAAAGAAAAATATTGGAGCCGTTTTTGAGAAAATCTGGTTTTTGTATTTTTTTTAATTGCACAAATTTCCCGCAATATTGCGCGAAAACGACTATTTTTTTTAAAAAAGTACATGATCTTAATGAAAGAAAACATTATGCACACACATTTTATTTGAAGAAAAAATATTTAAATTTGTTGTTGTAGGAAGATCCCCCAAAAAAATTTACTTTTGAAATTTTCGAAATTCAGAATTAGCTGTAAACATCGAACCTATTCCACATTTAGAAGAGCATTTTACTCAGTTCTTATAAGAAATTGAAATCCAAATTTTGCTCCAGAAAATTTCAAAAAATTTTGAAAATGTCCCAAGGGCCTCATGTAAAGTATTCCCAAAAACTAATGAATAATTTTCAAAACCGCAGAGCTTCGCCTCTGGACAGGCAAAATAGCGAAATGGACAGGAGTTTCTGCAATTTAGAAAAATCCTTCATTATTATCATTAAAGCGCTAGTGTTATTCACATATACCAGGGTAAACGGACGGACGGACGGATAGACAGACAGACGGATGGACGTTTTCAAAATAATCACTTTTTTGGTGTATTTCCGTTGAAATCTCGAAATCGATTTTCCGCAGCATTACATAACTTTCCCTAAACTACATATATTACTGCGCATATACGTACTTATACGGGATAGTAAAAACAGATGATAAATAATTGTCTTATCCCTTAATTATTCGATGTCATTTACTATCTTTTAATGCATCGAATGGTTACTCGGGCAATAAAGTACATGTGTATTGGTCTCATAAAATGACGTGGTATGGTCGTTTCTTCACGATATTTCCATCGTTGTCTCACATTTACACGATTTTATCTTGAATGTATTAGGTACTTTCTAGTTCTTTTTTGGTTCCCGTCGACTAATAATACCTCCAATAACTTCCTGGGCTAAAAATATCCTTATGAGTACAAAGGTATAAAGTCGCCGTTTTAAGTCGTTGAACAGTTGGACGATGACTAACCCACGGTTGAAATCTCTGATGCGAATCTCCTCTTGTTTTGCAGCATGTGGCCTTGGCCATTGTGTGTTAAGTACTCTACCTTTCCAGAGGACATCCATCTCGGGGAATCGAAAAGAAGTCACCTCACAAGTGTCCACCGTCTCCGCCCGCATCTCCCCCGCCCCC
>BOPP01000006.1:4206695-4243251 GCA_017312745.1 Gryllus bimaculatus
GCACGGCCTCCACTGCCTCCACCGCCTCCACTTTTCACTGCCACCATTCCACGCCCGGATTCCACCTCCGCGGTCGCCTCGGCCTCCTACAGCGCACAGAAGCAAAGAAATCGCTCGACAGGCTGCGTGCGTGCTTCCCAGGTAAAGCTTTGAAAGATAGCCGATTTTCTTTGTGACAACGCGATCGTCCGTTGGTGTACAAATGTGTCGTTCCACGCACCGGTTGAAGTCGGCGTCACCAGCACTCCTGAGCGCAATAGCTACCTGTGTTCGCTTGATAAATTACTGTTTTCTGCTCGTACAGCTAACGGTTTCCATTCACCCCCCCCATTAGTTTTCGAAGCAAGAGTACAATGGAATGCATATTGTTACCATGCCAACCTGGTGGCCGAGGTGGCTAGAACGTGTGCTGACTCAGAGCCTTGTTCGAAAGGGCTGCGGGTTCTAGTCCCCCCGTGGGCATGTTGTTTCTCCCTTGTCTTTCATGTATGTACGTAGACTCGGAAAGTATTTGAGTCTTCTGACCACAGCCAGAGGAGCCACCAAGTGTGTGAGTGTCTAGTGTGAAAGTTAATACGTGTCCCCATAGGGAACATGGTTAGGACTCGTCGCGAATAATTGAAAATCGGCATTCCCTAAAGCTGTAAAATGCCCCAGGAAGAAAAGCAAAATGATATAAAAGTATTAAAAATTAGGTTTGTATTATTGTATTATACGAGGGTCTAAGTGAGTTTTCTATTAGTAGATTGGAGAATAAATCGGCGAGGTGTGAGCCGAGTCTGTAATTGCTAATAATCAGTATACAAAACGTACAGAGGCATTATAAATTACTTGCGCTGGAAGTAAACAAATGTTTGAAATTGATATAAGTAGAGATATATAAGATCTGTCTTTAAGGAACATATTTTACTAAGTAATAAATCTCTATCTTCTATATTACCGTTACAAGAATATGACCAAAATTGTGCGATTTTGCATTTTACAAAAAATTGGGAATTTCTACTTCCACGAGACCTGCACCACTCAATTAAGCGTCGTTTACTTTATCCGAAGACAAAGAGGACGTCCGTAAATTACGTAACACTGAAGAGAGGGGAGGGGGTGTGAGGCATGTTACATGGGGGTAGGGGTATTAAATGTTACGTAACACAGGTATTTATTTTTTTACATTTTTCAACATTTGCTGAAATAATTTCTTTTTTGACCTTCTATAATACTGATATAAACTAAAGTTATTAGTTGTAAATTGTTACAATAAATGGAAATTTTTTAACATTGTTTTCGAATCTGTAAGATTACAAAGAAAATATTCAAAACTGATAAGAAGTATATTTTAGCATCCATTTAAATTGGCGCTGTAGCCTCTCTCTTGTATCATCCACGACGGCGCGCGTGTGCAAAGTTTGTGATCAACCATTTTTCGCCCAATCATTCTTCCTTCACTCATAACTTGTCTCATTCTTGTTAGGAGCAGCCAGCATCACCAACTAATTCCTACTTAAATCATCATTAATTATTTTAATATATAACCCAAATAAAATACGCACAAATTGGTTTTTCTATGCTATAATTTATTTTCACTTTATACATTTACAAGGGGGTTTTGTCACAAGCATTTATTTAGGAGATTCAAGCGCGCGTTAAGGGTGCATTACAAGGGGAAGGTTGTATTGAAAATAATCCAAATTTGCGTTACGTAATTTATGGACAGCCCCAAAGTTTGAAAATAAATTGGTTTCATTTTGAGAAAATTTGGAAATATTTTTAGTCTTCATGTAAATTACCATCAAAAACCAAAATATCCGCTTGAAACACCCAAAGCATCCGGTTCACTCAGATTTATTGGAGACTAGCAATTTTGCACAAAATAGTCGGCACGGTTTAGACGTTGACCTAGCGTTGACCACAAACGGACAGACATTTGGCTGTCAAAGGATTTTTTGGTTTTCAGAATTCACAAAACATGGATTCTGGCTACAGGTTTCCAACTCCAAGTTACAGGTTTTTCTTCTATATTTAGCAACAGGATTTATCCACTTTTTAGTTATCAAGGCCCGGCAATAAGAGTTTTCCTGCCTAAATGTAGCATTAGTACTTTCATAAGGACGAGAAAGGAAAAATAACAATTATCTCAAAAGATAAAATTCTTTCAGTTAGCCGCATTAATATTTTAATATCAAACTACTGAAGTATAATTTGTAAAGAACACTAAACAAGTATGAAAGAGTACTATTACGAGAGAGAATTACAGAAGATTTAAAAACCTAGAGACTTGATGCAGGTGGAAGCGAATTCTGAAAGATTAAACAGCAGGCACGATGGTTGAGCAACATCGTATCATCACTAGTTATTCGCAGCAAATAAACTATGGGAAGAAAATGAATGAGGCGATGAAGATGGAGTAAGAGGAGAAGACGGAGACAAAGTTGTAGGAGGAGGCGACGGAGTGGGAGGATGAGACGAAGTAGGAGGAGATGGAGTAGGACGAAGAGACGGAGAAGGAGGAGGAGGAGGAGATGCAGAGGGAGGAGGAGACAAAGTACGAGAAAGAGACGGAGTACGAGGAGGAGACGGAGACGGAGGAGGAGGAAATGGTGACGGAGGAGGAGGAGACGGAGACAACGCAAGGAGGAGGAGACGAAGCAGAACCGAGGAGACGGAGAAGGAGGAGACGAAGTAGGAGGAGGCGGAATAAAAGGAGGCGGAATAGAAGGAGACGGATTAGGATGTGGAGACAAATTAGGAGAAAGGGGCGAATTAGGAGGGGGAGAAGGAGGAGGAGGAGACGTAGTGGGAGGAGGAGGACACGTAGTGGGAGGAGGAGGACACGTAGTGGGAGGAGGAGGAGGAGACGGAGTGGAAGGAGGACACGAAGGAGGAGGAGGAAGAGGAGACGAAGTACGAGGAGGCGATAAGGAGGCGGTGGAGGAAGAGGAGGAGAAGGGAACAATATGTACGATCGCTGCAAAGAAAAAACATTCTATATATCTTATCTCCGAGAGCAGAGTGAACAAATGAATTGCGTTCTTGTTTACGAAGCACCGGGTAGTACCGTTATGCGCCCAGGGGAGTCGCGCTTTATGTGTCTTTGGGAATTTCGAAAATCTTCAGGGCGTGCCCGCGCAGCGCAAACGTCGGCCTTGGCGAGGACGCCCGCCGCGTTCCGTGCACGCAGATGCTCCCGCGCTGCCTTGACCTCCTCACTTCAGTTTACGAGCTTCACTTACGAGCTTCACTTGACGAGCTTCACTTACGAGCTTTCACTACGAGCTTCATTACGAGCTCACTTAACGAGCTTCACTTACGGCTTGCACTTACTTCAGTTCACTAACGTACGTTCACTTACGAGCTTTCACTTACGAGCTTCACTTACGAGCTTCACTTACGAGCTTCACTTACGAGCTTCACTTACGAGCTTCACTTACTTCAGTCACACGTACGTCACTTACGAGCGGCATGCGTCTCTTGGCTAATCCTTACCGTAACAAGACATCAAATGGTTAAAAAAATATATCGTTTATTGTAATTCGTATTTAAAGGTTTTTCGTTCATGGCCATGAATCGTGAAAAAAAAATCTAAATTTGAATGCCTATTTTGACGCTAATACATTTTTAGACATATCTATTTAAATGTAGTTTTTTCTTAAAGGTTTTCTTTCTACTTTGGTCTCAAAATCAGGGTTTAAATAATTTTGAGTGTTACTAATCACAATAGCTGTTTACTGCTAACGCATCTCCATTTCCCTGTTTACACTTGATATTATTGGCTTTGTGTATCAAATTTTGTATTTTTAGAATTCCAAAGATCACCGTCTTTAAATTGTATTTCTCCCTACACTCTAATGATAACAACAACCGTAGTTTTGTGTGAGCAATTATATTCTCGACGAAACTTAAACACTCCCGTCCCAAGAGGCAAGACAGTAACTCTGACTTCCGACATTCGTTCCCAAAAATTGATTATATTAGTGTTTTTAGTTCGATTTTGAATTTTCGTTTTTTCCTGTATATTTTAAAGCCCTTTAGTGGCCAGAAATGTAAGTTACTAAAACCTTTATATCCGAATTAAAATTATGATTCCCAGCGTAAACAAGAGCAGCCTAAAACCAGAGAGAGGCCTACTACATTTCTGGGTCCCCTTTTCCTTGATTTTTTATCTACATGTATACGTATTTTACTACTAAATTACATAATAAAACATACCATAAGGAGAATGAAATTATTACCGTAATGATACAGATAATAAACATAATGGTTTTTATGTTAAACCATTTGCACGACTTCCAGAGGTCTTCAAGAACTTTTTCCCAAGTGTGTAAGAATCAACCAAATTGTCCGTCCACACTCTCAAAAAAAAGAGGTGTTCATCAACACATTTATGGTAATGAGATGTTTTATTACGTATGGCTACATTTCCTAATTCCTTCACGTTGTCCTAATTGATTATTTCGTGTTTCGGGCTCGTCAACGGCTAAGGCCCGTAAGTGTAGTGTTCGTTTGACCTCCGGAGGTGGCGATATTTCCCCTGTGGATGGTGAGATCTGGCGCCGGCCTGCAAGTCGCCTAGCGGGGTTTTACCCAACCAGGTTTCGGGGGCACCGCTCCACCCCAGAGAAGCTTCAAGTTCCGACTGGTTCGCGGCCAGTTTGAAAAATCCTTTCGGAACATGGATGCAACCTTCGGTCCTCCCGCGTCGGAGGTCAGCGAAGTGATATCAGTTTGCACACCACTTATTTTTTGTTTTTTTTTTTGTTGTTATTTAAAGTTGCACGAACATCTAAGTCATTACCGACCACTATTGCATTTAACTGTGAAGATGACATGATACGATTATGATAGAGGATGAAAGGACGAACACAAATACAATCGTGCCCGAGGCGGGACTCGAACCCGCGATCCTTTGCTTTGAGAATACTACGGCACTACTGACTGAACCATCTCGGCCATCCCGACCGGCATTACGTATTTTGCAGTATGGTTCTGCAGTATGTAGTATCCTAGGAATGGCGTGCATATCCACACTAATAAATTAATAAACATTTGCAATATTTTATCGATCAGTCGGAGCAGCGTGTTTCACTTCACAGTCACGGTGCTTCACTGGTCGAGAATCGGAGCTGAACCAGCGAGTGAACCGGCCCGTTGGGAACGCGTCCAAATGGTGACCGGATGGGCTGATGGAACGAGAGCTCCTACCCACGGGTAACAGGCGTGGGTCACGCGCATGTAGGCGGACCAGTGGTCAGTCTACGCACTAACACAAGGGACAAGAAGAGACCTACCGAACACTGCCAAACAATTTCAGCTATTGAATTTAAGTTTTCATTTAATAAGTAAAATCCAGATTATTGTTCGATAAAGAATCAAAAACCGACTTCTCTAAACAACGGTTTTGGTACCACACAGGTACTTAAGATTCATAAAAACACTCGCGAAAATGATTTTAGAAGCTTTGTGTATGTTTCAATCTTTCACGGCAGTTTTTCCAGTCGCTTGGGGAGTTATTTGAGAGGAGGGAGGAGTCATTTTGAAGTATCGAACATCATTTTACTCATAGAAATTCATCGACAAGCGCGGATATATCTACTCGCATATCGCCCGTGAGTCGTTGCCAGAACGCACACTCGCTTAAAATATAGGCAACTCACAACACATGTTTCTATTTTATCTCATTTCAAATTATTTTGGAAATTTCATAATTTTAAGCAATATCATCTAACCTACGATCGACCTGGGATAAAGATGAAGTATTTTTTATCATAAACGGTCAAATATTTTAAACTCGAGGTGAAAGTGAAGAAACCAACAACATCCACAGCTAAACACATTTGTCTTCTTTGTGTTCGTTTAGTTAGGTAATAATGAAAACTAGTGCATAGCAGCAGCAACACTATAGCTGCCGAGTATGTGTGTGTGCGTGGGGTGCTAGCGTGTGTATCTGTAAAATGAAGTCCTGAGCTAGCAAAAATCGGCTTATCTGAGCCAACATACGTTAATAATTCAGCTTTCTTCCTCTTTGCTTGACATCAACGGTGTCAATAGTATGCTAGTGCCATTCTAGTGTATCTATAGTGACGCACTGATTATGAGAATATAGCCGTAACTGGTATTCAAAATTGCGGATAAACATAAATACACAGGGCATCAATTATATAATGAGACACATTTTATTGTGACGTAACTGTAAATGCTACCTGTAAAACAATATATGCATTAAAAACAGTACCACTCCTTTCACAATATGGCAACACCATATTGTCGTGCCAAGAGCATGACGAGAAATGCGATATTGCATGCAGTCACTGAAAGAACCTCCTCACGCTAGCTAGAATTTTAGAGCCGAGAGAAAATATCAAATTCTGCTTGAAATTGGGCGCAAGTGCCACAGAAACTATGATGCGAAGAGTGTCTGGGGTTACTTGTACGCCTCATGCACAGATATGTATGTGGAATGCACGTTTTAAAAGAGGTGTGGAATCGATTGAAGGTAAAACTCTGCTCGGGCGTCCAATTTCTGTTCTTTACGAAGAACTAATAGCAAAGGTCCGTGAACGTGTGCAATATGATCGTTGCGTCACTGTGAGAATGATGCAGATGACTTTGGTATCAACAAGGAGACAATTCGTCACATCTAAGTAGAAATGTGCGAAGAAGGTCGCATCTAGGTTTGTGCCACAATTGCCTAAAGATCAGAAACAAGAGCGTATTGTTTACGCTCGTTACATTATTGCAACTGCTCGTAAGAATAATCAATTCATAATTTCCGTTGTTGCGGAAGATGAAAGTTATTTTCATTCGAAAGTTTCCATCATCTCTAAAACGCAAGAAAATTCGTTTTCAAATGTCAATGGTTAAGATTGGCTGTGTTTCTACGACAGGAAGAGAATCATTCATCATGAATTCGTTCCAGTAGTTCACCCAGTATTATTAAAGTGTTTTGGAGCATTTAAGTGTTATTGTTACATTGCAGCAGCTAGACAATGCACCAAACCACTGGGCAGTACTTGTGCAGAACTTTTGGTCAAAATTCAAGTGTGTGTGCTGCCCCCCCCCCTCCATCTTCAGATATGACCTCCTGCGATTGCTTTGTGTCCAACACTTAAATTACAATTCCAATGACGGCTTTTTGACAATCTGGTAGAGCATCTCTGACATCAGCTTTACAGAACTTACCGCACATTGAGTTGCAGTGGTCGTTATATTCCTTGCATGATCGTGTCACGCGCCGTACTCATGCAGAAGAGATGTATTATAATAATAAACATTAAATATTAATTATTTTTCTGTTTGGTCAAAAAGATATCTTCTGGCCGAATAATTGCCGGATATTTTCTCAAACTGCTTCACTGAATCTCTTTTTTAGTTTTCTCTAGTTCCTGAGTATGTCACGAATCTATTGACATCTCTCATAAGGTCAGATGACGCTTAGATTTTTGTTAACGCGTTATACCGCGTTATAGACTTACGCGTCTATAGTACCTAACCTGAATAAAGCGCTTCTGATGATTGAAAACAAAAGTAAAAAATACAAGATATAGAGACATGCAAATATCATGGATAATAAACGGATAAATCTAAAAGAATAGTAATCATTTCGGTCTACTCCCATTTTTAATGCACGTGAACAACGGAGAAGGTGAAAAGATGATACGAACATAAAAGTCATGTCCAAACGATGAAGTCAAGAAACTGTAGCTGAGGATTATTTAAACAACAGACGAAGGTACTTCACAGGAAACCGTTCTTAAAAAACAGTTAGATACAGCTAGATAAATGATTTTTCTGGTTTCCTTTGTCAGGATTTGATGTAATATAATAAACTTAAATCTAATTGTACTGCATTAATTATGTTGTAACTATTGTTTCTTTAATAATTGACAGGATTAGATAGTTTAGGATATCAACTGATGTCACTGCAGTGCCAATAACTGGGAATTTCTACGGTTCAAGAACCGATGATAGCGGGATTTTCGACACTAGCTATAAAGTTAGGACAGGAGGAGACGTCTAGCAACTGTCATCTATTCATCTATCTATTTCCAGTAATAAAGACTAAATGACAACACCCGAAATGAAAAACTTGCACATGCACACACACACACACACACACGCACGCACACACACAAGACACAACCTGCAAGCTTTTTCGTAGGTTTTGACAGGCTTAAGTGCCTGAGAGGTTCAATTGATATTACTGCAGTTCCTTTGGCTGAGGGGTGTGGGGTTTGAATCCCGACGGAAAAAGGGTTCTCGACTCCAGCTACCTAGCTTGTTCGAGTTCAGCATCTGTGGATGAGAATTCTGGCGGGTGGCTGCTCTGATCGGCAGTTTCCTGTGATTTCTCCGATCAACACCAGATGAGTAGAGCAGAACATTCCTTACTCTTCCTTATCCTATTCTCATCCCCTTACTTACACACATTTACACTTATATGCACTACACTACCGACATGTCAGATACCAGTCGGAAGCTTACAGCTTATCCCGTCTGCGGCGGTGCCCTGCTGGTGGAAGGTACCTGGTAGGGAAAACCCCGCCAGCGACGGGTAGGTCGGCGCCGCTTCTTGCAGTATAGCGGGGGAAAATCACCGCCACCTCTCGCGACAAAAACACGCGCTATACTTACAGGACTAGTGATTTTAGCTACAGACGTGCCCGGGTACAATCATTTGTCATTTTACACATTGTAACACATCAATTGTCATGGGCAATTGTCGTGTGCTAACGTAATGGGAAACTGCTGAATAGCTTGAAAACACAAATATACAACATTACGCACGTATACGTAACAAAAAATATACGTACGTAAAAAAATACATACAACTACAAAAGCAATTCACAAGCTCTGAACTTACGTGAACTCTGAATTTAGATTACAAAAGACCACCCACCCTTGCTGCGGTCATCGTTAGATGTGCCTATGACCAAACGAAATAATAAAAAATAATGAATTTTCAATATACTACAAAAGAAGTTATTAGGATCAATCTAGATATTTTAATGATAATAGAGAAAAACAGCTGAGAAATATCCCCCTTTCAAAATCTGCTCTTCAATTGGTCTTTAGTACAAACCACGAAGGTTGTCGGTTTTGTACATTAAATAGCCGACGAAAAAAAAAATACGCGAATGAAAATTATAGATGCCAGCTGCTCTGATCGGTTGTCTCTGTGGCTTCCCGTTATCAGGTTGAGGGCGGTGCTGAATCAACGCGCCATCTATAAGCAACTGACCACGTTAGATCCGAAACATTCCCTTTTCTTTTCATTTTCATCTCTAAGCGATGCTTCGGATTGATCAGCCTTAAAACCTTTTGTCAAGATCTATGACTGCACTTTTAGTATCAAACTTCATTCAGGTAACCTCTTGAAATACACGATAACAAAATGAGGTTTATAAACTGATAAAAAAACGCGGATCTCTCTCTTACTAAGATATCTGTGATTGGTAGGGAACATTTCACCTCTCTCTTTTATCCTTTTTCGAAAAAATGTTTTTAAACTTACATGCAGAAAGTGTTAGACTATGTCAATGGTCTGAAACTGAAATACTGGGCTGAGTGGGAGGACTTAAAATCCTGTTAATTATTGCACGACGAGTTCTGATGAGCACATCATAGCAAATAACGATGCCATTTTGATTTTTTTGAATTTTAAATACTCACGTTCACCTTCCGTTCTTTATATATATTTGATCATCAATGTTGTCTCATTTTGTCAATTTTAATTTTTCCCCTTTTACAATCAGCCTCAAAAGCCACCGAACCATATCTTAATTGATTGATGTTTCGAGCGCGTCAATTTAGGTCATTAGTTCTGTAAGTGTAGTTCATGTTTTTATCGCGGGTGGTGGCGATGATATACTACCATTGGTTTGCGAGATCCAGCGCCTTGCTGCTTTTACGGGACGAGCTATAAGACTGACCTTCCCACATGTGTGGTTGTGTATAAATACGTAACGGGTGTAGATAGGGTGTGGTGGAGGAAGCAAAGATCGCGAGTGGTCCGTGACCCGTTTGTTAGCACACAGCTCCGACATTTCACTGGAATTGATCGGAGCAACCACTGAAACCAGCCGATCAGAGCAACCGGAAGCTAGAATTCTCCTCCAGGCAGCGGCAGTTGAACTCGACCTAGCTATCTGGCAAGCGTCGAAAATCCTGCCACCGTCAGGATTCGAACCCCATGGCAAGAGGCCTTGCAGTGACATCCGTTAACGCCCACTCAAGCCGGTATATTCCTCCAACATCACCCCAATGTAAGGGACGCCACGGAGGGAGGGCCCGCCACCAGTGGATGGGAAGGCTTCGGAGGGCAGGGCGTGGGCGGCCCGCGTGGGCGGGGCGGGGCGGCGGCCAGTCCCCATGCGCGGGGATGCGTGCGCCCGCGGCCTTCATCTCTCCGACTTCGCGCGCTGGCGACGCAGCCATCGGACGAGTTATGCTAATGGCGCGCGGGCGGCGGCGGCGGCCGGCCTGCCTGACCCACAGGAGCCACTCGACGTCCACACGCGCCATTTGCGTTATTTACAAGGAAAGTGGAGGAGAAGTTACATTACGAAAATGTAAAATTGTAAACACTCACACAAATATATGCATACTACTGTGGTTTAGGGGAACCTGAAGATCTCTGGGAACCATAATTGATGATCTAATAGATGATAATGATGAGGTGAATTATGGAGTAATGGTGGACTAAGAGGGGGCCACAGGAGAACGCCAAGAAAATTTCTCCTACTCGTACGAATCCCCTTTGTCCATTACAAAAACCACATGAATTGCCTGGGGATCAAACCCGGGTTTTTCTACGTTGCAGGAGGTGTGCGCTAGCCATTGCGCCATGTCCCCTTGTAAGTATTTACAATTTTATTGTTTCAAGACATACCCTACTATATAACATACTTTCAAGCAAACATTTTTAACCCTTTCTATCACATCATCAACGCTAATCAGCATTTGATCATCGGAGTAAATTAACATAATTACCGCATTATTTAACTTTTATATTGGAACAAATATAATACAATTACACTTCCTATGTTCTTTACAAGAGTGTAAGAGAATATTTGTATTTTATTATTTTCGACTTTCAGAAATGAACACGCATGTCGGCTAATAAAAAAAACAATATTTCCTAAAGATAAGCTAATCAACTACAATGGCAATCACAAACAACTTTCAAAATTCGAAAACTTCAAATACGTAAGGTTCAAAGCGTGCGTAAGCTTACCTTCAGGGTCGCTACCGACCCCTTGAGGTAGATGAAGTGTTAAAGGTGTTCAATGAAGATTAAGGGGTCGAGTGGGAGTTAAAAAATGAAAAAAAATCGACGACTGAACGATACAATGAAGATCACGTTCCCATTTTACGATTTTTTTTAAATTAATGCATTTGATATGTTTTTTACACAACTACCAAACATATAAACTAACAAAAAATACAAATTATCTGTTCTTCTTGCGTCGATCGTTAGGATGATGACTCAAGAAATCCTCATTATTCAGAACGTTACTCTGTCGCGCCAGAAAATATTATTCGTAATATGCATTGCAGAAATGTTAAAGCCAGTTCTTAGAGAAAACCTAGATACACTGCATTTTGTAACGAAGATTAAACACTCATATACTGACACTCACAAGTGGAAGTATTTCGGAATTGGGAAATTGAGATATTTGTGAAGAATGGTGTGTGGAATTAGTTCTTAGTCCTTGATGCTCAATTCTTTGTATTGTAATATTATGTATGCTCATTAAGATAGACGAAAATATAAGAGGGTGGATGAAGCAAACAATTATTTTAAATGAAATTACAATACGAAGTTTGAGAAGCCAATGGAAATACTCTAGAGAAGATTTTTTTTCTTTTGTTCGTTGAAAAAATTATTTTCTATGTTGTATAAATTTAGTACCAAAGTTACGTTTTTGTATTTATATTCATAATAGTTATAACTAATAAATAGATTCTCCTATTTTGCATGTTAGATTAAAAAATGCGTTCTCAACTTAGAATCTTAACAGCCATGTTTTAGAAAAAAAAGCCTTGTTTTAATATTATACCCAATTACTTGTTTGTCCTTTAAAACAAATAGTGTAACCGAAACGGCTCATTTACAACAGAAGAACGCTAATTTCTGCATCAGAACGTATAAAACATGGAGAATATCAAATTACGAAACTACGTATGTGACTTTCTTAATTAACGCTTACTGAACCCATTGGCTCGATTACATTATTAAAGGCAGCGCTGACGACCATCCGCCTGGTCCAAGGCTCACACCATTACTAAAAGGTAACGGGTCCGTAATTGTCTTCTGAGGAAGATGTGGTCGTTAAATGCCCACGCCCATCGGGGGAGCTAATCTTGCCAAGAGGCCAGGTACTCTCGGGGTGACCAGCCTTGTGTGTTACATGGCCGACCACGCCCAGATTGCGAGCGCTTCGTAGGAGGGGCCCCGCCATGACTTTGCAACATCTGGGTTCGAAGACCGACATTGGGAAGGACTCTCCTCTAACTACATACGACGCAAATGCTTACATTTTTTTCTTTAAAGTTCGTGCCCAAACTTATTAACTAAATAAAGAAAAATAATATAGAATTTGAAAACTTTTGAACTTAAAACAATTTATAAACTTCCATTAGAATTATGATATTTGAAGCTGAAAAGTTTTATACATCAAGGAAGTAGAATGAGGAAGAAAATTAAACTTTGTGACATATCACATTGAATATAAAAATTTTACTTCCTCAATAATCACGCTAAAATCATTGATAATGTTGACTGTTAAGTCGACATCTAAATTGTAATTGACGCCCACTCTTTAATACACAGGTTCTGTTAATTCATGTGCATTTTTATGAGCAAACGAGGTCGCAATTACGAATAAGCGAGAACGGAGATGACACGATTCATAAATGTCGTAACTAATTAGTTCCATATCAGACGTCGAAGAAAGTAGTTCATGAAATTAGCAGCGAGACTTACGAAACTGCTTAGTAATGTTAGTTATATTAATGTATCTTCAAAGGCTCTGTACGCATCTTAAAAGACGAATACGACGATAAGTTGAACATAACCAGGTTTTCTACGAGTAGAATTTATGAAGTGGAAAATCAACTACATTGTCTTAGGATATTAAAACTTCTATTCTATTGAGAAACGCGTAAAATACTGATTGTTATGTCAAACATTCTTAAGGAGGCATACTTAAACAAAATTGCTTTGGATTTTGTTTTTCAATTTTCACTGTAAAATATGCAAAGGCGCTGAAATGAACTGTAAACGTTCCAAGAACACGCCTTCCATAAAGGAATTAGTCTGAATCAAGGGAAAAAACAGCAATTTACTTGGGCGGAGTGCAGTCGCACTTCCAGAAGGCGGCAGTTCTCTGCAAGCGGGAGCAATTTAGCGGTTCTCTTGCATTTGTTCTGGGAGACGTCGGACCTTGACTTTTTGGGACGAACAAGAAGGTAGGCGGGCAGGCGGGCGGGCGGGCGGATGGCGAACTGGGTAGGTGGGTACGCCGCAATGACAGCGAGTGGGTTGACGGGAGGTACAAAGCATGGGTGACGCCTCTGAGGCATAACCCGGCCTTTATCCAGGCACTTCTGAGACATTTTACCAGTAGCTGAATATATTTCATTGTCCCTTATTAATGATGTTAGACTATATTTGAAGGTTAAGTTCATGTATTTTATGTGCATTATCTAGCATATTCATTTCTTGACGGATAGTATTCAATATCATGGAGAGGTTAAATAATACAAATATTAAATAATACAATAATGAAAATTAATGAATATATGTTTTAAGTGATCGTAAATGTGTACTCCATTTTTTTAGGCTCGAGTACCGTTTTGTTTTCTTAACAGGGCGGTATTCTTATCTAGCATTCATATGATTTCGAATCGAATTCATTATCACACATTTTTTAATGCTAAAAGTTCTTTCAACTAAAATTTGCATTATACCAAAATTAGCGCAACATACGAAACTAGTATTTTAGTCTAAAATTCAACTGCATCCAGTCTCTTCCAGGACGTTTTTTCAAGCTCAATGATCAGATAGGTAACGATAGGTAAGGATCTCGTTTTAGAATGAAAATAATAGATAATTGGCTAATGAAACACACATACCTTATCCTTTGACTGACGTAACGCAAAGTCTCACTTCCAAGCTCATTTCATAGACATGCGTCCCTGTTGTTTTTGGATCTTTCGAAAACGAGTGAGTTGGATGAAATCAGGTCTTTTTGAAGCACACCTTAAAAAGAGGCCTGGCCTCCATCGTTAAATAGGTTAACTTCATCAACAAAGTGGTTCCAGTCAAGTGGACAAAGCTTTGCGGTTCAGAGAACTCGTTTGAAAAGTGATCGTCGTTTTCTGACATTCTGAGCAATTGCAAAGAGCAAGTATTCTTGAATTTGAAATATAAATTATATAATATATTTTAATTATCTTTTTAATATTGCAGATCTACTGCATCAAGATTTCATAACAACTGAGTTTACAAACAATAAAATCATTACATTATTGCAGTTTGAATTAATTATAACTAAGAATTTTTAGCTACTTAATTACTTGTGGCATATTTCATTATCAAAATACTTATAGTACATATTATTTCTGTGACATAATTTTTCTCTTTTTTCAAAGAAGACGAAGTCTACATAAATGTAAAAAGTAAAATATATGAGTTTTTTACCAATGCCCGTGACAGAAAACTAAATTTATTAGATTATTATAAAAAATCTAAGAAAATCTTAGACAGTCTGCAGATAGTGGAAGACAGCGTCAAACAAACTTTACATAAAACATTTATATATTCTTGAATATATGTTAAAAGAAAATTTATGCAAATGATACCCACGTAATTAGCACACCCGCAAAGGGAACTCACTACCCTCCACATTAATTGAGCGCCGAAGTTAAGAGTGCTAGAGAGTGTTGGAGAGACAGCTAGCACACTCGTTCTCTCGGTGACAGCTGTTGCTTGCAGTGGCATTCTCGCACGTGCGAAAGTTCTGCTTAGGTTTATTTGTGTATATTATAACAATTTCCATTCACTCACATGAAAATTAGAAAGCAATGAGTGATAAATGAAGAATTATTATAATAATGAAACGACGCATCGCAAGTAGACATTTTTACAACACACACTTTAACAAAGCCAATATAGTGTACAATTTTACTACATCATATAAAACTTCGATTGTCGTCGATGTGTATTGTTACTGTGAATGAAAGAGACCCTGCCTTCAAATGTATGTACAATGCAAAAATTACTTGCATAATTTACAAGTAATTAACTTTTTCTCGTGACATTAGATTTACGGTTCCCACAAGAAGACATGTTCGTGGTGCAGTCGTCGATTCCACTACGGGAAATAGACGACCAAGATGTTACGTCCTCGTGAAAGCCATTTCAGAGCGAGCGCCCCGCCGCGCACCTCAGCTCACTTCATCTACCCGTCCGGCCGTTTCGTCCCTAGCCCCTCTGCTTCCCATCTTGCTCGTTCCTCTTCTTTCCCAGACCTAAGCTTTTCACGTTGCACCGCCTCGCCTCGTCCAAACCCCGACCCACCCACGCCTATCTCTTCCCTCTGTCCCATGGCCCTCACCCTTCCACTTTGACTCATCCCTCCTAGTTGTGTTCCGCTCAGTCTACCCCTCATTACGCACTGGTCCGCTGCTTTTGCCCCGCCCCGCCCGCGCCCACCTACAGACGATGCTGTTCGCGTTTGAAACAGCGCCCGACGTAATTCACGCCGCCTCGTTGGCGGTCGAGTGTGAGAGAACTCGCCTACGACGTGGAAGGGCGCCGACACCGCCAGAGACCGGTCGAACGCTCGGTCGGGCGGTAATTTACGAAAGCCGTTCGCCAGCCGACAGTTCGCTGCCAAGCGACGGTCGCCACGTGGTAGGTTCGGATGAGGGAAGGAGGAGACTGTGAGAAGAGGTGGTGGTTGTGGAAGTGGTTCTGATGATGAGGAAGAGAGGAAGACTATGTTGAATAATGCAATAATATCGCTTTTTTTAAAAAAAATCTCAATGTGAAATAGAATATTTGATGAGTTGAAGTTTTTATAAGTGCTCGCAAATAATTTAATAAACAATAAAATATACACGCTTCTGCTCACACGGTCGACTAAAGAAACAAGAACGTGATCTGACGTTCGATCTCTTCGTTTTCATACAGTTGTGGAATTCTTCTTTATTGGCATATTTTATCCTTACTTATTGGTTTGATTGATTGGTGATTCTAAGTGCGTCAACTGTTACGATCACCAGTCCCGTTAGAATAGTGTAGGTTTTTATTGCAGAAGGTGGCTATGATCTTCCCCTGTTGGATGGTGAGATACGGCGCCAAGCTATGTCGGCTTGCGTCAATTTTCCCCAACCCGGTATCTCCCACCAGCGATGTATAGCCGCAGGCGGGACCAACTCTAAGCTCCCGACCGGTACTCCGGCATAAATGGTAGTGTAGTGCGTGTAACTATATGTAAGTAAGGGGTGCGGTTAGGATAAGGAAGGCTAAGTCACGCTCGGCCTTGGCCCGTCTGTTAGGGTACTGCTCCGGTATTCGTCTGGTGTCGATCGAAAAACTCACGGAACCATTCAAAGCAGCCGGCCGCTAGAATTCTCCTCCTGGCAGCGGCTAAATTCAACTTAGTCAACTAGCTAGTGTCGAAAAGCCTATCACTGCCGGGACTCGAATCGTAGGATCTCCCTGTCAGAGGCACTCAGTCGATGCCTTGAGCCACCTTTGTTGGTCTAACTTATTGGTGTGATAGGATAAGTGATGTTTGGATTGGTTTAGTCACGAATCATCAGATATACGTTAATGAGAGGCATAACCGCGAGCTCAAAATATAAACAGGCCGCAGCACGCACTTATACTTTCTCAGAATGAAAATTATTTTCAAAATTAGATGTGAATATTGACCTGCAGCAGCAAAAATGTATCAGAACAAAAACACAAAAAAGGGATTTCCAGAAGCTAGCACGCATACTGCTCCGAAGGTCTTACAGTGTTAAAAATATCAAAAAGGTTGCTATTCCGTTTGTTTCCCTACAGTTGAATATTAAATATTTAATATCGGGCAGCTTTTTCCTTAGAGCATTGATTTGGCGTCACCTCATCTGTGACGTAGTGAATAAAAGAATGCAGTTTGTACGCGCAATATGAAGCCGGAATATGAGCCGGAATAATAAATACAGTGAAACCTGGCTAAGACGGACCCTGACGATAACTTCAAAATATTCCCGTTTCGATAGGTTTCCGCCAATAAAGGACTCCCAAAAACACAACATGTAACGTAAGTACAATCTTTCGATGCAACTATGTTAGTGAAAACAAATAATTAAAATACATCGTAATTTATCAATGATAATATTGCAGGATATAAAAAAACATTAATAGAAAAACACTGAGCCAAAGTAAAACATGTATTTATTCCCCATTTTACAAGTAAATGTAATATATGTACAACATTCTACGGTAGGATGACAAGACTGAATTCTCGGAATTCCATTGTTGGCTAGAAGAAACGTAGTGATGTTTTGAGAATAGAATGGGCTGCGGACCACCAATGGGTTCCACCATGTGCTCGGAGGAAGACGCGAGAATCACACCAAAGCATGAAAAGGCCGCAGCGAAATAGTCACATTGTTGGCCAAAGATTCCCCGGCATAAAATATAAGAGGATAATCTCCTCGTTCACTATGTGTTTTCAGGACGTAATACTTCACACAATGCCATTCCAAAGATAATGCCAGAAATTTAAAAATAAATGACCTTTTTATCCAGGTAATAATATCTTTACGTTTTCTAAATACCACTCCGTTTCAGTGTTGTATATGATTCCGGCGTATATCGCTCCTCTCTGGGATATTTTCTCTGGGATGGCAGGTTTCCGTCTTAAAAAGATTCCACCTTGCACAGAGGTCTTACTGTATTTGCTTTTTCAACCCAACTCGAATCGTTGTGGGATTTTTTGCAAAATAATGAGCATCTGACAAAACAACAGACATCTTTCACATGACTGGATATGACATAACTTTCTTTCAATTTCTGCGCATATTGGAAATCAGTAATATAGATGTTAATGTATTTTTCCAAAATTTTTGGGTACCAAACGAAAACGGCGGAGGGGGGGGGATTTTCTTTCATTCTTTGAGAACTTTGGAAATCAACATTTGGACACTTCAGGATCGATATAGAATAATTTTAAAATTAACCACATCAAAATAAGTCAAGCTCGTATTTTGCAGAAGTAGAGTGGAACAAACAAGTTCGTGAAGGATCTACAAACAAACACTATTTTGTGGGGATTTGAATAAAAGAGCATATAGTGTGGAAGGAGATTTATGTTCATTAGACTTATTTGTTGACTATTGCACATTAGTAGCCTCTCTCCGTATGCAAACCATTCCAGTGCACATTGAGGCATAGACGTCACCTTGCGATTGGCAGTGGTGTATATTTTACACATCTCATTTGCAATCTGAACAATCTTTCCATCCACAATTCATCTCTCATCATTCATATAGTTAATGGCAAAATATATCAAACCATGATTGCAGAGAATTCCCATACTTCTCCTTAGGGATTTAATTTTCTGAATTATTACACGTCCATTTAAACAAAAAATATACAATCACCTCTAGTCCTCGTCGGCGAGGGGCAAAACGTTTCCGGCTGTGAATGTAAGCCGTCATCCAATCCACAATACTTTATATTTCATCATTAATCTAGTGAATGGCAAGTATGTAAAAGCATGTTTTACAAGAATTCGCATATTTCTCCGTAGACTTTTGATTTTCAGGACAATTACACGTTCATTTAAACAAAAAATAAGCAATCAAGTAGAGCAAACCGCGCCCAGCTGTGCAGGCGCGTGCAACGGCCTGGGCTGGGACGCAGTCGTGGGCGAGGGCGAGGGCGAGGGGTTCAAGCGCCGCTCGCCTCCGCTGCCCACGGGGGTCGAGGCGGGCATCGGCCAGCGGACGCACGCGTGCGTGCCCTTATCGGGAGCAGCGCGAGGTTAAGGCAGGGCGCGGCGCCCGGAGGCGGCGCTGGCCGGCCGGGCGGGCGGGACGCGAGGGGCACTGGCCTCCGACGGCCGCCGCCACAATTTCACGAGCGGGGCGCCCCCACATGTCACGGCTGGTTGGTTGGTTGTTAGTGATTCCGGGCGGCGTCAATTGCTAAGGTGTTTGATTCCGTAAGGGTAGTGCACAATTTCACTTCCTCGGGAGGTGGGGGTGATCTTCCCCTGCTGGATGGCGAGATCCGGCGCTGACCTACGGGTCTCCCACCACCCCGTAAGTCACCGCTGGATCTTGCAATCCAGCAGGTGAATAATAAACGGTTTAGAATACACGTAAGTCGCAAGGTCATGGCAATGATACGTATTAACGCATTCCTAACATTTTACATTTAATATAAACTACTGATTTTTATGAATCATTAAGAAATGGCGACACAATAGTAGGAAGTGTAGTGACGTGTATGTCTTCCCTTGTTAAAGTAAAAGTAATAGTTCCATCATAACAGGAATTTATCATCTGTTCTCCTACTTTGTTCCTGCCCCTAATCACCACTTGCAATCGGGAAATTTTTTTGAACCAATATAGACCTTGTTGATAAGATTCTATATTTTATTCACTTAAATAGTATCCCTTTGAAACAATCGTGTCATCATTTAGGACTTTTTAACGTTTTCACAATTAACCTTCGGATAGAAAAGGAATGAACTTTGATAATTAACCAGTCTCTTAATTAAGTAGCAGAATAATGATGATAGGAATAAGTGACAGATCTTACCAGACAGCTGAAATGGGACTAAGAGAAACGCAGATTTATAAATCAATATAGGTCGTGGAAAATATAGGTGTCGCTTATGTGGCAGATAATGGTTCGATAATTGAATCTAAACGATATAGAGGAAGGAATACTGATGTCATCAACGACAGTAAACGTCCAACTAAATGTCGTTGAGAATGGGTATGGAGACAGCGTTTTCTATAACACCGCAGAGTGTCTCTATAATAGCGAGGGCGAAGACAGCGAACAAAACAAAACAATAACGATGACCACGACAGTAAAGACGAAAACGGTGACGGCACCCCAGACACGTTGACACAACTGAGGACACGGAGGTAGTGATGAGAGACAATACAACGGAAATGGTGGTTTAACGCCTATCTCGCTACTAGAGCCAAACAGGTTGGCATACTGACGCCGGCGCATGTGCATGTATGGTGATGAGTGAGGTCGTGAGTGGTTGTTTGTGCGTCAGGTGTCATGGTCGTTGTGTAGTGGTACTAGCCCGTATGGGGCGACGGTATCTGCCGTAATGTAGATCCGTAGTGTGGCGTAGGGTGGCGGTAATAGTGTGCGTAGTTGGTGCAGTATGGTACGGTAGTTAGCATCGTCGGTGCAACGGCGTCGGTGCGACGCAGTGGTGCGATGTGTGCTTGGGCGCATGCAGCGACCCGCTTCGAGATGTTCTCTGTAGGGTGCAGGTGGCACGGCTGAGATTAGGTGCTAGAGCATCATGGCGCGACCCCGCCGAAATGTGGTGTAGACGATGGCGCGAGGCGGCACGGTTCAAGAGTGGTGTGTGTTGAGATAGGCCGGAGGCGGCGACGATCCGAAACTTCGCTAGTAGAGAGTCGATCAGGGCGGCACGGTCGAGATGTTGGTGATAGGGTGGGGGGAGAGTGGTGTGACGGGATGGTGGGTGAGGTGGTGGTAGTGCAGCAGCACGGCGGAGGCATGTGACGGTCGAGATGCCCGGTGGCGACGGATCGAACGCGTCTGCCTCCTCCGAATGGTCCTGGCGAGTGCGCGCCGGATGAATCAGCGATTGTCCCGACCAGAAGCGGTTCGCACCGAGCTGTCTGCTGAGCCGCGACGCCATCTCAGCGCCTGTCCTTGCCGCGCCGCGCCTCACGAGCTTTCTGACAGCGGCACGCCTTGTCCCCATGCGGACACATTTACGCCCGCCCCACCCGCCCGCGCATCCACACAACAATTACTTGCCTCCATCTCTCTCTCTCCCCCTCTTCCCTTAATTTACCCTGTCCTCCCAAATCCCCACGCCACCTCACACGCACTCGTCCACATCGTCCTCCTCCACCTTGCCTTCTCCCATTTCGCCATCCTCTATCTTGCTCCCCTCACCCCCTTTCCCACCTCCGTTCAGCTCTTTTTTCCTACCACCTCTCCCTCGTTCACCTTGCTCAGCACGTACTCTTTCACCTGATTCTTCTCCAGCTCCCTCGTTTTCCCTGCCCTCCACATCGTCCCTCCGTCTCTCCCCATTTCACCTTGCTCTCCTTAAAGTAACTCTTTTGCCTTTCCCAATTTCTTTAACCTACATTCCTCTTAACCCAACCACTTAATCTTTCCCCATCTGACCATCCTCTATTCCATTCTTTCCTACTTCACAGCTCCCCAAGTCAACTTCCCCCTCTCACTCTCCCTCTCCCCCACCTCGATCTTTCTTTCCCTGCCCATCTCTGCACTTCACTCCCTCCCTCTCTCTTTCTCTCTACCCTCTTCTTCACGTAAAATATGGAAGCAGGACCCGCTTCGCCGTTATAATGGGCCTTGCATCACGGCCTCTCGGAAACGTGACAGGGAGACGGACGGGTCGACAAAAAGTGGAGAATGCACTTCAGGATCTGGACAATCGCAGCGGCTCAGCTTTGGCTATCGTAAAAAATTGCTTCCGTTCCTTTTTCGTTGGAATGGAAAACAGGTTCGAACTAAAGAAAACAAAAATGTTCCTTAAATACAAGTGGATAGAAGTATTTTGAACAGCAACACTGAAGAATGAGAGCTCTCCGAATTATCTTTTATTCGAATGTTCAGGAGTAAGTCATTGCAAGGATATGTTTAAATCAGTTCAATAGAGTTTTTAAGTTCTTAACCTAAAATATAAGAACAGATGCTACGTAATTGCGTGGTTACATGGCAGTGTGATTTAAAATTTCCGCGTAGAGAGTGGGGAAATTTTTAATCCAACGACAAATCCGAAAGTACGTGTTTTAGTGAAACATCCCTTTCCATCCGAAAAGGATCCGTTCCTACCTATTCTCGCCTATAGGCACCGCTTGATAAGCAGAGTGTTAAATTTGGGCTTGCGCGACTGATCAGAAGATAAGACTACATAGTCACCGCAGTAAAACGTAAATGAGACAGCAAATTTGACATTTAGAGTTTTGGATGTGTTTTAAAAGGCGGTATTAATCATCATGCAATCAAGAACTATTTTTGTTACTACAATTTTACTCTCTGGCGTGTTGAAAAACCACAGTGTCATTAAATATTGTGTTTTTTTATTCTGCTTACATTCTGGATTTACCATCCTCCCGCACACATTACAAGCATTATTCACGTATTTCACATCAAACACTGCCCCTTTCGACTACTATCTATTTTAAGTTTCTCACACTTCGTCCAGACTCCTTTATTTTTGAGAATCATAATGTTAATTTGTCACAATCTCAGTAATCAAGAAATCAGCTGACTCTTCTAGATACAAGAAATTCCCCCTCCCATTTTTACACATTTCATATCACGATATTTTCTCAAGGAGATCACTGAAGGGGAAATTTTCGCACTCTGATCAAACAATTAAATATGACAGATGATCAAGTCTTGCTTAAAACAGAATCCTGTGATATACAAAGATTTGGTTGAGACTTCCGTCTACAATTTAGAGTAATTTAGAGATCATTTTCCACTATATATTGATTAGTATAATAAAATCCCTAGTAATGCTTATTGGCCGTATTTTCGTCCTCAATTTCTGCTCTCCGAGGGGAGTTCCTCTATCGCATAATTATTTCCTACCTTATATATAACATTTCCTCTCTTGCTTGTAAATGATTTAATGAGTCTCGTTTCGAGTTTGATTACCTTCTCATCTCCCTTTTCGTCTTTTTTTGTTATTTACGGTCGCATCAACTTCTAGGTCAATAGGGAGCACTATTGTATGTGGCAGTATGGTAACTGTGAGGACGACACGATGTTGTTGTGATGATGATGATGATGATAGGGGGTGAAAGGACGAACACAATACAACCATTACCCGAGACGGGACTCGAACCCGCGATCCTTCGGTCCGAGTTCGCTACGGCACTACGACCTTAACAATCCCGGCCATCCGGACTGGCTTTTCTGTTATTATTATGTCGGGTAATAGTTATTTGCGTTTAAAATTCAGTTAGCGGGTTAAGATAATTCGATTTCCAGGTTTTGGGAGCCATGGTAGCCACGTCTCCCTTGAAAGACAACATAAAAAAAATTAAAAAACAATGTATTTTATTTGTGAATTTATTTTAATACTATTAATATTTAATATTAATTTTTACATTTTATTTTAAACGTTGGCATCATTTATATTCAAAATATTTCTGGTAGAAAATTTAGTAATAGCAAGAAAATTAAAAGAAATATTGATTAAATGCTTTGATTTCTAAATTATAAATTAAATTTAAATAACTTAAACCAAAAAATGGAAGAACTTACTATAAATTTCTATTATACGAATCACTTACAATTAATTTAAATATTTCCATCCATTTTTAAAATTAGCCCCGCCCCTTAGCTCAACAGTAACACCATTCCATTCACATTACTGTTGACCAGGCGATCCGTGGGTTCGAGTGCTGACAGCTGGATTTCGCCACTAGCTAAATAGCTAGATCACATTCAGCCGCTGTCTGCACGATTATTCTTGCGGCCAGCTGTTCTCATTAGTTTACGTCGTTTTTCGCTCAATTCCAAGCGAATTCCGGAGCAGTAACTTAACAGAGGAGTCGTGGACTGCTGCCTCATTCGTTTCCCGTCCTCTCCCTTGCCACACCCCTACACACACACAACCTACTCATCCACTTCCACCCACCCACCTACACACACACCACCTACTCATCCACCTCCACCCACCACCACCTACTCACCCACCTCCACCCACCCACCCACCTACACACACACACACCACATACTCACCCACCAGTGTGTGTGTAGGTGTGTGTCTGGGGGGAGGACGGAAAACGGATGAGGAAGAAAAGTTCACGCAGCTCTAGAATTCAGTAGTTTATATTAAATGTAAAACGTTAGGACTGAGTCAATAATACGTATCATTGCCATGACCTTGTGACTTACGTGTATTCTAAACCGTTTACTAGTTGAAGGCCCAAATTGAAAAGTATCAAAAGACAATGTATTCATACTACCATAAATATTTGCATACTGGTATACCCTTCCGAATACACGATTGCCTTTACTTTTTTATATGTTGCGACATGCATAAACACATGATGTAGTTGACAGCGACCACGCAGTCCTTGGCCAGGAAGATCCAAATGCGAGAATACAATAGAGTTCGCGCACCTGGGTTCCTAAAGCACATGAATAAACATGTCATGAATTTTTGAGATTAACACAACATTAAGTACTGCAAGATCGTTCCCAATCGTATTATTTATTCTTAGGTTTTAAAGGAAAACGAGACGAAGTTAAATATTTTGTTTTCTTTTATTGCAGAACTGTTCTCCTTCTTGACCGTACAACTCCGTTGAAAGACGAATAGTTGGGATCCTTTAGTAGAAACACAAAGACAGTAAAATGATGGTCTTGGGAAAAATCCATAATTCACAACAAGATTATTAGATTTCAATTACTTCCTAAGTCATATTTTACGTAGACCAATGTAGCAGGATTATGAGAGCCTAATAAATGTTCCATTCAAAAAATTCAAAATCGCATCGATAAATTGAGCCCCGAGATCTACATAAAAACTATTAAAACATATTGACTTATCTTTTTATGCAGACCATGTATATAAAGTCACCAATTATTTTCATCATTTAATTAATGAATAATGTACTCACACCAGAAAAAAAGTTCCAGAAATGAGTGACATCAATGCAGGAACAAAAAGGTAGCTATAGCTGAATATGATGAAAATTGAACAAGAAAAGAACATTGAAAACCGATTAAGAATATTGAACAACAAGAAAGAAGTTTTGTTACATTCATTAATTAATACTTAAATAAATAACCAAGTTTAGAAAATAAGATGCATAAATAGTATTAAAGATAACTTTAAATAATATAAAACGTAGAAAAAAGTAATAATCGTAGTCATACGTAATCCTTACTGGAGCTACATACAACAAATCCAGAGATTAAGTATTTTAATTATTGTATTCATATACTCAGAAATATTTGCAATACGTCTTGTTTATCAACATACCTTACCTCATTGGGAGTGAATGCTCACTGTAAAACTGTAAATGTTCTTTTGAAAGTCTGTAGTAATCAGACGTAAGTTGTAGCATATTTCATTATGTGATTGACTAGATAATCTACTAAACAAAACAAACATTTTAAACATGAAGCAAAATTCATATGACGCATTATGAATTTAAATACACGGAGCAAAAACACCTACTGCACCACCGACTGAAGTTAAAAAGGGTTATAAATAGTTTCTGTACTATTTTGTTTTCCTTCTAAACTTTCTTTGTCTCCTCTATTCCATGAACTCCACAGGTATTAGCACCCAATGATCTATGATACTCCCACAGCGCTGCTCTCCATGGCCGCTGCTTCTTCGAAAGCTGACAGACTGCAGGACCTTCACGCGCGTATTTCCTTTCGGACTTTCACATTCATTACGCGGGTGTTGTGCGGCATTAACCGGGCGGCGGCCCACGCTCCTCGCCTTCAGTCTCTCAGATTCCCCAACCTCCAATCGAAGCCCTTTGTACGTTCTTTCAAATATGTACCCGCTTCCCTTTCACAGGTCCCCGCTCCGTTCCTCTAGGTGCACACTCCAGCCTCCAGGTCCCCGCTTCCTTTTCGCAGGTCCCGAGTCTGCCGCACAGGTCCCCGCCTCCTCCCCCCAACAAGACTTTCGTTCCAAGCCTCATGGTCCCGAACCAAGCTCACAGATTCCCCGATCCGACAAACAGGCCCCCGAGCCAGCCCACTGGGTCCCGATCCGCCTCTGGTTTCCACTCTGCCGAAAATGCTCAGGTGTCAGTTCATAGGTCCCGCCCCGTTCCAGGCGGAACCCACTCTTCCTCATAGCGTCCCCGCCTACGCCCACGGGAAGCACGCTCAAACCCCAAGAGACCCCGTTCCTCAATTCAGATCCTCACTCCGTCCCACTGGTCCCTACACCTCCCCAAATCTCAGCACCACACCACGTTCCCATCCAACGAACGACCACGCCTAGAAACCCCGCTTCACATCTCATCACGACTCGTCAGGTCTATCTCGCTCATGTTCTCACATCCCGCCCTCGTGTCCATACACCACATCCCAGCCTCGCGCATGCGCACATCTCCACCTCACAACCACGCACCACGTTTCTGTCTTACGCCCGTACACCACGTCCAGGACTTCGCTCCAAATTCCTGCCCATCGAACCCCACCTCACCCCACCGTCGCCTCACCTGAACCGCTGCGTCGCCCACAAAAAGCAACGAACGAACGACTGAGCGCTCTCCAGTTTCAACAGCGGCGCGGCGCGGCGCGGCGCCCGCCCGAACGGAAGCTGAGTCCTTTTTCCCGCCGCCGAAGCCCGCGGCTCCAATCGCTTTGGAACTCCAAATGAGCTCACGTCGTGCACCGAAGGGCGTTGCGCACCCGCGGATGACACCCAATTGGATCACGTCGCCCCCAAGGTTCCCCGGCCGGCGATTGCGCAAGGGATGGGGTGAGACGGGCGCCTGTTGTAAAGGAGTTTAGGTGTTGCATGATGTAAACAGCCTTCGAGGTTTTGGAATTCTTTCTTACGAATACGGAACAAGAATAAAAAGGTGGAAGTAGTTGAAAGACGATCGCAGCCAATTAGGAGGATGGATCCAGGTGAAGATGGAGCGTGCAATTGCTATAAACCGCTATCGATACTAAATGGAACAACTGTATTGTGATAGTTTTTAATACGAATTTTATATACGAACAAAACAAATTAGGTCATCCTAAAGATACTATAAAATTTACGTCACGATTCAGCTATTTTTCGTACATTTTGATCTTCAATGATACAATGTAGTTGTCGAAACAAATCGCCAGTTGAGTTGTATCCGAGGCAGCATTGCCGTTATCTCTGCAGCTGTTCTTACCCGAAGATCCTAGAGTTCGAGCCACTATGGTGGCGGATAGTCGATACTACATAGCTTGATCGACTTCAGCCACTGTTTGGAGGAGAATTATCACAGCCGGCGTGATCGATAATTTTTCTTGGTGTCTCTGACGAATTCCAAATCAATGCCCTAACAAACCAGGCTACGAACCGTCTGTGAATTTTCCTTCATCTTCGATCTTTCCTCTCCCTTTACTCTCTCATACATACTCTTATTTACATGACCTACACCACCATATATGCTGGAAGATCAGACGGGATTTTAGAGATTGTCCCGACTAGGATGGTGCCCCGCTGGGTGAAATATCTGGAGGAGGAACATCGCAAGCCGGCGACGTGTTGGTAAACGCGGGATTTCAAGCCTCGGCGGGTAGGAATGCCGCCACCTCCTGACATGCAACATACACTTACGGGAATAATTAACAGATCACTTGAGACGCTCTGAATTTATCAACATTAGTCGAACTATCTCAAAGAAAAGTAATTTATGTGCTCTGAACATCATCGCAAACAGTTTTAGAACAATAACACATACTCGGATATATGTACTACGAAGAAAGATCTCAAGGTGCACCCTAGCTCAATTTCAAACCATTCTATTACATCTTCATGTCCTCTCAGTCAACTAGTGAGTTTTATTGTGAGTTTGTCACTTGTTTCTTGGATGCTAAAAATTCAAACCAATAAATTGTCCGACATAAGGTAAACGAAATCGACTGTATTTCAACGCACTGGCAAGTAATTTGGTGCCCATCATGCTTCAATCAGGAAAGGAATTTTCATCAAGTTTCAGCAATGTATTGTAGTTATCAGAATACTTTATATCATATCTCTCTGGAATCAATTATGATAGTAGGTACACCACGTTCCTAATTGCTTCCAATTTTTGAGTGCCATTTAAGTAACAATGCCAATACAACAAAATAATGGTGCTAACTGTAGGGCCAATTAAACAGCTTGAAGTAAAATAAAATGTATTCTAAAATGTTATTTTACCTCAATTTCTTTTCAGTAAGTGAATAGAATTGTGGGTTGGTATTGTCTTCCACTGTATGTAGGAGAGTGAGGCCGTCATCATTGTAAGGGATGCGTATTGATGATAGATGACTAATAGGGGATAAAACATTTTTCAAATGGGATACGTGGTGTCATGGGAAGTCACATGTAGGGGACGCGAATTGCAGTCTTTGGCACAGCAATATTTGGAAGTTGAGACAATATCAAACGTCACAGAAGCCGGCATATAACATATTACTTGAAATTATCTACAATTTGTTGAAAACCTCTTTTACTAGCACTTCAGTCTTTGCTTTCGTTTAATCTGGTATAATTTTTTGAGGTGAAGACTATATTGTATAGATACTTCCATTTCCTTGATAAAAACCTGATGTCATATTGAGAAGACATAAACAACGTTTACAGGCGAAACTCTCACCATCTCGTACGAGAGCGTCCACGACCTATCCGCAGAGCCTTCGTTATTTAAGACTCTCTTCTCAAGGCATGAACTGCTCGGAAGAAAATATCTTCATAACCAGTCTTGCAGCAAAACCCCATGGATCAACAGAATCCGGTGCGTGCCCATCCATAGCCCGTCGTCCCGTTTCCGCGCGCGTGCGGCGTCGGGCGCGGGCGCGGGCGTCGGCCGCTGGAAACCGCTAGGGCGGAGGCCTTCGTGGGGATTTCGCGTAACGCGAGCAGAATCCTCCGACGCGGCCTCTCGTCTGCGTGGGGGAGTTTGTCGCGCGCGCTGCGCGGAGGTCTGGTTTCCGCCCACTCGCCTCCGCCGCCGCCACACGAAGGCGCAGTGGCCGCGAACTGCTCGCTCGTCGGGCGAAGGCCTCTCAGACAAATTGGGAACTACCGCGCATCTTTTCGTTAACATAATCAATCAATCAATGATGCCTGGAGAGCCGAGGTCGCTTAGGTTGAAGAGCCGTAGCTGCCTCGTGCCTGCAGGATCGCGGGTTCGAATCCCGCCCGGGCCATGGATGTTTGGGAGTGTCCGTAAACCGTTATCTCAATTTTACTAACATTTGTCACTATATGAACCTAGTAGATGAAAGGTGACCTTAAATAAGTTAATAAAAATTATGCCTTGTTTTATGAGGTGAAGACACAAGCTGTCAGATTTCCGAAAGCAGTATCCCTTGACATGTTTTGGAAAAATAATTTCCAAGAATTTCGAACATAAATCTTTCAACGTTTTATTTTATGGAGCGAGGATACTAGATGCCATATTTCCGAAAGTACTGTCCCATTGTGTGTTATTCAAGAATTATTTAAAAGAATTTCGAACATAAATCAAATTTCGAAGAATTTGAAATGCTGTTGTTGCGTTCTCCTTACTCTGTTATTCCGCAAAAACTGGTGGTCATGTTTACATGCTATTCGTGCGCTTTACAAGTATAAATGCTATATGTTACAAATGGAATAATTCATTGAAATAAATTAAACATTTCACATACCGATATTGAATAGTATCATAACGCAATTTTTTGTCATTTTGAACATGATGTTCATCGAAGGTCGACCTATAAAAATGAGCTGTCTAGAAACCATCACAATGAAAAAATTGATACAGTAGAAAATAGGATAGTTCGAATCACTCAGACTAAATCAGTGAGAAAGGAAATAGACAAAATTTCCGATGAAGACCGTCTTTGTAGAAAGTAAAGGAAAGAAAGTCCGGTAAGAGATTATGAACTTTCTTCTCTAGGGATGCGCATGAAGTAGTCTAGAGCGCAAATAGTTGAATAAAAGAAAGACATTTCAACATTCACACCGAGATCTGTAGCAATAAAGCAAGTGCAATAAATTGATTATTTCCCGTTGCCGGGCGCATCAACTGCTAGGAGCGGTAGTTCCGTGAGTGTAGTGTATGCTTTAACACGAAAATTGGCTGTGTTCTTCCTGCGCTGAAATGTGGTATCCGGCGCGGAGTAGCCCGTCGGTTCCTCAACCAGGAACGTCCCACCATCGGGGCGCCGCCCCATCCGCTACACGTTCCCCACTACTCCCGACATGTGGTAGTGTAGTGCATGGGAGTATAAATGGGAGCATATAAGGGATGAGGGAAAGACAAGGAGGAGGAAGGAAAAATCGTAAGTGGCCCCATTGGTCAGAGTGCTGCCTCGGCATTCGCCTGGACTTTATTGGAGAAACCAAGAAAAGCACCGATCAGAGCACCCGGGCGCTAGAAACATCCTCCAGACAACCACTAAAGTCGACTTAGCTATCAAGCTAGGTCGTTGGTAGGACCTTCCAGTCAGAGACATCGCAGGGACATCAGTTCATACCTAAGCAACCAAAGCCGGTAGGTGCGACCAAGGAAGGAGATCCGGGCGATGGTAATGAGGTCTGAAAAGAAGGCAATGGGAACGAGTGCATCTATTGAGCCCGCTTGACAATAGTTTTCACATATGTAACAACGATCTCAACATTGTGTCAAGTCCAAAAACTCCCAGTGAAAGCGAACTATACACTGCTTCCTCAGGCATCGCTCTCAATACGTTTACAAAAAAGGGCGTATTAAAGTACTAGTTTTGAAAACTACCTTTTGGCCGTAGAAAGTTAATTTTAGCAAATCCCCAATGTCCTTCTGAGGCACTTTCGGCCATTGTGTTGGTAGCATCGCCTCGTTCTGCCCGCCCCACTGCGTGTCGCGCAGCCTCCTGGAGATCCTGTTGCTCCGGCGCGGCGGCGGCGGCGGCAGCAGCAGGCGTTGGCCCGGCGGGGGAGGGGGGCGGAGGGCCAGGGCGGGGCCACCACGCCCGCAGACGGCCTTGCTCGCGGCTTCTGATGCTGCAGCCTCCGCCGCCACACCTCCACACCGCCACCTCCAAGGTCACCCCACGCCACCGGGGTGGCGAGGAGGGAGGCGTCGGTCCCGGAGGAGGGGGAGGCGGCGGAGGAGGAGGAGATGGAGTACCGGAGACGTTGTACTGCTTTTGTTACACGCGATTTATTTTTGGAATTTCAAATGTTGCGGGTGAAGTGGGGGGCTGGGGGTTTGGGCGGTATAAATACGGGCGCGCGCCCCGTTTGGACATCAGAAGCCGCTGGTGCTCGCTGCAGACGAGAGACGAGAGCTTTTCTGACGTCGACATGAAGCTGTTGGTGAGTGGCTCACTTCTCTCCCTAAATGTGTACTAGAGGCTGGAACGCGATATAATCTTACAGCAGCTGATATTAGCTAGTTTGTAATTGGGGTGGATAACACTAAACTTTGATTTCATAAATTCAAGTTAATATAATTTTGAAGATGAACGTAATATTCAAATCTAATAAAACTTGAATTTTCCCCTACAATTACTTTTTTAGGGTTCCTTGAAAAACTAAATTTTCACTTCAAATTCATGCCGTAAATTTCAGTTCCTAAATTGTGTGGGATGTTCGGTGCCAAATTCGACCATAAATTTGGAGGTAAATTTTAAGACTAGAAAGATGTCTGATTCACGGAAGATGCCGATTTCTGTAGATTTACGGGTGCATGACGACTATTATTTTCGACTTAACCCAAGAATAAAATTCCAAAATGTTTTCTTTGATCATCTTATTTTCCGCTAAATTTCATCAATAATAACTGCAGGGTATTAGTTCAATATTATATTTCAGTTTTTTTGTTCTATTCAGTTTTTTGTAGTGGACTTAAGATGTACCTTCACTACTAATATTGTGTTAAATTATGAAAAACCAGTAGATTAATTTAGTACTTGTACAAAAAATTTACTAACCATGTATCTCTATTCTAATTTAGTAACAAATGTTTCGTTATTGCTACTTTTCGCTGTTGGTGAATATTCTCTCCTTTTAGCGATTTTCGGGTTTAAAATTTTCGACTAAATTTACACTTCATTCCTCACACGACTTAACATCTTGGGTGGGAGTAAGATCACCCAAGAGTTTCTACAGAAAACTTTTATCTAAAAAAACTCATCCGAAATGTTCTTGTTACTCCTTTATTTTCTCTTGTTGTAACTGATTTTTAATGCAATGGCTGTGAATAAATTTCAAAAATTATATGGAAGAACCGCTACTTCCCTGTTCTTTCGCGCATTATCAAAGGCGAAACTTTCGAGCATTCAAGTCTCCAATTTTGTCTTTAAACTCCTCTACGTTTCTAGTCCAGTAAAGTATGAATATAAGCATCGAATAATATACCCCCAAAAAATTTTATATTATATGACTCTCCTATAACAATTTAATTTGGCTTCATTATTTGACAATTAATTAACACTTATCTCAAAACTTGCATTATCATCAAAATTAATCGGTTTAAAATTCTAGAAACGCAACAACTTATGAAATTATGTCATTAAAAATATTCCAATCAACGGCAAATCGTTTATTCATGAAGTTTAATTTTTAAATGTAATAGTCATAAACTTCACAAACCAAAGCCACCAAGACAAACGTAATAATTATATTATTTGATACTTGGTGAAATCCTTATTTATACCTTAAAAATAAATTTGGTAGACAAAATATGGATGATACTAATAAAAGCATGTTAAAATGCTTCAAGAAGATTTCAGGAATTTGTAAATTTTCTTTAATTTGTTCTTTGCTTTCTTAAAAATTTGGCGCTTTCCTGTGAATATACTCATTCTTACCCTTCAAATATTTTGATGAAAGAATTTCGCATTGCTACTTGATCTCAGTTCTTTATTTTCTAAAATTCTCACAATTTCGTATTCATACAAAATCGAAGGGAATCATGAAATTATTTCACAAATGTAAATGGTATTATTAGTAGCAAAATGAAAGTACTCTGGAGTACTAATACAAAACTAAGTATAATTTTGTAATGAAAGGTAAATTTTAAGTTCATAATTTCAATAAAATCATTATTTTAATGAAGTACTAGGTCTATGCTTTAGGTTGATCAACAGAAATAGAGTAAAATATTTCGTTCTCGTGATAACGTGCCCATCCCTTGTTCCTGGGGAAACGTGTATTCTTTCTGGGTTTTGGTAATCTAGTTTTCTTATCGATCTTTATATCTAAGAACAATAAGATTCTGCCTTTAGGTCTGTAGATTTCTAAGCATTTAGTGTCCAAAAATATATACTATCCCGGTCTTGTAGTTACTTTCATATGCGTATATTTAATGTAACTCAGATAATGTACGAGTAATTAAGTAATAAAAGCTGAGAATAATAAATCTAGAAAATAAATTCCATGATTATCGTACTTCAAATATTTTTGAGGTCTGTCAATTTTTGTGAAAGTTTAATTATTGTAAACCCATTTATAGATATCTTTAATTCCAAATAATTGTAATTACATCATTGTAGTACAATCGCCAGTACGTATTTGACAATATCTGTACACATCTACAGATTGGGTGGGGAAAGTAAAAATATATGAGTTCGGTTTCTACTGTTCATTATTAATATCTTAAGTGTCAACAATTACGTTCCACAAAATAAATAAAAGTAAAATACTTCACTTTATATCAAATGTGTAACACCCTAGTCCTGCATTTTTCGTATATTAAACTTCTAAATCTTTTTCTCAGCTTCATGTATTTTTTGCCCAATACAAGTTTTTCACCGTGCTTTACTTTGCTCTATAAATCTATTCATTTTTTATAAGTATCGAAAGAATCCCATCGCTGCCTTTACATTTATTTACCACAAATATTTACAGGACAAGAAAATGATGAATTTTATCAGTACTCGAAAACGAATGTAATTTTATTTGCATCCCCGCCTTTCGCAGTCCGCCCTGTCTTCTTTGATCCGCTCTACCCAACATCGATGTTTCAAAAAACATTCTCATGATACAGTAAATAAATTTCCAGAATTTAAGTTTTTTGTGGATTGCTCCCAATCCTCAGGCGGTACGAAACCCTCCGCTATTCGTAATATTTCTTCAGTGTAGTTACCTTTTTGATTATTGTGTACGTGGCAATATCGTTAAACAATATTTTGAACCTTGATTACATAAAACATTGATTAGAAAACTAAGTTGACAGTTAAATTTAAGGCAGAATATACTAGAAACTAATATTTACAAGTTAAGTATCACATTTGAACCAGGACATTTTACTTGATTAATGAATGAAAGCGAATAAATGGAAAAATAGAAAAGCACATTGTCTTTATTTATTTCCTTCTTTACTTTAGATATTATTTATTATTAACATATTTCTTATACAATGAAATATGACATTTAATTTAGTATATATTTAAAAATGGAAACAGGATGGGAAAACACCATCAGTTTCACAAATTTAAAACATCGTTATTTTAAACATGGATGTACTTTGCCAATGTTTCTATCGACATCGAAAACCTTTTAGCGAAGTATCGATGTATCGATGTTTTGGTACGGGCGCGCCTCGCCTTGCTCTGGCTTGCCCGGCCTTACCTCGAGTATGCCCTGCCCGCATCGATATTTGCAATCCGCAATACATTCATGTATTGCGGATGATAAAGTCAAAAACCAAAACCATAACCAACACCAAAACTAAAACTATCCAATCTTTCAGATGATCAATTTTGAAACAAAATTCTAAAGATGTCACAATCGACGTAATGTAATGAGACTCCACATTCCCCATTACCTGTACGTCTCAGTAATATGATCAGTAGTTACGGTTCCACGTTGGTATGTCGGTAGCGTCTCCTCCAATAACACATTCCTCCTTCTGAATCTGAAATTCATGCGTTCATATTCCCAGAGCAGACAATCGATGCACCAGTCACGCGTGGGAGGCCTGTGACTTGCAGCCGCGTGCATTTCCGGGGGCGGGGGCCGCCGCGTCAGGGGCCTCGCGAAAGCGAGAAGGCCGCGCGCCGGCCGCGGTCAAGGCGCGTGGCGGCGAGTGCGCGGCGGGGCGGCGGCGCGGCGGGGCGGGCGGGGCGGGGCGGGGCGGGGGCGGGGCGGGGCCCGGGGGCGGGGCGGCCGTTAGGAAGCGGGTTTGCGCGAGTGAGTGACCGGCCGGCTACTACTCGGCGCGCCCATTCACGCCGCGCTCAGGAGGCTCGCCCAAGAGGGCGACGATCCACGTGGGTGCACGTGGAGGTGACCGACTGCTCGTTTCGGTACAATGTTTAGAGTCAAACGTAGGGAAGACGTAATCTGTAGTAAGATCACTATTAGATGGGACTGCTTTGACAGCTACTGCTTGGCTATTGCTGGCAGCGTAACTGCAGGCTATGTCTATACACTGAATTTCTCAATGGGTTTATGGTTTGCGGGTTAGGTTGTATAACGGTTAGCGTATCGGGCTGTTGTATGCGAATTCCTGGGTATAAACCCAATCGAATGCATGGATATTTAAGAGCGAAATCCATCGTACGCTGTCGTGTTGAAGATTTACTGCATGTAGAATATTCCCAGATCCAAAAGTAGCCTCTGAGTCAAATTCAAATCCGTCTCTTTCTTCGCCAGTGTAATACATCGTCCTCCGCTAGATGGTGAAAGGAGCGATGGTTAAATTTGCATGGTCAGGCAAAAGAGGGGGCCTGATGGTTCGAGTCTCGCCCCGTATTGTAAGGCATCAACTAAATTTATTTACGTTAGCTCACTTGTAAATGGCTTCATCACTATCTCTTGCAATGCCATCGTCCTACGTGCCGTTCATTTGTTCAAACTGGTCCTTTCTTAGAATAACTCCTCTGCATAAACAGGCTGACGTACAAGTTTATATTATCCGCTCAGATATACTTTCAGCAAATTGTGCACCAATGGGTAAAGTCTCTACTACGACGATCGAAATGATCGAACCTATTATTCCCCTCTACAAAGATTTATGTTTCTGTCTTCTATTTGTTGAGTTCCCAAAAATAGTTTGCCTTATGGATGCCTTCAGTAAATAATTATTTTCGTTTAAATGGAAAACCAGTTTTTTTTCATTCAGCTGACATATAAAAGCAATTCAACTTAATATATTTAATGGTAAGGTTAAAATAGTATTTAGTGGAAAAGTTAAGAGTACTCAGACACAGAGACCATAAATTTTACTGGCACTGCTTACTTTATTTATTTCAATTGAGTTTAAATAGAATAACCTATGACGGTAGACATACCTAACACAATATATAGTAAATAATAAAATTCCACAAGGATTTACCTCTTCCCGTCAAAAGTCTTAAAGTGCAGGAGCAGATGGGTTATCTAAGGAGAAGAAACAAAATTACTCATTAGGATTGAGTGCGGTAATTAGAATTCTAGTTATGTTCGTTCAAGTCAAGCTCTAACAAGCCGCTAGAGCTGAAAAGTAACCATGGTAACCAAATTTTATGTTTACACCGAGACATCTTATGTTCGCAGGTTGTCCTGAGCGGCCTTCTGGCCTGTGTCTTCGGCCAAGTCTACTACTACTCCAACCCCTACACCCCCTTCGCCCCCTACAGCGCCATCGCGCCCCTAACCGC
>BOPP01000006.1:4244293-4254385 GCA_017312745.1 Gryllus bimaculatus
CTTAAGTCTTAATCTGAATTATATAGGATATTGATATCCTTTGATTCCGATTTTTGAATTCACGCGATATTTGGATTCGCGATTTTTTGTTTGTGCATTTTATTTTGAGTTTCGTGATTGATTTTTTTGAGTTCGTGATGTTTTGGGTATTTCGCGTTTTTTTGATTTCGGATTGTGTTTGATTTGTAGTCACGTTATATTTGATTTCGTATGATTTTTCTTTGAGTTGGATTTTTGAGTTAACGCGATTTTTTTGGAGTTGCTGATTTTTTTTGATATGGTCGTATTTTTTTGTTTTGGATTTTTTGATTCAGCATATATTTTATCTCGATCTTTTGATTTCGCGATTTTGTTGTGTGATTTTGTTTTTGATTTCGCGACTTTTTTTGATTTCGCGATTTTTTGATTTCGCGATTTTTTGATTCGCGATTTTTTGTTGATTCGCGATTTTTTTGATTCGCGATTTTTGATTGTTCGCGGATTTTTTGATTTGCGCTTGATTTTTTTGATTTCGCGATTTTTTTGATTTGCTCGATTTTAGTTTTGGATTTCGCTGATTTTTTTGATTTCGCTGATTTTTTTGGAATTTAGCGATTTTTTGAATATTTGCGATTTTTGATTTCGCAGATTATATTAGTTTTGTTGAGATATTCGCAGATTTTTTTGAGTTGCGATTTTTTTGAGTTCGGATTTTTTTTGGTTCGCGAATTTTTTGATTCTCCTGAATTTGTTGGTGAGTATTGCGACTGTTTATATTTGAGTTCTGGCCGTTTTTATGAAGTTCGTCTGATTTTTTTTGTATTCTCGCAATTTTTTGATTTCGCGATTTTTTTTGATGCGGCGATTTTTTTGATTTGCGATTATATCTGATTTTCGCATTTTTTTGATTTTGCAATTTTTTTGATTTCGCCGATTTGATTTGGGCGATTTTTTTGATTTCAGAGATTTTTAATTGATTTCGCAGATTTTTTTTGCATATCAGTCGATTTTTTTTGAATTGCTGATTTTTTTGATTTGATTTTTTGATTTTGCGACTTTTTTGATTTCGGATTTTGATTAAATGATATTCGCACGATTTTTTTTGGATTTCCGGCCCGGGAGTTGTTGATTCGGTTGTTCTTGATTCTCGCGATTATTTTCGATTACGCCGATATTTTGGCATTTGCGGATTTTTTTGATTTTAGAAGATTTTTTATGATATTTCGCGAATTTTTTTTGTATTTCTGCCGAATATTGTTTTTGGTAAATGGGCCGCGAAATATTTATTCTGTATTCTCTCTGATAGAACGATGGTGTATGTGAATTTTTTGAGTCTTGCATTGGTTGGGTTTCTCGGCCATAGGGTTACGCGATGTTGAATGCCGTTTTTGCGGCGTTTAAAGGTTTCCCTGGTTCGCTTGTATCGGCAGGCGCGCGTCGAGACCGGCCTCCTGGACGGGTCGGTGCGCGGCGCCTACAGCTACATCGACGCCAACGGCAAGCTCATCAACGTGCAGTACCTGGCCGACAACAACGGCTTCCGCGTGCTGGGCGCCAACAACCTGCCCGAGGCGCCCGCCGCCAACCCCCTCAAGGGGCCCGAGCCCGTCAAGGACACCCCTGAGGTACACGTGCGCACTCAGCACAGCGCCGGGTCCATGGAAGAGCAGTACGCGTTGCTCCCGTGCGAGGAATTTGCTTGAGCTTCAATGTAATCCTAATTTCATAGAGCCTACCATCATAAATCCATCACACTGCAGAAACTTAAAGAGTTCGTGTCAGCAACAAGATAAGCAACACTAATCGTAAATGTTAACATTCCCTAGCATTTCATAAATATAAAGCAGACATACAAAGTAAACCTAGGCATAAATGATGTAAGTATTTGAACTTGTTTTCAGCTATTTTATGTCCACTAAACAGCAATTGGCCTCGTTAGAGTCTGGGGTTCCTTGTCAGGCACCCGACCAAGAATACGTGATGTTTCGAATTCGCTTAACCTTCGCGACGTAGTTAACGAATTTGGCTAGTGACGCCGATTTCGTAGTCTTCGCCTCGCAATAGAGCCATCCCGGCATTCACCTGGGTGACCGAGGGAAAGCACGAAAACCCCGGTCAGGATGCCCGGCTTGGGGATTCAACCAGACCCTCCCAAATGACACAGCGCGCTACGCCCTGAGTCGCTTCGCTTAGTCACGCATGTACGAGTATAATAATCATGAACGTGTAAGTTTCAGAAAAATAAAATAAAATTGTTTTAGAATGGAGTGAGTGAAGTCATGCTCAGGTTTCACTATTCAACTTTCTTCGCTGCCATTATGCAAAAGAATTATGCAATGAAGTAGCGTGAACTGGACCTCTTGAACTTCATGAATATCTAATTGATTGCGGAAAACCAACATTAAAGATAATGACACAAGCGATAATTACGATGTCACCATCAAGAGTCTTCAGCACCAGTTGTGAATCATAACAAGCCTTTTGGCACCCAGTGCGTTCTGCGGGGCATGCCAAAGGGTTATTATCGAACTTTAATGTCAAGGGGTGACAATATTCACAGCAGGAACTACTCAAGGTTAGTCATACTAAAGACGCAAAGGCGATAAAAATGTTTGTCAAGGTGCTATTTTGGCGGCCCCGCCCTTGTAGGAATCCTGTTTAGATTAGGAACCAGTTTCGTTTGGTGTTACTAAACGCTCCAAAGAATGTCTGGTTTACAATGAATAATATGCAAAACTCTTATTAACGTTTAGTACATTTTTTTCTTTTTTGAGGAATAACTAGTGCACCCATTTTATTAAGAAACCTTATATTTACAGAATGAGAATAGACATACTTCATATTTTAAAATCTGAAAAGTGAATGTGGATTTCGTTTAAATGCATTTGTTGTGTTTAAACGATATCAAGTGATTTTGAACGAATAAGATTTTTTGCCGTAACAAATAATCATGATCATCGACTGTAAAAAAACTATTATTGCAAACATTCACTGACGTCAATAAAAAACCATGACTTGCTACTTTGATTACTCTCGGCCTGCGTTCTATTCCTCAATTCAAACAGAAGGGTTCTGTAACATATAGTCCAATGCCATTTCAGTGAAGTTGAATTACTGGTGTAAGGGAAATGTATCACAGCCCCGATTATAATTATAGAGAATGTTTAACAAACTCTAAATTCTTACTCTGTCATTCGTTGTCATTATTGATTTCAAAGACACAAACTGGAAGGCTTAGAAGAGTAAAGAGGGATTTTTTTGCAAAAATGTGGCATAGGTTATATGTTCCTTAGCCCTTCTATTACTTTATTTCAATCTTTTAACTATCATACATCACAACTAAAATACTAGTCCATTCCTTCACAAATTACTTTAGTGAAGAAAAACAACACATTTAGTAATTATCCTTATCGTTGTAAGTTCAAAATGTATACTTCTCGCAGCATATTTCGTCTCATATTTTTTTGAATGCGTAAATGTAGTAGAAATACACAAGTGCGAATTGTTGGGTTGATCGCTGGTTAAATAGGAAGCATCACAATTATCTTATCATGATAATAATGGCAGGATAAATGCACGAAAACCAGATGCAAAATAATAGAATGAGATACAAAGGGAGCGCGTGAACATCGAGAAAATCTATCCAGCTTTGCCTATAACAAATTCTTACATTTGACCAGGATTTGCACTATCACTTAGTAAACAGGAGGCTATAATTCTCAAACTAATAAGTAATGAAACCTTTTAGTCCTCAAGACCAAATTCAAAATGATGCGCAGCCAAAACATATGTAGAGTTTATGTTTGACGTGAATTAATAATCAACATGAATCGAACGATACATAAAATATGGAAATATATCTCAGACTGTAGAACATAGTCAAGATATACATGAATACAAACTCTCCCATTACGTTGCCATTCGGTTTTGTACGGCGTGGTCGAGTGTTGGCCGAGGAATTCCCATCCAGGTATCTCCCCCCAGCAGGGCATCAGCCGTGCCGGGACAAGTTGTTAGGTCTCGACTGATCTTCCGTCGTGTGTGGTGCTTTATTCCATTTACATTATCTTTAGGATGGTAATTAATCTTAACCCTTTCGTCCACACCACACGAGAATGGCTTGGATGAATAATGATGAGACACGTGTGATATGAATGTTGGAATTATTGAATGAGAGGCCGGGGAAATGAAAGAACTTCGAAAAAACCTACATCGAACCTGGTTTCCCCACAACAAATTCCACATCGATTAACCCATATTTGAACCTTGACAAATGTGCATTATTAGTTTTTCCGATTTCGCTAGAGACATTGTTTCTTCGTTTACCTAGGGAAAAATATTTTTATTGCGGGAGTTGAGATCAATCATCGTAATATGTTCCCATGCTAGCGGCAGCGAAGGTAGTCGTATTATATAGATTGATGTTATCGCCCATGTCAACTGCATGGTCTTCAGTTCCACCACTGTGTAGCGAATGGACTTATCCGTGGCGGTGTTCCTCCCCTGCTGTATGTTGAAATCCGGCACCGACCTACACGAGGTTTGGCCGGGGATTTCCCATCCAGGTATCTCCCCCAGCAGGGCACCAGCCGTGCCGGGACAAGTTGTTAGCTCTCGACTGATCGTCCGTCGTGTGTGGTGGTTAAGAGCATGTGTGTGTGTGTGTGTTTGTATGTGTGTGAGTAAGAAGATAAATTAGAACAAGGAATAAGGAAAGATCACGCGCTGTCCGTGACCCGTTTTTAAGGTACTGTACCGGCATTCGCCAGGTATTCGTCGTAGAAACCACGGAAAATTAACGATTAGAGCAGCGAGCCACTAGAATCCCGCTGCAGAAAGCGTTTGAATTGGATCTAGCTAGAAAATATATTATTACTGAGCAGATAGGCCGTGGTCCAGATGAAGTCGTACTTCCGGTCATATCGTCTGCAACTGTGCTGGACATCAGCAGCAGTGGGCAGGAGCGCACCACAAAGAATATCCCACCAAGTACCCCTCCCCGGCGCAGAATGATGTCTGCTGCATTTGCTGACGTTTAGAAGTAGGACTTCAACTGAACCACGGGTAAACACCCGGTATACAATTTAATAATAGACGCCGACACTGAAAGTTCACCATGTTTTATATATACTAGACATAATATAAAATCCGCCACCTTCGGATCTGAAAGCGTAGCTTGCAGAGCAGAATCGCTGCAGCGGCAGCAACAAAGTTGGCTGCAAACTAACTCATCGAGTGCGTATCATTGCAGGTGGTGGCCGCCCGCGCCGAGTTCCAGAAGCAGTTCGCGGAGGCTGCCGCCGCGGCCGCCGCCGCCCCCGAGCACTCGCAGTCGCAGTCGCAGTCGCGCAGGAAGCGCCAGGTGCTCCTCACGCCCTTCGCCGCCCCTCTGCACGTGCCAGCCGTCGGCAAAGCGACCGTGCGCGTGCAGCAGTTCGAGCCCGTGGCCGGCGCCAAGGTGCCCGCCAGCACGCAGAAGGTGGAGCTGAAGGAGAGCGACAAGGAGGTGGCCGTGCCCCTCGCCTACGCCGCCGCCCCCGCCCCCGCCGCCTACGTCGCCGCCGCCCCGCACGTCTACTCTGTCGCCGCCCCGCACGTGTACAGCGCCGTCCCTCAGGTGTACGGCGTCGCTCCCCAGGTGGGTACTGCGTGGCGGGAAATTTGGCATCGAAAATCAACTGAAGGAATCGGGTAGACATAATCATTCCCTCTATAAATATTGTTCAATACGAACACGACAAACGGCCTAGAAAATGGAGCCTCATAAGATAGACTGCATTTATAATAATTCTAAACCCAAAACGGTAGTTTATTGTTAATTTAAAATGTTCAGTGCCAACATGAAGCCAAACCTTCACGTATGGAAGTATAGATAGAAGACTGTAGAGCAGAATTCACCAAGAAAAAATACGCTAAGGAAAGGAGATAATTTTGTATAATTTCTATGAGAAACCAATAACCAAAAACCGTAAGTGTGCTCCTGTTAGATAATTACCGCTAGTTATGCATCAAACACATTTTAATTCAAAGGAGATAGCAGTTGAGGGGGCAATCGCACATGCAACCCGCATCACACAAAATTTTATTGTTGTGCATAACTTTGAACCTATGCGTTCTAAGAAATTAAACCAGGGTATTTGTGACTCTTAGGACACGATATATATATATATATATATATATATATATATATATATATATATATTATGCCGTAATCTAGACACTGCGCACTGTTAGAACGTTCTATTACTTTTTCAAAGAATTGCTCACTCCTTTATGCGGGTTGTCCAAAGCGTTGGAAGTTGTAATTCAATAAGCAGCTTTTTCACTTTTAAAAAACAATATTTAAAAAATTTCTACATAGTAACACTCGTGTAACATATGTCATAAAACATTTTTATCCAGGAAAATGATCAAACGCACTCTCCCTTCACATTTTTCAACGACTCGAAACAGATTCAATGATTCACAGATTCCAACCGAGTCTGCACATCAAACGATAGGAGTCAAGAATGAAATGGATTTTCTCAAGCTAAATGGGATAGCTATGTTAGCACACTTGGTTATATGCTCAAAGGTTTCTTCCTTAAAGCATTTTCGAATTTATCAAATTGCATTAAGGAATAAAATACAATGAAATATAGCATTTAATGCGATATTAAAAATTGTAAGCTATACCGACTGACCAGAAAAAACAGAATAGAGCCATGTTTGAAGACAAACCAACGCGCAATACACGCACTTAGAATTCTACATTGCAGTCAGTAGGTCTTGTCCCTCTTTATTCCACAATTCTTGCACATTTAACAGTAAGCAAGTTATAATTTAGAACGCTAGACGCATAGTTATATCACATTGTGGTATTTCATTCAAAGTAGGTTTCATCCATAAATGCATCTACAACAAATATAAGTGTCCTAAATACAATTCTTTCAAAATCAAGGTTTTAACTTTTAAAATGTCCTTCACCTAAATAATTTGAGCCAAGCACTAAATACTGAGACAACTTTTTTGTATGTTTTTCTTCTAATACGGAAACGTATTGGCGCACCCAGGAGAGGAGTACTTGAGGGGCTTCAGTTTTTCAGGCTGACGATTACACTACTTTCTCTTCTTACAAAGTAAGGATGAGAAAATAAAATACAGGTTTTATTAATTTCCTATTCTAACGAAAGTCATTCAGTCGTTCAATTGTTAACGTTATAAATATTAACTATAAGTCAACAAATTAAAATATATTATAAATTCAGTTTCAATTAAAAATTCTTTAATGGGAAAAAATCAGATCTGGTGGATCATACACCTACAGTCCATTCAGAGAAACATTCTAGGTGTGCCTCCATAGAATTACAATCCACGTGCTTCAATATAAAAAAAATCTTGAGAGAGACTGATCTGATTGCAGGAAAATTTTCGAAAGAATCTTGGTGGCGATCTTTAATCTCACGAACCTCTCATCTAATTTTTTTTAAATGTTATATAAATGTTAATTAAATACATTTTCTGAAATATGTATTAAAAATATAATATATTTGAAAAGAACGGTCATAATTCATTGTTTCATCTTTGTTCATTCGTCTTCTGTTCCCTTCACATCAATATTATCCTTGGAAGCTTCGAGGGGAAACGAAACAAATGGTGCGTGCTTTTGTACCTCGCAGGTGCTGGCCGCCCACGCCCCCGCCCCTGCCCTGGCCAAGGCCACCGTGAAGGTGCAGCAGTACGAACCCGTGGACGCCAAGGTGCCCGCCAGCACCCAGAAGGTGGAGCTGAAGGAGACCGAACAGGAGGTGGTGGCTCCTATCGCCTACTCGCATCTGCCTTACTACAACATCTTCGGCTAAGCGACTGCCTCCCTGTACGCTGCTCCATTTCCAATTTCCCTTTTCTTCTAACTCTTCAAAGTGTGTTAGCGTGTGCCATGTTATCTGCTCCGACTTTCTCTTCTCTTTGAGTAAATTGTTCTCATAACCTTCGAGATTATGTGTAGACTACTGTGTATTTCGATGTGCCATTTATAATGAAATTAGCTCTTCTTGAAAAAAATGAATTCAATGCATGAATTTGAATTCAATTACGTCTTATTTCGAGAGGTACAATTGTAGTACACGTATGTCTTCAAATTTCACTTTGTTTTTTTTTCATGTAATATTGAACGTTTTGAAGATGACTTCGGCTAAGATATTGATATTTTTGATTAAGGATGTAATTAATTTTGAAAAAATCCCTGATTTGGAATGAAGCTTCATTGTACTTCAATTTCCTGGTACCAGGAAACAAGACGTACTAAGATGCTTATTGGCAGTACATGTTAATTTATGCGATAAATTATGCGACCAAATCTGGGGCGTTTTTTGAAATTTATATTTTGTAATAAACTATTCAAATGAACCTGCATTTCTGTTTATTTGTTACTGACATTTCACTACCTAGTATTTGAATTTTGCAAGGTTATTAAATCTGAGAGGATGCATCATTACTTCTGTAACACGAAATCACGTAAATTAGTCGTTACAAAATTATTTGTATTTTGGAGTTATATTTTCAAATTATTGTTGAATTATGAACTCCATGAACATTTCCAATATCTCTCACTACAATAAATCAATATGTATAAGGTCAGTTATTGCAGAAAAGAACAAATCATTGCCTACGTATGCACTAGTATTCACGGTTCTCGAAATCACAAGTCAACAATATACCATTATTTTGTAATGTTATCAATAACCAAGGAAAAATATTATCAATAACCTTAAAAAAAACAGATTCCTTGACGAGACAAAATAACTCTCAACTTTCTATTGGATTAGTTTGCCTTCTTTTTGAATGTGGATGCAACTGTTATATTAACAGTTCAAGAAGCGAACACGACAAAAATATACTATTACACATGTAGGTAGAAACTTTTATTGCAATATTTTACTTATCTATCTAGATCTTTTATTGCAATATCTTACTTGTCTATCAGAAACATTATTTCGCCTTAATCATTCACGTTATAGATTACAATAGTGGAATTGATACTGATTTCTTGTAAATAACAATACATGGTGTTGTCTGTTGGAGAAAGCACTACTTGAAGATTATATTTCAAAAGTCTGGGCATTTCGTGTTTTGAATCGTTGAATCGAAGAAGACTAGCTTGCACACAGTATTCATTTGGATGTGATCCAAATTACTCACAGTACAATAAAGCCAAAATAAGTACCCAGAACAATAGGGTGCCAGAACAGTGTTATCAGATTGAGTAATAGATTCACTCACCGAGAATTTATTGCATGGGCAATACGTCTATTAAATAATTAATTTTTATTTGTAATGTTCAAAAAAGTATAACTCAGTTCTGTAATATACGCATTTTATGTTACGATTGTTTATGCAGGGAATTACTGTTCATAACATCCGCCCAGGCCAACACCTCTGGGCCGTCGGTAAGCTCCTAATTCCGGTTCAGTGTTAGCGGTCCCGAACAGACACATCCGCTAAGGTCCCCCAGGCGCAGGCAGCGCGGCACGCGCCGGTGCGGGTCGGGGGACCGAAAACAAGGACGGGCGAGCGAGAGGCAGGGAGAGACACGGCAAACAACGGAACACGGCCCACGTGCCTCCCGCGACCTCATGCGGCAGCGAGACGACGGAAACGGTGGAGGCGTTCGAGGCCCACACGCCGCGTGCCGTGAGCCCCGAGAGCGAAAGAGGCGGCAACGGCGCGGCCGCGGCGGCAAATGGACGGCGACGAAAAGTGGTAGGCAGTTGTGTTGGAGAGAGGGTTGGGTGCGCCTATACCACGGAACGGGGAGGGGGCGACGGACGGAAGTGGGTGCGGGTCGGGTGCCTGGGAAGAATGCGGGTAACAGGCGGGAGGGCAAGGGGCAGAAGTGGGCAGGAGAGGGAGCGGGGGGAAAGGACGGGAGTATTGGGGGCAGGGACCGCATGGGCAGGGGAGAGGGCTGGGGGAGAGCAGGGGTGAGGAGGGGCGAGGGATGGGGCCAGGGGCTCTAGCAGGATAGAGGTGATTATGATAGAGGGATAGAAGTGACGAATGGAGGATGGCAGCTGACGGTGGTGGTGTTTGCGGCGTGAAAGGTGGTGGTTCTGTGGTGGTTGGTGGGGAGCG
>BOPP01000006.1:4254410-4287292 GCA_017312745.1 Gryllus bimaculatus
GGTGTGGAGGCTTGCGGCGACGTCGTGTGGTGGGCGTGGCGGAGGCGCTGGCGCGCGCGCGCCGTGCCCGAACACGGCACGCGGAGTGTGGGCCCCAAAACGGCGCGGCGCGAGGCGACGTGGCTCGGCGTTGCTCGGTGCTGCGCGACGCGGCCTCGCTCGCCACTGCGCGCAGCGCGCCTTGTCCCTGTCACCGGGAGACCGAGTCCCCTCCAGGACGTGTGCTAGTGGATGTAACTTACGAACATGAACAACCAATCTACTTATACCAGTCGGTTGAGCTAAGATTGCGAGTTCGGTGGCGTTAATGGTCGAGAGATTTCGTCTCGGGATTGTTGCGGCAATTGTTTCACTATTTCTTCGAAAAGCCATAAATCTGCATTGTACACTTTAACAACACATTGTTAGGGATGGTACTAGAATGCAGAAGGAATAGTGATGAATGATTATGATTCACAAGCAAAATACATTTAAACGATGTTTGTCACCACCACGATATCCACGGATATGGACACACGGGAAGGACATATGTTAGCACATTATAACGCATGTTGCATGCATAGTACTCTGGCGGGCAAAATGGAAACTAACGTTTTGCCACCGACGTGAAGTGTCTTATGAGTACTACCAGGGCTTGATTTCTGGCGGAACGCGCCGGCACTGCGTCCCGGTACCTCGGTAATATATTATTAAATGATATAAATATATAGCTATTTCTATTAAATTAATAATTAATTTGGAATTCATTCCGCTACCTAAAATTACACAAATCATGTACTGGGTACTAGTATACTTATGTGATCTGTAATGGAGTGAAGAGACTGACTACGTGGGTGCCAAATGTCTGTACTTAGGACCCAAATGCTTAGAATCGAAACATTACATTAAGCGTGCTTACTCCTCATTTGAGACCAACTCTATATTCTATGCAGAGTTAGAACATGTCGAATGGACTATGGAGATTGGCAGAATAATGAAATGTGTCCCATAAATTATAAAAGAAATATACATTCACGAGAAAAATGAATTTCATGAACTGTATACAATGACTATACCAAATAAATTAAAGAGTGACGTCTGCAAACGAAATTATAGTCAAATAATCAATTTTACAGAATAATCAATTATTTAGAATGTTTTACATTTGTTGTTGTTCGTAGAAAAATATTTTAGGTCAATAACTCAAAATCTATTGAGTCCTCCTGTTCCAAAACGTCTCTTCAATCACCAATCAGGAAAGATACCAACGAATCAGGAAAGATATTAACTTCGATATTAACTCTGCGAGTGCTTTGTTTTAAAAAACGACGAGACATGCAAAAGCATACCTAAATGTCCGAGGAGGTCCTAAATATCGGTGAAGAGAGCTAAGAATCTAATGTTAATAATTTTCAAATGAAATTGACATCTATATTATCAATTTCCAATGTGGGCAGAAATTGAAAGAAAACAATGCAGCTTCCTCCAAGTGAGATGTGTCTAGGGTTTCTTAACATACCCAATGACTCGGGGAAAATGCAAAAACAATTAAACAATTTCAATTTTGACTGAAAACAACAAATATTCGATTGTATTATTCCACCTATTCTCATAATACGCGTACCGATCTCATACGCTGTGCATCACTAGTTACGGACTGACGTCAAGAGACAGTTGACTTCAAGAAATAGGTCGCCCGTGATTAAATGTTTGCTATTTGCGTGTTGCGTTATGAACATTAACTTGTTTTATATACTTGGCATAGACCTGTATACCAGAATATATTCTATGCCATTGAAGTATTCGTAAAGACTATTTGCAGTTTTACACGAGAGTATTTTCTGTTCGTTCCTGAGTTACTTTCTGGAGAACCATTTTGAGTGCTTTTAGCAGAATTTTGGTTCTGCAGGCAAATAGTTTAAATATTATTTGTATTGCTGCTTTCTGGAGATGAACCGGTGACTGACAGTGGTGGACAGAATTTCATTAATGAAAAGGTATGTATGCAAAAGCGCTTATGTTTTTGTTGGCTTTATTTTCTGGGTGAATGAATGTAAGATGGTATCAAAATAAATGTTTTGGATTGAAAATTTCAAGAGTACAAATGTCTTCATCTTGTCAATAAACGCATAGCTGACGATATTCTACTCGGAGTTCACATAAATGTACTATAGTAATGCGCACGTTTGCGCAAAGTTCTGCATGTTGTGAGATTTTTGGAACAGATAAAGTAGGCTATATTCGCGAATGATGTTTGCGGTCATGACTGAAAAATTCGTCATGCACGCAGTGTAAATTTGTAGTCAAAAATATTTAGATCGAATTAATTTTAAATTAAGAACATTGTTTATCGTACTCGCCCTGAACTCCTGTTTTTCTGATTGTTGACCCTTGCAGCTGATCGTCCGTCGTGAAGTATCATCTGCAAATGAAAGCATGCAAAACATTATGCCTTGTTTCATTGGACAATCTGAGAGCTCTTTGTAAACATTTTTGCAAACCTAAAATCAAACACGATTTCTTTGTTGCAAGATAGATATACGTGAAATACTTGTTATTACTGTCATGGTTTGTAATGTTTGTCGAACAATTGAATGGTTGATAATGGAAACCTACAAAACTCGTTCTGTTTCTTAAGAGTTTCCTTGACTTTTTTTTTAACTGCACACAGTATTTTCAGTCATGATGTGCATCACTATATCCTATTAATTTTGCAATAAAAAGGCAATCAAAATAACAAGAAAAATAATGTGTGTCTACAATATGATTTTTGGCGCGGCTTTTTTCCCTATTCCATAAATGTAGCTCTTAAAACTCGACAAATATATGATTTTGACTGATGTTTATACTAAAAAATTTGGGGGGGGGAAGCTCTCCCCAAATCCCTTCAAAAACATGCCTCCCTTTAAATAATGCTACTGATTTTAACAGGTAAAAATATAAATCATAAATCCTGATTTCATAATGTCATATGTAGCACACGTAGAAAAGAAAGTACGTATTACCAACAATTAAGGCCGAAGTCTTCGATAGTTATATTTGTTTATTCTTTCTCTTGACACTACAGGATGTTACATTGTGAGGAGAATGCAAACACACTACTAGCGGATTTCTGAACACGAGACCATTAACAGTGCTGCGACCTGTGCGTAGGATCAAGAACTTACATAACGAGCCAAATCGTGCTCAGAATCACGAAAGAAAAAAACGCAGGGCAAACCTTTTTTGTTGAAACCGTCGATGAAATTAAGTGTCGGGGCGGCATGAATACAAATGTGGCATTTATTCAAACAACAGTGAAGGGATTCCCCGGAATGCACACTTTTTTCAGGTAACCTTCAACGAATCCGCTTTTTTTGTAACAATGCATGTTGATTTGGAGCACACAGAAATATTACAATGTAATATGGAGTACTAATACTTCTTAATTCTCCTGTCACCGACAGGCGTCTCAACTTTGAATTCTCAACGATTTTAACTAGCGCATTCCTTATAGCATTTATCCTTTTTTATCACAAATCTGTAAACGAACTATATTTCTATTTACTTAGTGTCGTTTGAAAGATCATCAGCTGTTACGATGTTATCCAATAGGGAGCTTAAACGTGAATACTTATAACGTGAAACGTGTATATCAATATTCCAGGTTCCAGATTGGATGACTCCGTAACAGCTGATTTACGTCGACAGACCCTACGTTTAAATCGAAGGACTACAATACCGAAATAAAAATAAGTAAGGGACGGAATTAATTTTAATAAAAAAGCAAAATATGTACGTATATATGTATTTAGTTTTTCCAATATATGTAAGAACAAATAGAAAATATGTAAAATAAAAATTCATTATTGTATTTAAAGTAGGTGTATATACGTATTTTGCAAGCAAAGAACGTCGTCGATCCAATTTTAACATGTATTCGGAGTGGCTAAAAGAAACTTCAGAATGTCTTGTATACTCTAAAAAACATAATTGAATGTATCTTGTTTCTGTGCATCCACTGTACACGAAAATCCTTTCCCTAAAATAAGGAATGCGTCATTAGCTGGGAAGTTCAAATCCAATCCTTGCTGAAATTCTGAGAGTAAGCAAGTGAAGTAATATTACTTCAAAGAGTTCCCTCCCAACAGGCAGAAAGAAAAAAAGTAGTCATAGTATTGCTTCACAAAAAAAGATAATTGTTTCCAGTCCTCCTCTTAAGAAAGCACGTGGCGTTCTTCTGCCTTCCGTAATACAAGTGTCCACGATGACGAAGAGGAAATGGTAATTCAACATTCTCAATTAGTATTATTGTGTAATATCCTTTCAGAAAAAAAGTGGAAGAAAACAAAGAGGAAAAAATAATAAAAAAGAAGTTAAAAATGTAGAAGTAGAAAAAGTAGTAGCAGAAGAAAAAGTAGTAGAAGAAAAATAATAAGTACTAGAAAAAGTAGTAGAAAAAGAAGAAGTAGAAACAAAATCGGTAGGAGAAAAAGAAAACGAAGAAAAAGAAGACGACATCGTGAAATATGTGCTTGCCGTATTTCAGCTCGTGCATTTCCCAACCCAACGCCAGTCTGGGCGCACCGTGCGCGCGCCGCGTCGCGCCGCGTTGCGTCAGCGGAGTCGCGGCGACGGCAGCGGGGCGGCCCGGCCCAACCCCGCCCCTCCAAGGGCGCCGCGCCGCACGCAAACGGCCGCGGATGCGAGACGGGGATCGCGCGCGCCTTTGGCCACGTGCCCACGCGGCGCTCGCGGCGCAGGCACGCTGGGCCGGGCAGCTGGCGCGGGGGGCGGCGGCGTCGGCGCCGCACGCGGAAGCGGCTGCGGATATGCTAAGGAATGCCCCTCCTACACGCGCGCGCACACATTATGCGCGCGTCTTCATTCACACATGTACTAGTCCACGGCTACGTTGAAACGAAATACACGTGTACTCGTGCACATATACTACATACATTGTACATAAAAACACACACACATACGTACTAGCGCATGAAAACTCACATGTTTTACATACACGCATGTACACATTCATGTTTTTATACACGCATGTACACATACATGTTTTTTGATACACGCATGTACACATACATTTTTTTTTGATACACGCATGTACACACATGTTTTTTGATACACGCATGTACACATACATGTTGTTTGATACACGCATGTACACATACATGTTTTTTGATACACGCATGTACACATACATGTTTTTGATACACGCATGTACACATACATGTTTTCATACACGCGTGTACACATCCATGTTTTAATACACGCATGTACACATACATGTTTTCATACACGCATGTACACAAACAAGTTTTCATACACCCATGTACAGATACAAGTTTTCATACACGCATGTACTAATACATACACTCATGTACCAATACACACAGACACACATTTACCCACATACACACTCATACAAAAAACATGGACACACATGAATATACTAACGTACGCACTCGCCTCGTCGATTAGAATCGGCACTAACTACTGTTCTACGAAATCGTGTCATATCATGAAGGCAATGGTTGCGTGATGTAGGCGACTGCTTACACAAAGAAACAACTCATTCGTAAATCATTCATTTATCAGCCCTAAAATTTTACGATTAGCATGTAACAAATTAACATTTAATGACTGAAAGAAATCGACAGTACCGGGAAAAGTTGGTCACTGCATCAACTGATGTCACTACAGTGCCGCTGACAGGAGGTTCTTAGTTCCACTCCCCATCGTGGCAGGATTTTCGTCACTGGCTAAATACGAGTAGCTGGGTCGAATTCTGTCACTGTCTTGAGGAGAATTCTAGCAGACGGATGGTCTGGTGGAGAGTTTTCCTTGGTTTCTCCGATCAACACAGGCAAATGCTGGAACAGTATACCCTAACGAACGGGTGACGGACCGCACGCGATCTCTCCTTCCCCTTTCTTGTCCTAAACGTCCCTTACCCATACTCGCACTTACATGAAGGGAGAACTACCTTACTGAACTACCAGACATGAAGGGAGCTCAGAGCCTGCCCCGGCTGGGGCGGTGCTCCGCTGGTAGGAAATACCTGATTGGGGAAAACCCCGCTAGACGAAAGGTCGGCGCCAGATCTCACCTTCCAGTGAGGCTAGATCACCGCCATTTCTTGGTAAGAAACATGAACCACACACACGAGATTATTGACCTTAGCTGTTGACGTGCCCGGAATCACTAATTAAAGACGGATATCAATATTGAAACTATAAGCTTTGCAAAAAATAATAATTCAATTTATTCTCTACAAGAACAATATGTAATGTCACTCATCAAGAAAGTCGCGTGATTTCCAATGGAAAATGTCATTTGTTATTGATGAGATAAACGTGTGGCCGGCTGCTCTACTCTACGCGTACCTGCACTACACATTCTGCGAGACCCATCGGGAGCTTGATCGAGCTTGTCCTGACTGGGGCTATGCCCCGCTGCTGGGAGATACCTGGTTGGGGAAATCTCCCCTCACCGTCCAAGGTCGGCGCTGGACCTCGCCATCCAGCGGGGGATGATCACCACCACCTCCCGAGGAAAAACAAGCACTATACTTACGGTACTAATGAACTTTTCAATTGACGCGTCCGCAATCACTAATCAATCATTGAAAACCATATTGCGTATTATGAAACTGACTGAACTAAGCAAGCAATTACCCGTCCCTTAATTCCTATTGTTGTCAATATTTCTTTCCGCATCTCTAATTTTGTAATTCAAAGCAACTCTCATTACCAAACTTGTCTTATTACTATCATCAGACTTACTCTCATTTTTCCATTGTGTGCATTTCCAGTGTCTATCCCCCAAAATCCTAATTTTCAATACATAAGACTTCTTAAGTAAGTCGGTCCCTCGCCCAGTGCTGCGGTGTTACGGTAGAGACAACACTAGCACTTCCGAGTTCCTTGAGCGTGGAAGCAAACAAGGTCAATAAAAACACACGTCATACACTAATGCACACACGCGCGCTCGCGGGCAAATACATGCATGCATGGACATATACACACAGTATGTGCATACATAGTTATCACTACTCTTTTTGTCGGTAACTATGACATCAAAACTAGCATGTGAATATCACGTATGGCAAATTTTGCAACCGCGATAATTCAAGAAGTTTATCCAATTTTGACACAGCTAATTAAATTGGCAACTGACATCGAAAATTTGATGGGCACTGCTTACACGAATCTCATTAACAAATCTTTTGAAAAGACAACCTCGTCTCCAGCTATTTCCTTGCAAAAGTGAACTTAAAACAAATGAAACAAGTCTTTTTACAATCAATATTTGAAGCTTTCCAATTTCAGAAAAAAATTAATATCAATAAAATTTTCAGTGAACGATAGTTTTGATAAATGCTAAATAGTGTTAACTTTCCCAATCTGAATAAATTTGGTAATTATAACGTTGCGATACGAATGTATAAGGTCTATACTTCGATTTGTATAACGCGGAGCGTCAGAGCCTGTCTTCACGATGGAATATCTCGCGTGATCGCGACCGTATAAGCAGTGCGATGTGTCTACGGCATCTCGCAGCACGACCTAGAACGACGCGAAATGCCATAAGGTATTCCATCGTTAAAACAGGCCCTGACGCGTCACGTTACAAAAACCAAGTATAATGCCCGGACTCGGACACTTGTTCACTGCTCACCCCACCACACAGCCTGTAATATTGGTCATGAGTAGTTTTGAATTTCGGAGAACTTTGTTACACAAGGCTGCCAATGCTTTTTAAACTCTCATATTCCCCGCTAGGATCGACACAACAACGGTTCACATGGAACGAAGAGGGGCAGAATTTATGATGCTCTCGAAAATAGAATATTAAATATTAGGCGCTGTTTCATCATAGCTATTTAACAAAGAAAAACACATAATTACATAGAATCAATAATTTAAATGTAGGTTGAAGTCCCCTAATGTGGAATACGAGCATTGTCCTAATGTAGAATATTCCGCATTGCTGCTGTATGTAAAATGTACACGGTTCTTTTGGTTCTATATATTAAGTTTCATTTTCTAACATATTAAAGATGACATTCTATATCGTAGGGTGGAGGTATATAGTCCAAGAGCTCAGCTGATTAGTCTCAGTGTCAGGAAGTGTAAGAACCGGGCTCATGTCCTATTTGCAAAAAAGAATTTCGTCTGCAAGAATTATCTGCAATATTAAAACAAATATGTATTTTTGCTTCAATAAATGTTGTTCTAGACGTTAATAAATTTATTATTTCCTAAAAAGAAAAAACATTCTCTATTCCGCTTTAGGAACAGGGTACGCTTAATGTGTAATATATGTAGATCCTTTTTAATTACACAATATTGTGAATTTCTAATAGATTTAAGTGTATAATATTAACCACACGTGTTTATAAATGACTAGTTTAAGTAATTATATTTTACACTAGTCTTAAAATTTGTTCAATAAGCATAAGCATAGTAAGCAATCTTATTTCTTCTCTCTACCATTCTTAATAACACGTTTTCCTAATCAGAGTAACACTAAATAAACCAATGTGGCAGAAAAAGCCTTATGCTTTTTAAATAATGAATGACGATGAAACTAGGCATGGGATTTCATTTTCTACGACCGTTAATATGAATATTAAAAATTGAATGAACTTACTTATGCTTTTCATGGGTGCTAATAATTTGTTAATGTTACTAATATTGAAAATATCGGTGTTTGGCGTTTGGCCGGAAAATCCGTTGATTCAACCTGCCTCTGGATTTACAAAGCGACCTCCTTGGTCAACCCTGACTTCCAGCAGAAAAGACAATAGCCCATTCCTGAGTATGATACTGTTCGTTCGAATCATACGTCACGTATGTAAAAACTTGTCTCTAACGAAGGTCTCTCTTTGGAATGTTCAATTTCGGAATCAACCATCGTAACTTACTGGTAGGTCAGATACGTAGTCTTAAGAAAAGTATTCGTTGAATGAATAATTTAATAGAAAATATTTATTTTATTTCATTGGCTCCATTAATTTGACGTAAAACAAAATGTATGGCTTTAATACACTATTGCAAATAAATACCCCGAAAATATCGAATTTGATAGTATATTAAGTCATCAATGTGTAGATGTAGAAATTAAAAATTGTGATATTGAAATGCGTAAAAATATTTGCACTATGTTTATGCATTCAGTGTATTGCTATTAAATATTTAGTTTGAGTAAAATATTCAATTTATGATCGATCTCATAAATTGTAGGCTTACTCGCAGATGATAAAATTTGTTGGGGTATTTCCACCTATATAAATGCATTTCTTTTTACATTCGTATTAGTTCAAGATTTCTTTGAATATATATTTCTTTTAGGCAGTTCAGTAATGTATCTCAACGAATAATAGATTTCATATTTGGTGGCTATGGAGGTGTAATAAGGGAATTTGGATTATTATGCAATTGTAAATCTACAATTAAGTCCTTGTACATTTGCTCATAGTGAATGAAAACTAGAGTAAGTCCCAATTTTTTGGGAATGGATGCTAGATTCGTTATAAGACTAATAATATAAAGTTTAAGTCTAAAGCCTCATCTAATGGCTGAAGATTCTGCCACACCTACACTCTAGCAGCCACAAACCATGCCACTACAATAATAATGATTAAAGGTTACAATATTTTTTCCTCCATTTCTTCATAAATTCTTGGCTATCCGGGAGACGCCGCGTCGTTGGCTCAGAGGCCGACGTTTCGCCTCTCATGATGCAGGCTTCCTCAGAGCAGTGACGTAGGCCTCTCAGCCAACGACGCGGCGTCTCCCGGATAGGCAAGAAATTATGGATTGGAGCCGCGGAAGCTTACATGTGCACCTCCATTTCTTCGTTACTTTTACCCATAATGTCTTATAGTATTCTATAAAAATTGTGTGTTTTCCTGTATCAGTTTAAAACTACTGGAACTATAAAAGCTCGCAATTGCTCGCCTTTAATAATACTTATGTAATACTTTTTATATTAGTTATGTAATACAATGTTTTAATAAATTACAAAAATGAATAAATGTTTAATATATTGGAATTTTAGCTATTCCTTTCCCTGAACATTAAGCCCCGGGGACATTTTAAAAACAAAAAAAATCTCCAAAGCTTTTTTATTAAATTTTGTTGTTCGATAGTATGAAGGACATGCATGCGAATGGTGCAGGTCTCATTTCCGTTAAAAACCCTGATTTTTCTAAATTTTAAAATATTCAAAATTTTCCAACTTCCATTCAGCAACATTTATATTTTTGTTATACCCATCAAATTTCCGTTAAAATCAAAGGTGATATTTTCTAGGAGTTAGGATCTGTTCATTGCTCTCAGTACACCAAGGAGTCAGGATTTTTCACGTTCCCGTTGCCGAGATAATTTCTAAACGATTAATATGTAAAATTATAACAAAAAGTCGACTGTAAGAAACGAAGAAAGCAATATTAAATAATATACAAATTCTGACTTCCGAAGCATCCAAATGTGTGAAATCGTTCAAGAAGCGCAGTAAAATTACAGTAAGCATTTAATTTGGTCGCCAACTTACACAATAAATACTCATTTTCAAAAAATTGAACATGACCTTATTTGAAGAACACATTTGTTAAGGAAAAACAAAAATTGTATTTTGACAATTGTACGTGCAAGAAGACGCCGAAAAAGAAGCGCAGTCTAATCGATTATATTATATTTGTCGGAAAATTACGCAAAAACACAAATTTACAAAAATTTTCAAAAAATTCAACATGAGCTTATTTGAAGATCTGCGTTTTTATGAACACATTAAATTAAGAAAAAAAATATGTCTTCTCAATTGTAATTGTAGGAAGACGATTGTTTTTGTTTTTTTTTCGTAAAATCACGCATTCCAATGAACATGAGACCTACACCATTCTCTTTAACAGATGTATTTCGTGTATATATATATATACATATATATATATACATATATATATATATATATACATATATATATATATATATATACATATATATATATATATACATACATACATATATATATATACATATATATATATATACATATATATATACACACATATTTAAGTTCCCGTCTGGCTTGGTGTAAATTCTATCCTACTATATTAATTCTATATGACTATTATATATACTACTGGTACTATTTACAATATGTGCATTGTTGGTTATTATTTACAATGTATGCTATTGGATGTTATTTATAATACATAAATTAATTAGAATGGCTCTTCCGTGTTCTTTATGCTACCTAAGTTCCCAATTTAATAAAAAAACGTGCGGTTTTTAAGAAAAGGTGGTTTAAAGAAAATAAAAATTGCGTATGTTTGACACAAAATTTCGCGAAAAATACTAATGTTTTCTAAAAATTGAACTTAACCTTATTTAAAAATCTGTTATAGATGAACTCATCCCACAATAAAAAAAAATTAGTTTTCCTAATTGTAGTTGTAGGAAGACGCAGAAAAAAGTTTGTGAAGTGAGTAAATAAATGCAAGGAGATTAGTTTTTAACGTACTTCGCATTGAACAAAATGAAACTCAAGATTCACAGCCAACTAATTACGTCTGTTTCTCTTGTTAGTAACTACAAAAATGACTGATTTTCATTTGGAATTTGCAAAAAACTCGATATTATTACAATGTTGTTTGTGAGAGAACAGTTGGAAACTGCAGAGAATTATTCGTTAAACAGTTTCGAGCGCTATTTGTCCAGTAATTCTCATCGCTTGCTCTATTTTTTATAAATAACGAAGTTTTTATATTAATATGAAATACTAAATGCATAGATGAGTAATGGAAAATAATGAAAAGAGCCTGTCGTGCAAACATTTTATGAGCATATTAAAATCGTTGTGTAATGGAATGGATTAGTGGTCTGACTGGTGCCGTGCTTGACCTACACGTTCCGCGCTCTACAAATAGATGCACTGCACAGTACACGAAGCTGGCGCTGGCCTGAGAAGAATTTATCACCTGTCACCACGACCGTGGCGCCATTTCTTTATTCTCTTTCTTCTGGCTTCTTAGATTATAAACAAGAAATTTATTGTCTTCTCGATTTATCATAAGCCATTATTTGTACTCTGTTTTCTCTGATTCATCAAATGACGATTATCAATAGCGTAACTTTCGAGAATTACCACACATTTGTTTATTTATCAGCTGAATGACTGCAGTGGAGGATTATTAAATTTTCCAGTTCCGAAACGTTTTATTTTTTGTATTGTGGATTACATCTCAAGTTTTGTGGAAAGCAAGTTTCACATTATGGAATAATGTTTAATTATCCCACCCCCTAAACCAGAGCCGGAAAGGAGTTCCGAGGACAACGGCTTTAAATTATTTTGAATTCACTTTATAAATGATAGGAAAATTCCAGCATTTTATGAAAGCTTCCAAAGAAAGGATACCTGTTTGAATAAAAGAGTACGTAAAAAATTGTTATTGAGATTTTATAAATTGTGAATATGTTTTTCAATGAGAGAGTTTCATTACCTCTAAAAATGTATAACATCCTTCAGTAAAATGTAATCTATAAAAAAACGTAATCATGCAATGATAAAAAGCTGTCAGTGGGTAAAGTTTAAGGTGCTTAAGGTGATGTCTTTCCTTGCAATTAAAAGATGAAGGTTTATCAGCAAAAGAGAAATCGTAAACTTAATTAGCATTATCCTTTGAGTTAATATATTTTCAGTACGAAAAATTTGCATGTTAGTACTGGAAGATAAAACATAATCGATTTTTTTAAAAATAGAATTTCAAGAAACTTATACATTGCGCTACAGATTAACCTGAGGTTTTAGAATTTTACCGATATTACACAACTATACGTAACCTGTCATCTGTAAATTATTTGGGTGAATTTCCGTAGTGTTCACGTGTAATGACGACGGTAGAACGGAAATTTTCGCGTCGCTTACTCATCAAACGTTATTCTGAGAAATATGTTTAATCCGGAATGGGCGGATATTTCTGAGTACGTACACGCACACCGACGCATGCTCAGACAGGCACACACCGGACCCACGCTCGCCAACGCCTCTCTGACATTTGAACATCGCTCGTCCCAGAACCAGATGTTGCCAAGGTCGTGGAAACAAACTGGGCGGGGCGGTGCTGCGCTCTGCAGGCAATGCCCCGCACCACGACTATAAACTTTCCGCCCCGCCATCTGCGCGGCCATGTCGGGAACTACGTCAACCGACGGGAGGAGCTCCGACGTTCGTCGCACGTCTACAGCGAGGCTCGCACCAACGCCGCAGACGGGTGGGTGGGCAGCGCAGCGGCGGCGGCGGCAGGAACAAACGCTCAAACAGGAGCGTGAGAGCCACGGCGAGACAGGGAAGGGGAAGGGGAGAGAGAGACAGAGGCTGCAGGTGGGAGGGGTACGCGGCTGAGCGTGAAGTCTGTATCCGCGGCGCGAGGGCGTCCGGGGACCGGCGGAGTCACTAGTTCGTGTGGCCCCACCGCGGCCTGGCCCGCCCGCCCGCGCCTCGCCTCGCCTCGCCTCGTGCCACCCCGCCGACGACGTGTGCCGTGTGCGTTATTGTTGTTGTTGCCGGCCTGTTGCTATGGTGCTCGCGTCGCGCCCGCCTCCGCCCCCGCGCCGACCGCTGGACGTGCTCTGACGTGTAATCAGTGAGTGACACCCAGCGTGCTCGCCGCCGGTGGACCTGTTATCAGTCGACGTGTGGCCTCATCCGAAGTGGACGCCGCGGTGCCGCCTGCTCCCCGACCATGGATCGTTTCCACAAGTGAGTAACGTTCGTGATGGGGGCGGCGTAAACAAGGCTGCGCACGAGTTGTATGTGGGGGTGACTCACTGGACCAACATTTGCGCCCTCAATTTCCGTGATAAGGCAATAACCCCATTGGCTGCCACAAAAACAAACGCATTTTACCTAATCCACATTCTATCTTTGTTTTCACTTTCATAAATTACAATGTAATAGTGTATATTTTCATTCATTCAAAATACCCAACAACCAGCAGAATTATTGATTAATTACTATAATACAGGTGCATTGCTAATGTACTTCTTAGGAGTAATTATTTGACAAAAAGTATGACTGCGATTTAAAATATCTCATAACAACTTTCAAGATATGTAAAGCAATATTCCATAAATTTAGCAAAATAACCATTTCATGCACAAGTTACTAACATTAAACTTTTATAGCGCTTCGAATGAAGGAACCCATTAATTTTTCCTTTAATTTTTATTAAGTAACTTCATTTTAAAATCAACCTTTCAAAAAACATCCGCAAACCGAAACAACTTATTGTATTTACAAGGCTTGACTCAATAAAGAGGAGCAAACAGTGGGATCGCTGGCGCACAGGCAGGACAGGTTTCCGTGACCAGGGCTCCCGCAGAAAGTGTGATTTACTGTCCAATTACGCAGGACAGCACTTTTCTTCGCCTGCTCGACGGTCGCGGGCCGCGCAGACCCGGTTCGCACGGTATATTTACATCCGCCGGCGCGGCACGGCGCAGCGCTGAAGCAGGGAATCGGGTCGAACCGCGGCTCTGAGGTTTCCAAGCGCCACGCGGGGAGAGCCCAACCGAACGTAGGACGTATTGAGGCTTGCTGGGCCCGGCCCTGGGCTGGCAAAGTAGGAGACAAATCGAAAAATGTGGTCGCTTTTTTAATTTTTATGTTTTTATTTTTTTGAACTTTTATTTTTACACCCGCACTACATCGATCAACTTTTAAGATCTATACTCACACATGCGTGAACATTCCACATCAAACGCCCCTTTCTTGACTGAAATCATTGTAATTTTTTTCACATCGATTCCCCCCACCCACTGAACAACTCTGACCTACACATACACACGTGAGAATTCCACCTCAAACGCCCCTTTCGTGAATTAAATCATTGTAATTTCGTTTTAAAGTGAATTAAATTATTGTAATTTTTTAAAATAAAGATACATGTTTTTTTAAATTTTTAGGCATTCATTTATAACTAGATAACAACATAATAAATAAATAATATACAAATTCTTTTTTGAAATAAAATAATCATTTTGTACAATTTTTAACGTAAAATAATTGTTAATTCAGCGTTCTACCAAAGTAATACAAATAGTAATACAAAAAAGTAGTATGAGACCATTCATTTCACGTCAACCCCTTTACTTCCTCCTTCTTTAGTTAGTTCTCGTCCCAGTTGTGCGGTATTGCCTCCTAAATGCGATGTGTTCTTGTATCCCCGTAAATTTGTGAGAAATATTAAAGTGGTATAATTTGCTAAATGTTCAAACTTAGTTGATGTTGCGGCGAACAATGGTACGTGCATGTGCCATTAAGGTTAAGAGAAAGAAAATATCCATTCAGAGAAGTGTATTACAAATCTGAACGTAACTATTCGGAAAAAACTAAAAGTATTTAAAGTAATAATCAATAATATAGGAGCACTCAGAAGAGCGTAAATCGGATCTGGATGATAATAATTTCCTAAATTTAATTCAGGTAATAGTTGTAGAAAAGTATCCCTTGTAGCACCTTGTCCCTGAAGAAACATTACTGCCATTTCGCTGAGAACGAATGTTATGATTTCCTGTACAACGAAGAAATGAATAACGACTTACACTATTCCCTTCGTTGTGGTTTCCTTTCGCGTTTAACCGTGTCTTACCTGGGATTCAAACCCACAAACCTTCAGTGGAGACGACTTCGGCGGGTCCTTCACCCCCCGCGGTGATCACACACTCCACTCCCTGTATGAACACATGAAAGCTAAACAATTGCTGCACGGAACCACTGTGCAGAAACGGAAGAGGACGAGTCACGTGCGAATCGCCTGTGGGAGCCTCGAAAATGAGCTTTAGCTGCCTGCATTTAGTCTCTGCGCTACTTTCAACGGAAAATGATTTATGGAACATGAAGGGTTCCTAATCACAAAGAGCCCTTCATAAAGAGTCCATGAAAATCAAAACCAATATTTTAATTATGATCTAAGCCAGATGATGATGTACATTCTTCGTTAAATGAATAGCTTTATTAAAATTTCAATGATTGATCGAATCGAACGAATTGAAACGACGAAATTCTATAAATGAAATTCTTCAGTTTTAATATTACAGTTAACCGAAGCAGTGAAACAATTCCACAAATTGTTCGTTACATTGAGATAAATTAATATAATAAGCTGCTCGTCACATGTACATTGCTTTATAAACCTAAATAAAAAGAAAGAAACAAGCTTATAACGAGCCATTATGTTGTAATTCAGTAATCAACCATTCTTTTACCAATAAAAATGGGAAAATTACATAAAATTAATAATTCTGAGAATTGAAATATAAATGATTACGATCTTCCACGTGAATCACTTTCCAGTTTTTGACTCCAGGCCAACATTGATTCGAAGCTATTTACAGTCCCAGTACACGATAAAACATCCTACCGCTGAGTACATAATATAATTAGTTAAGTTGATAAAAATGTTATTTATCGAAGAGATTACAAACATGTATTTTGTCGGGTCAAAAATTAATGACGTAATAGCAATGACTTGATCGAAATCTACAATATTTGTCCATTTTGAAAGTGAATACCTTCATTAGTGCCCCTAAAGCATGTATAAAAAATTCCCTGCGTGTTATTTATTTGATCAAGACTTGACACTCACGTAAATCATGTCTAGGTGTAGTCAAAACAATCCAGTAAAACACACGATTTGTATTTCTCCCAAAGAAAAATGACTGGAAATTTATTATTCTTCTTTATCTTACGTTTTGAACACGAAAATACATATTTTTCTCAAACATTATGCAAGCTTTCTGAAAGAACATTTCTCAGAAACACTTAAAAGATGCCCTTCTGGCCTGAAATGTGTCAGAAAGTGAAACCTATTAAAATAAACGCAATTCCCGTGAAGTGCTTAAATAATAATGTACTGTTTTAATTAAGGAGAATCACAGTAAATTGCAGACGTCGAACTGAAGCCGTCGCAGAGTAACTGTCGTTTCCAACCTGGTTGTTTTTCATATAACGTACAGTTGAGGTAATGAAGATAAGTTAAGCACATCATGCACCTACTGCTTCCCAGAGAGCCGTTAATTCATTAGGAACTAGCTTCGTATATGCGAAAAGTACTCTGCAGGCCATAATCTAAGGCTGCTGTTTCCTTAACATCTTCGCGGAGTTCAAACAATCAATGTCAAAATCTGTCAAAGGACTCCGCAGAAGTGATGACTTTTTTGCGTATAAAACCAGGACACTGAGTCAATAAATTATTCGGTTATCTCACAGACTCTCATATGTGGTTACGGCAAACAACGAAAGATCAGGAAGAATCTATGTGGAACTGATTCCACATTAAAACTAAGCACAGGGCGGTTCTAGTGTTGTACACAATTTTATGCTGTCTTTAGTTATCCATTAAAAACACCTAGATAGAATATCTACAAATTTAAATAGTTGTTATTAAATGAAGTTGTAATGTTGAACAGCAGTTATGTGGTATAGTTGTAATTCATTATTTAGGTGACACTAATAAACTTTACCATGAGTCATGAGGTGTTGCTGACTTTTCCCAAAAAGATTTCCGAGGGGAGGGGGGTCATAATCAAAAGCTTTCCCAAAATTGCTTTGGTTGTATTCAGCAAATATTTTCCATTAGCATATTTTAGTCAAAGTAGTTCAATAGACAACTTCATAATTCATTAATTCACAACTGCATAAATGCGCACCTCATGCTCTTCTCGAAAATCATTCAGATTAATCCAAAATTTAAAAAGTCCGGATGGTTTTCGTAAATACATTTTTTCACTTGATGTCACGTGAATGACATTTCTATGGCGTTCTAATGGAGAGCGAATTTTCTTCTCAAATATCTAATGCTTTTGAACTTGGAGAATCAAGGAAAATCACCTTTAAAGCAACACACAAAAATTAAAGTCAGCATTGGAAAAACAACTTCAATAATGTAATCAGTCGAGTGAATCTCCCGGTTTAAAACGATTTCAACATTTTTTTTTTCAAACCACACCGCCGAGGAAACTTCCGGCTCATTTTAGTTCGTGTAGCCACTTAACCAGCAAATAAACATGACGAAAAGTTTTTAAAAACAAAACTTCCAAATCAGTGAGTAAGGACAATCCCTTGACCTTAAATTACTACCTGGAGTCTTGTTCTTGGGCTATGTTTTACGGGTGGGATGGTGAAAAAGTTCGCTCAACCATTTCCCACGTTCATTTTCGTTCACGGAACGTGATTACTGGAGCAGGAAAATGTTTTGCGAAGGGATTCGTCTTAACCCTTGCTTAGAGACGTAGAGCCATTGTGGTTTCGCTTCAGCACTATCTCGTCTCAGAGAAGCTATAAGTATTCCTCTTCTACTTCCTCTTTTATATATTATATGAATTATTATGTGAATTATACTGGTATTATACGAATAAGTGAAATAATAAGATTGTCGTGTTTACATCGTCCCTGCTTGTAATTACATATTTTTAAAATAATAAATGCGTACAAGTTTCGACATTTTTATTTCGTAATTCTCATAAGAAAGATAGAGAGCAACTTTAAGTGAAATAAAAAAATTCCGAAAAAAATATATCAGGGAGAGCAAAATAATGGGCTTTGATCACAGACCCATTGGGCACAGGCCGCAATCACATAGCGTTTCCGAGCAACTGCTATGGGCAGTTTCGTAAGTGTAAAAACCTCTTACGTTAGAGACAGTGCTTCTTCCCCGCTAGAGCTTGAAATGAACACATTTCACTCTTCCAGATATCTCCGCCAGTGGGGCACCGCCCCAACCGGAACAAGCGCTAAGCTGGCGCCTGGTCTTCCGTCATGTGTGATTGTAGAGTGCGAGGAAATTGTGTGTGGGGGGGCGGGTGTGTGAAGGTGTGAGAGGGGAGAGGAGGGGGACGTGAATGAGGAAGGGATGATAGCGCACGGTCCTTAGCTTGTTTGTTAGGATATTGGTCCAGCACTCCGTAGTACTAGAAAGGACTACCGATCGAGCAGCCGTCCGCCGCAATTCCCCCCCAGACAAGCGCCTTTGACGAGACACTAACCCTAGCACTCCTAAGACAGCCGCCTATTCAGTGTCTATGGCCACTAAGAATGTTTATTAAAACTAATCTTTAATACGCAAAATATCTGTCTCGTCTGCTCAACTGTTTTGGTTGTCAGTCGAATACGAAACTTATTTCCAGTGCAAGGGTGAGCGAATCCGAAAGCTTTGAAAATTTAGACAGACAGCAAAATAGCCCTTTACGTTTCTCCTCAGTCCTTTATTAGTGCAAATACATCTATTGTTAGCTAAGTTTGAGAATAATAGTGACTGCACAAACTAACTTTTGTACACCCACTATGTATACTAAAAATAAATTTTAATTTGCTAGAATTAACTCTTCGCGCAAAACCACTTTGCCTTACACACGCAACTTGTACTTGATGAGATGGCTCCATGGGGATTGAAAACTTGTCTTCTACAGCATCAGAAAATTCACACATATCCAGATGTACATATGTATTTCATTTAATACTTAAAATTGTGTTATGAATTTACAGTAACGTTACGTAAGGAACTATATTACGTTTTATTCATTCACTTTTCATTATTTACAAACGTAACGCCTTTATGAATTTTGAAAAGCTTTCATTCTGAATATGTACTGTGTTCCTAAACACGTTTCCTCAAAGTATTTGGAGAGTGCTGGTTCAGCGATTTTTCCTAGCTCAAACGCAAACAACTCTACCGCGAGCCAATTTGCGCTCCGCTGCCGCTCTTTCTACGTAATTTCCAAGAGACACACGTCAGGTGCTCCTCGCAGAAAGCGCATCTACACCCACTTGGCACTGCACTAGCTGCTCTCGCCGCCCACGCATGCCCAACCGTCGACACGAACTCCCACTTCGCACACGCTCGCCGCACCGCACACGCTTGCAGTTCTGCCTCGAGGAATTACCTCATACGCGTTCTCTTCCCTGGCCACGCTTGTATCTAGGGAGAGGACTTTTATGCTCTAAAAAGATTGAAATATGCTTTTAAAAATTGTCATTTATGATCTCAAAATTTTCAGATATGCACTTTAATATGCAATTAAAATTAACAATATTTAATTTCCTGCATTAACCTTCCATGATAAAATTCAGGAACAGTATGCTTTGACTATATTTTGTGCGAACAAAATATAATCCACCTTGCTTTGCAGGAGAAATATTTAAAGTAAATATTAACCTATTCGCGCAGACCCCTCCGCGCTCGCGATGTCCCTTCCACGCTCGCGCAAACCCGACCACGTTTGCGCAGAACCGACCACGCTCGCGCCGTCTCGTCCTCGCTCGCGCAGACCCGACCAATACTCGGGCAGACCCGACCACCCTCCCCGTCCCCACCATTCTCGCCGATCCGATCACCCTCAACCTCCGACCTTGCTCGCTATGCGTCCCTTCTCTGTCCTCGATCATGCTTGAAGGGCTGAAACGTATACTAACCCAAGTTCGGCACCATATCTGTTTTATTCCGGATCACGTCCCCTCCCACTCTTGCTGCTAGGCATAATCTCTCTACCTTCCCCACTGTCGCTCACGCTGAACGTCCCGCCTCTTCTCAAACTCTTCATTCTCTCCTACTCAATCCTCCGTCACCTTATTCATCTGGAGCATTAGGATACATTAATTACGCATTGAAGTTTGAATGTTCTGTTTTATCTGTTCAATCTTTTACAAATTTACGAATAGAAGCTATTTTGTTATGATAGGTCTGGGGAGAACATGTGCTTCAGAAAGTTTGATTATTTTACACCATATCCTCCCCCTCCTCATTTTTCCTACATTTAAATTCGTTAAAGATTATTTTACACCACAAAGGGCAGAAGGGAACCCTTTAAATCATCAAATGGTACAAATCACACTATGAGCTGTCCCGCGAAAATAAATTTAGCGGCGTTGCAAAGGGTGCGACGAAAAGTGATTTTCAGTTCAGAATGTAACAATCTCTCATACGTACGTCCCCGCGTGCAACTTGAGACCCAGGTCACATTCTACACGTCCTTAGAAATAAATCGTGCTAGGAGTTATTCGAACATTTTCAGTTTATTCAATAGTTTGACGGAAGTAGGAACAACTCACACCATCAATTAGAATCGAATGTCACTTTGCGGAGTTTTTTAAATTTTACGCTAAAATTTCTGTAAAGAGATCATGAAAAACTAATGTCATGTTTTTCGTGTTTTTCTTGCTCGTCTCCAAAGCCAATTTATGGAGACAATTTAATAATTGTACTGTGCAATTCTTCCCGATTGTAATCGGGGCAGATGTTGAAAACAAGATAATACAGTCAGAGATAATGGCAGTGACACCATATTCGTTGATTCTGAGCTTCGTCATAGCGGATTCATTTTAGCGGACAGCTCAATCATATTGAGGTATGGATCTGAAAGTCTATTTCCATAGAAGAGCGTTGCTAATTATCTTCACCAATAAAAGTTATTCTTCTTTTTCCTAATATTCAAAATGCAATTTTGATCATTAGTATAGTACGGAAAGAAATGCATATTTAATGCTTTTCTTACAGTGTATTAATGCGATACTTACAGTTACAAATATTAACGGTCCCTTGGGTGGGAATTATTTGACTAAATCCATAATTATTCATAGGCTGAGTCTTGACCTTGAAAACGTATATATTATCTGCGACTATAAACTTAATTATGAAAAGCAAATATAACATATATTTTTTATTATTTGTCACCATATAAAATACAACATTCGGTTCTTCGAATCCATGATAATTGCCATTAACTCGTTAGTGAAATAACAAAGCCACCTCGCTGACAAAGAAGAGGGAGACAGATGTAATTTAGCTCCAAATGCCATTGTGCTTGAACTAGTCTTATCGTATCAGATAAGGTATAAACTCTCTTGTGTGTGCCACTTTTTCGAGTAATAATTTCAATATAAAATACATGACGAACGAATATTTCATTTACGAGCACATTACAAGCCAACAAATCGTGTGAATTATATTATTTCAAGTGATCTAATGCCAATGAAAGAAGAGTGCCATTCACGTCCAATTACAGAAATACAAGAAAAATATCGACGAATTCGTTAAAGTACCTTCAAATGTAGGAAGATAGAAGTTATACGGAATAATATAAGGCTTTTCCTCGGAATTTAAGTATTTTTCATAAAATTTGAAGTTTATGATTTCTTCATTTCTCAGAATTATGAACATGTTTTATTCCTGTATATTACGTTTATTCCGTCACTCCTCAGTGAAAACTCAGGTGAATGATTTATTGAAATAATACGAGAAAAGTACCTAAAATACAATGACTTAAACTTTTAAATTAATATAGTTTTGTTTCTTGTGTAAAATGATATGTTTGTGTGATTATGTAAAAGTTTGTTACGGTTAAAATCTGTTAAATCGGTTAAAATCTGAAGCTTACGTAATGCTATTGTAAACACCTCTCTCTCTTAATAGTCCAATAAACCATTAATTCGGTATGATATATTTAAAATTAAATATTAATTGTTTATTGATATAGTGGCGGAATGTACGTAATATAGAAAAAAAGACATGTTCATGATTTAGAAAACGTTGGAGAAATTCTTAACTTTATTTTTAATTCATAAGTTCCGAGAAACAAATATCTTATTAGTATAATATTGTACAATACTTATTTTAATAGAATATCATTCAGGACTACTATCGCACTTCCAGGCCCTTACATTTGAAGGCAAGTATTTACATTTTCATGAATTTCGTTTGTTGGAATTTGGTCATTCCAAAAGGCCTACCTTCCTTAATGTTTGATTCCCCTCCTCAGGGATGTCCCTAGGGTACCCCTGCTCAAGGATGTTCCAGGGGTATACAGGAGTTACTCTAATAACGAACTTCATTGACAGGTCGGGAAACAAACGAAAGTCTTGCATGGCGATGACATTGCACGCGATGAGGATGAAGTAATTTACAAATGGGCTGAATGTAAACGAACGCTTTGACAAAACGAATACATGAACGTAACTTGCTGTTATATTGCCAGCAGTGGCCGAGCCTTAGCTGTCAAAGCGGTCCCTTCTTATAGTAAAGTCGTAAAGCACGGTGGCCAGGGCGAGCACCTGGAGCAGCAGCACCAAGCGGGTGGTGCGCGGGGCGTCGGTCCCGTTGCTCTCTGGCCCCGATGCCCGACCAGGGAGTTCGCGGCGGCGGCTGTAATTAGCAGAGCCACCCCGCCCACGTCGCACGCGCGGCGCCGCAACACAACAGCCGGGCCGGCGCCAAACAAAGCGGAACGAGACGAGACGAGACGCACGGCGGGACGGGACGGGACGAGACGAAATGAAACGCTGTAAAATGGAAACAACAACAAACCAAGAGTGCGTGGAAAAGAGATCTTTGGAGCAGTTTCTTTTTGCTCTTTTCGGAGTGTCTGAAGAAATATTCTATTACGAGGAGAGAGAAATGACGAAAGAAAGTTGTTCGTCTCGAGTTTCCTACAGAAAACGACCGCTGTGCGTAACGTGAAAGCGCGTACATGCTGTGGAGTTGTGAAATATTTAACAGAGTTTAGTTTCTTACGTATGGATTGTTTGTGTGTTTCAAGAACGACTATGCCATAGTGTTATTTCAAAGAAATGGATTAATGAACTGATGATATAAAACCAAATACGGTGTTGTAGGCTGGTTTTTGGAAACTTGCTTGGAGTCTCCAATGAAAATTCCATCTATACTTATTGACTGACGAAAACGTGTCACAGAAGTGTGTGATAAGATATCAACTTTATACCTCTATCAGATCAAGATTAAGTTGTTCGAAGAAAAGGCTATGAAATGTGATACTCATTTAATTACCACCAAATACTTGAAACTAAGAGTATCTTTATCAAGATGCTATTTTCGACAGTAGAAAGTTCGTAAATTTTGAAGGCAATTCATGCTTGTTATACTAGAGAACTAGACCGTGAATTAGTTTTCCATGTTGCGAGTAGGCGCAAAATCTAGCAACCAACATTATTATTTTCGCTTACTTTTTACTTGCTTGATGTAGCTTTATCAAGATAGCATTTCCTGAAAAATACACTTCAATGATAATGTCTTCTTTATCCCCGATAATGCAACTATGACTGACAATTTTATCGATTTCATTTCACGTACGCTGACTCTAAATTCGCTTTCGTAAACTATCATGTGTCAACGTCAGTAACGCAAGTGAGTGATGACAAGTAACGCGCAATGATATATATATTTCAGTTGTCACTTCTAGAATCATGTAGAAATAAGGCAGAGGTCTGGTCTGAAACTAGGATCGGAAGACATGCTCGGATTAACAGAAACAGTTGGTGCGTAATATTCATATTGTTCTTGGAGATAGATCTAATTTTCTGATGGATAAATCTTATGGTTGTTTTCTTTAATTTTGCGTTCTTAAACCAGTTAGAACAACGTGCATTTCTCCTTTTTCCACAAGTGTTGAAAATATGTCCATCCTATATCCTTGCATGAAAATGTTTGTGGCAATCTCTATCCTAAAAATTCTGACACTGAGATGTATTCGTCTTTCTCGATCAAATAAGTCAGTGTTACTTCCAAGTACACTGTGCATGTTCGGTTTCCTATTGTTTTCTATGCTTAAACGACCTAACCTAACACCAATTCATGCGAAACGTCACCTGGAACAAATCGATCCAGAAATCGAATTGCATTTGCATTACGAAAGGAATTGTTGGGTTCACACTCCGTGAGCACTGGTTCCGCTAGTGATCTCAGGAAGTAGACTGCGAAGGTGGGGATCTCCATGCCAAGTTCGCAACGAGCAGCCTGCGAACTCTCCTTCGTCCGTCACGCAACTCTTGAGAACTGTCCATCACGACGGTGCTCGCTAAGGCTCCTCACACGTCAACAAATATTACTGCTGCGTTCCTGCTGCTAACAATGTTGGTTCTTTTGGGCGCTGGCCAATTGCCTGACCTACATACGTGGGAATTAGGAAATTCCCTACGCTCTTAATTTAAATAATCTAAACATTTATCAGTAAAAGTCTTTAGAAAGTTGCTTTATGACTGGCGCGATCCTTGGTCTTAATAGTACCTGAAAGTGACAACAATAGTGTTCTCGGCGCAGTTACAAATTAAGTATTTCGTACTTCAGCAGGTTGCCATTAACGCTGTTTAATGAGCCAGGAAGGTCAGACGCTGCATTTGAAGGTGGTGAGAATACAGAAGGAAGCCGACAACGAATTTTTTCTCTTCAGAAAGAGACTTGTGGAATTAAACACAAACAAAAAGTGCTTTTCGTATAAATGTTGACTGTAAAAAGTATACACAAATAAAAATAAATTAACACTAAACATCATTAAAGTTATAAACTACTTGTTTCAATCAAAAAAATTTTTTTAAACTTCATATTGTTTTATCAATATTTTATTGATTACTTTCACTCCTAATATAATATATATTTAACCTCTGAACTCGATACATACAATTATTTGTATAACAATGTAATTTGCATGATTAAATAATTCATAATGTCGATTTTATTATTGATGTATATACTTAATAACGGCAAAACAACACATAAAAAATCTTTTCCTTTTCATATATCTCTTGTTCAAATGAAATACAATTCTACAATAATTAATAAAGTATTCTACACAACATTAAATAGACTTGAATGTCCCTTCAACGATCCACCACTCTATCTTCCACCGAGAGTACTCTACTTTTTGTTTCTGGAAACAATGCAACAAAATATTTTCTCTTCGCAAGAAGAACCTTTTGTGAGAAATGTTACAAGAAATTTGCATAATTTCACCAACGCAAAGACAAACTGTGATCACTCAAAAGACCATTCAGTCGTGTAAAGTCAAACAACGAAATTTCACTTCTGGTTGGACCGTTAGCCGGAAATTATCCATTTTTGTCATTTTCCTTCCCAATCATTCATTAGTCACTCTCCAACTAACAATCAGCCGCTGCGGTGTTCGATTCTTCTAGTTCTTCAGCAACCACATAATAGCTGAGTTCCTTTCGAATACCACATTTCCTTCGTTTATCAACCCCGGCCTACGTAACCCCTTCTCAAAAACTCCATCAGCAGCCAAGCGGAGCGGAGTGAAACCATTAAGAGTATCTCATTAATGTCACCGCCATGCACTGCACCTTTGCTCTCTCTTTCGTTCTCAAGGGAAGGAGAAACAACAAGCTAGCACACCGACGCATGTTAGTTGCCTCTGTTATAACAAAGAGTTGGAATGTGGTAGCAACATACTAACTCACGTGATTCTGTAAATATTTGCACGGAAGTGGCTGTGATAAATAAATGTACGTTTTGATTTGTGAACCAAAAGAATTGTAGCTTGCATAATGACTGTTCCACTTCATTAGTATCAAGTCATTATTTATTTCGGAGGTTATGTTTCTTACGTTTGTGTTTATTTAGTGTTATTAATCTTCTAATTTAGGTTTTCCACAATTAGTTTCGGTTTTCTACAATACTTTCTTCGGTTGTATTGTTCACAATATCACTTTCACTACATTAAAAGGAACTAGGAATAGCATTTTAAGATCAACCTCTCACTTTAATACAACGGTTATATAATAACCTCTACTTTTCATCTGTATTGTACTTCACTAGCGTGTCAGCCAGTGTGCAATCCATTCAACAATGTCATTATACCACAAAAGTTCAATTCAGTTTTTGTAGGAGAAGATGAAATTAACGTATAAATTGTTAGAACCGAAGAAAATATATCTGTTCTAAAATATAGGTTATTTTGAAAGGAACATCTGAAATATTATTTTCTTTCATATTCAGTAATGTGACATTGAATGTTACACACGCTACGATTCAAGACTGAAATATGCCTAATCCGATAATTAACGGTCTTATTATATCATAAGCCAAAGAGTTTTGTTGAAACAATTTGAGAGACGATGAAAGTATCATTTCGGACATCGTCATTTATTCTCGCCAATGGGCAAGATTTCGAAATTAATGTTATAGTTATCAGTATACACCATTAATTATTCTTTAATGATAAAATATTATCCAGTTTTACCATTGAATTTCAGCACTTGGCCTTTTCAAAGTAGCGTCACAAAACACGACTTTTCAGACAGTTATTAATGTTGTACCTTTCTAAGAGGTTTAGAAATATTTTTATTTGCTTTCTTATGACCGAAAATGAACATTGTTCGATGATATCAAATATATGAATGGCAAGATACGGCTGAACTACACGAGAAAAGCGATCATCATACATTGAAAGCACGAGCTCCTTCAGCCTCGAAGCCCAGGGCGATCTTCGCGTCACAATTTCCTGAGCAGCGCAATCCAGTGGAGTCGCCGAGCGCACGAAAGCGGCGGAGAGACTTCGCCCCGGGCGCCGGATGCGCGCGTGCCGTCCGCCACCCGCTCCACCCGCCTGCCCTCCACCTCGGCCCGCCTCGCCCCGCCCGCCCCGGCTCGCCCCCCAAACGCCCCGCCAACACGCCCAACGCCGCTTAAACACGCGCCAACCACGCGGCCCAACACGCCACAACACCCCGCACCGACACGCCCGAACAGCCACACGCCCCCAGCACCACCCGCCCCCCGCAGACAACGCCCCAACACGCCCACACGCAGCCTCAACACGCCCCAACACGCCCCAACCCGCCACCGCCCCAACACGCCAGCCCTCAAACAACACCCATTCAGCTCCTCAGCATACCCCACTCGCCCTCAATCTTCCAAGCCATCCTAGCCCCACCCCGCCCGGCCTCCATACTGACTGGCCCCGCGCTCGCCTCACCAGCCCACCCCCGTCTCTGAGCCACCTGGCCTGCGTCTCGTCCCATTCGCCCGCCGCCTTCCGCACGCGACGCTCGCATGACCACGCCTCTTCCGCTGGAGTTCGCTACTCAGCAGGCTGTCCGAAGCTGTCGCCCAGTTTGTATGTCGATCGTCCAGCCTTCCGCCTGTCTGCCCGACGCTGCCGCCCACTTTGGATGTCGATAGATCGGTGCCGCCTGCCGTCCCCGCGCTGAAAAGCAACGCGCATCTAGTTAGGGAGCGGCGGTCAACTGTGGAATAACTAGCGTGCTACTCACACTACGTATATCCGTGACATCCCGATCGCGTGTGCCAATCACTCTTCGTGAAACTTGTAGACACGTGTCACGTTCTCTCTTCTTTTTGGTGTCTCTCATCCCTACACTGCTTCTTCGTCACATTTCTCGTTGCTATTATCATCCGTGTAATTAATGACCATCCATTGCAAAAGCAACAAGATGTAGATATACAACATTTTAAAAACCCACTCATTCACATTCTTTTGGAATTGCAACTCTGCGATGTTCACTGAACTTGTGGTTAGTATTTAAGCTTAGATATTTCACGTTTGCATGTCTCAACACATATTACTCTCCTATTATTTCTGTTCTTTGATATTTTCCTTCTTCGCTTTACTGCTCCTACCTCTATCCTCAGTATCGCCGTATCGGAACGTCATATTCGCGCATTCGTCCCCTCCCAAACGCTACACAGTGCTTGCTCTTATTAAGATTAAATAAACACAAAGTAAAAGTCGAATTCTACAAATACGCAAATAATATATTCTCCTTTCAGTATCTAGAAAATCACTGCAAGTTTCTTATTCGATCGCCTCAAATACATCGTATGTAGGTTTAAGTATCGCTGACTCGGCAATATATAGAGTAAAGAGATTTTATAGAGAGAAATTATTTGGGACAAGAGAAGTGTTGTATACAATTAAAATAAACAGTTTTGCAAACATTTAATTGTATCGTCTTGTAGTTAGTATGTATTTTTTTAACAATTTGGGTTTATGAGTCTATAAGGATACGAAGGCATTTTAGGAAAGAACACATTTGATTAAATCGTGGCGGTTATTCTTCCTGCCTGTGAGAAATCCATGGCATGTTATAGTATTTATGTTAGGCTGATGATAGCTCATTCATATTTCGCTGTGGAAGACTCATTCATTCAATTTGGTAAACAAAATTGCTAAGCATTCTTTTGGTAGAAGCTCGTCGGGACACGCCACCCGAGAGCAGAGGCTCGAGGAGGAAGGCTGGAGATTGAATCCTCCAGGCCCACGTAACTTTGGCCCACATCCCTCAGAGATGGACTTGTGAGCAAGATTCTTCCGAGACAAACAGAAGTACTTAATGCATTGGGCACAAGACACCTCGTACGCTAAAACCGGTTTTGCCGTAATCCCCTATCATCCCAATGTCGCCGTCACCCAGCCCACCTCTCCTTTCATTCATCCCGGCTACTATTTTCACTGCCACCAGCCCCCTCCGCCTCCGCGGAGGAAAGCGCGGGCGAGCGGGCAGTCGACCCCGCGGGGCAGCCACGCCCATCGGACGCGCTCCGCTGCCCGGCGCCGCGGCGGCCCCGGACCGACACGACGCTGCGCCGGGCCGCACTCGCCACGCGGACGCCCGCTCGGGCTTTTCTTCCACTCACCGCGTGGAGATGTGGCGCTTCCTTTCATAAAGGTGGACACTTTCTGGAAAACTGGGAAAAATCAGGGAATTTGTGAAAGAATCGTTATTAGTCGGGGGAAATTTTGAGATGGTTATAAAACTGGATAATATTCCTCAAAATAGTACATCTGAATTTTATGCTAAAATTCTGTTTTTGAGTTTTTTAAATTTGTATTTTATCACAGCGAAATCACAGAGATGACAAATTTCCTTTTAATAGTTAATATTTTCTACAAATCGTATAGGATATTTTTTTCCTAAAATGCTGTGGATAACCGGAAAAAATCAGGGAAATGTGCTCAAGGAAATAAGTGGCCACCTGGTGACGTACCTGCAGGAGGCAGACGGCAGGACCTTGGTTCTGGCTCATGGGGAGGATTGAAAACGTCAGCTCAAATTCCTAAGGTACCAATTATAGTAGGTTTTTTTCGGCGATACGTGGAATGCAACACCGATGTCGCTATTTTGAAAACTATGATTTTTTTTTCTGAAATCATCAATGGATTTAATATTTATGTTTGAAGCCGTTTTTAATCAATGTTTTGTATTTAATGTTTCTGAGGGTTCATGTTTTACAAAAAATCCCTTGACAATAGAAACCTGTAAGAATTTCCAGGTATTCTAAAATTCAATTTTATTCAGTCCCAGGATATAAAAGCAGTTCAAACCCAGGATAAGAAAATCGGGTATTCGAGTACATGATGTCCATATAAAGTTTGAATAATCCAATCAGATAATAAAAGTTTTTATGAAGTGTCCTGAACATTTCCACTGTATTTTGTCAGTTAAATCCCAATTAAAAGTTAATAAACGCGACTATCGGCAAATTAAATACCCCCCGCGGGAACATTAGTTCGGAAACATAGATTTTTTTTAGCATGTCGCATGCCTAGTTTTCCTAGATCTCCCGAACTGGTGTGGGCTGTTAATTCGCCATTGAGTTGTCCGTGACTCAGAAGAAGTCGAGGAAGGATTCGTCTCCAATTCGCCGAATACCTTCCGCTTGACCAACCTTAGAACTAGTAGTCCGTGCGCTTTATCCAGGTTTCTAAAGGTGCAAGAGGGGATTCCGGAGAGAACCAGACGGGCCACGTTCGAGTGGAAATCCAGATCCCGATCCGAAGGGAGCGTGAGCCCTGAGGGGTTTGAGAATAGATCCCAAAGGGCAGGACTCCAACCACGAGCACTCAAAACCTCATGAAACTGCTTAATGGTACCAGATGGAGTTGTGGATTTTTGCCTATTTACCTTTTTACCCCTTTCAACAGAAAACTGAATATTTTACGTATTAATTATGAGGCATTAGGAGTATTATATGTAAATTTTATAGAGCCTATAAATGCCCATTTCACTAATAAATGCCTATTTCATGTTTAAATACCTAACGTTTGCTTTTCTCGAATTTATTGATCAAAGTGAAATTATCCTTAATCAAAAATTTTAAAAATTGTACGATTTTTCGTTTTCCCCCTGTAGAGTACATAGAAGTCGTACAACTATCGATAAATCTGTTTTGTTTAATTGCCGCCATAGTGCAGGTATTTCGTATTATAAAACACGTATTATAAACAATATTTTTTTACAAAAATGATTTCAAATATTTCCTTAAAATTTTCTCCTCGTATGTATCAAAAGACGGTATAAAAATCGGTGTCGGTCCCAGGTTTCGGAAACACACTTTATTTTTGAAAAAAAATGACAAATGAAAAATTTTAACATTTCTAAAGTTTAATATTGAATACAGAGATGTATGTCTAAAACGAAATTCCGTTCTAAAACATCATATCTTAAAAAAAAGGGTTGTTCTTTTTTAAACTAGTGGTATTTTAGGAATTTCTGCTTGAAATTAATGCAAAATAAAATAAACATACTCAAAAAAATTTACAATTTTTTTCTTTATAATCTCTTCCACACTTAGAACAAATGATTCTTAATAAAATAACGCAGGTTTCATTTTCGTTGAAATCTGAATGTTTGAAAATTGCAAATTTTAATTTTTTTTTTATATAATGCGAGAATATGTGATGTTGCAACACTACTAGTTACAAATTGGTGTGATGCATGGCGAGTAAAATATCCGATTTTTTCCATTTAATTTAAACATAATTAACATTGTCGTTTATGTTTAAATTAAATGTAAGGAAAAGATCGTACTGTGCAATATTAATGTATGAGCTTGTATTTATTAAATAGCAAAATGGTAGCAATTGCGATGGAACCTTTTATGTCCGAATTACCCAGCAATGATCTCGTAGAAAGAATTTCTACGAGAATTTGTCAGAACAGTGATGAAAGTAAGAATTCCATGAAGAAGGTAACTATATGTTTACTTCAGAAACGTTCTACACAAATACAAAATGAGGATAAGAAAAATATATAGTACATTTTTAAATGTTTTTTTATACATTTAAGTTAATATTTTACAATTTTATATTCCTCTTTTGCATGCCTATTTCTAGTTTTTCCTGCCAATAAATCCGCAGCTTAAGTACTACACACAAACTTCATTTTATTTCCTGCAGGGACAGTATAAGAACGTGCTTGTAACACTGATGCTAGATTGATGTGGTAGTACATTTGATATTCCTGTAGGAAGGAGGGGATAGATCCGTGATCCTAGCTCTGGAAGAAGATTGAAAAGGTCCGCCCGGTCTCATGAATATGTAGGTGACAGCCATTATGTTATTGTCAAGCAGGTCGAGTTGGGTGAACAGGGGCGTCATCCCTGAGCCGTCCGGATAGTCCTCACAGGGTGTGTCGTCCCGGCTTGGCAGGACCCAGGGTGAGGTGGAGGTTCGTGCCGATTACGAAGTGAGCAGCGTCCACTTCATCAAACTCAGAGCCAGTAGTCACCATGTAGGGAGCGCCCTACTCAGGTCGGACGAGTTAGGAGGTTAAGAGCGACTGCGTTTGGCGTAAATCCAGATTCCAGTTCGAAGTGTACGTGCGTCCTAAGGGGGGGTAAAGCCTTAGGACAGTTGAAACTGAAAAATTGAAAATTTTCTCAATCTATGTATTTTATGCAATAGCACCATGAATGTTACGTAATACCAAAGAGATTTTATTCGTATCGATACATCGTATCCAGCATCATTGCATTACTTAGAGAAGTACTACATTTACTTCTGTAGGATCCATTAAGAGTTGACCTAATACAAAAAAAAAACGTTAATGAAAATAATGGTCTTAGTCGTTAATGATCCTCCGACATTTTTTCTCGAAATCGAATCATCTTGAACATTCGTCAATAACCGTAGGTTGGGCGCGAAGTATTTTGTCGGACGAGGAAGGGAGGCGTCAATTTCTAAGCCCTTCAGCCACGAGAGAGCCCTATAATTTGCGATCGTCTCTTTTTCTACAGCCCATTGAACCGTTACGCAAAGGAGCACCTGTCGATGCGCGGGTCAGGAAGTGCGGGCGATGCC
>BOPP01000006.1:4287317-4302319 GCA_017312745.1 Gryllus bimaculatus
CAGTCAGATAATAAAATCGTGACGAATATCAGCCAGATTCAACCAATACAGTTGAGCGCAGATTCGTAAAGAGTGATGGAGCAAACATTTTAAAGCGTACGCTTGTCAAACTCAATTTCACTTGTAGTCCGTCTAAAGGTGACAATATCACTGTATTTTATTTATTAAAAAACTGTTTAAGTTCAAAACATTTTCCTTGCTTAAATCGTTCTTAGGACGATTCAGCGATTCTCTGTTGTCGGCGCATATCGACAGCATTCGAGATTTCTTAAAGTATCTGAAGGTTATATATTTGTTACTGGACGCAGTTGTAGTCGGACACGTTGAAGAAGTATGGTGGGAGGTGGACATCTCCGCCAGCAAGTTACCTATCGACTCGGTCGCGGAGACTCGCTTCGTAATTTGTTATTCATCCAAATTTTTTATTAAAGCTTCCATAATTCTGTTCTTTTGGTTTTTTTCGGAGCTACTTAATATTCAAATAGAATCGTAAATCGAAACGTTAAAAAATATGTTTTAATATTTTATAAAAAAAATTATTTTCAATAATTAAATAGCATGAATATTCAAATAGAATCTTGATTCTAAATTCACGGACATAAATATTTTGTATGAAATCTTGATTTACCCCTACTTATCTGCGTATTCAATACATTCATTGACTTTAACGACTTTCACCAGAAATAGAAATATAATGATGTCACTGTTCTCTAGCACCGTAGCAGGCTTTTCTTGCGCTCCAGGCTATTGTATTTAGGACAAGTTTTGGACTCCGTCAACTAACTATTCATCGAATTAAAGAGACTGCTTATTTTTTAGTTTTGGGGTTCATATATAAAAGCACCATTTTGCTTTATCTAGAGAAGAGAGAGATATCAACAATCTTCGGAAGGAATGAAGGGATGATTGAGGAAAGATAACTATGTTGGTGTCACTTAAATCATTAGTAAGGTTCATAAGTGTTTTGTTTGTTAATGCGTATTTAGTTTGTTTAACATTATATTCTTATTTGACGATTATCATTACTCATATACAACGTCTATTTAGTTTTAGCGTGTAAATAGAAAACGATAGTTAGCTGTTTAACTTGGGTAAACTGAAAGTGAAAGTGCTCGTGTGTTGGAAGGCTATAACGTTTATTGACTTTATTGTTATTTGACACAGACCGAAAGATGTTTAGTCCACTTCAATGTGTGTGTTGCAAATATCGAAATGAAATCCTGAATATACTTTCAGAAGTTAATATCTGTTTTCTTGACTACACAAACAACAAAAATTAAACTGATATAATATTTTATATTTATATCTTCTTCTAATAATTCACTACCATTCTTCAATCCTTTTGTAGGGAAAGATCCCTATGACCAACTAATATAATAAAGAAGTCCATATGCAAAAATAAATTAATTATAATTCAATACGTATTCAAAAGTGACTTAAATTCTGAATGACGTAGTGTGTCTCGTTTTCATACAGAAATTCCCCCCCCCCCCCATACTGATGCGAGGAAGATATACGCTCGATGCAACATTACTAGATATGTTCACCTGACGTCCTATTACCTATTTCCTATAGTAATGATGAATAGTGCAACACAACTCTGAAATCAGTGGGCTAAAATGGAAAGAGAAAGTGGATGGAGGGAACACCAACAAATATCTTTAAAATATATTGCAACGTTATTACGAAACGTTATATTGAACGTTTAATTAAAATACTCCAATTATTTAACGATTTACGTTTTTTAGATTGACAGTAACATTTGAGTATTAGAAAAAAGGATTTAAATAATAACCAGCTGTAGGATTTTCGTCTCAAGTATTTTATTGCATTATTCGAGCACTACAAAGTTTGGAATAACAAATTGGCACTGTCAAATGTGATAATCGTAAAAAATATGCTAAATAAGCGTTGAAAAAAATACGATTATAACTGAATAAAAACAGTTTTAAATAGAGAGTCATTACAATAATGAATCAAATTAATTTTCTCCACATTGATCATGAAGAGAGTGTGAAGTTTCAGTTAAATTTCAGATACTATGCGTATCTATTGCTTCATTGTATGTTACATACTGTGTAAGTATACCAACTACGGGTTTACCAATACTTACAATCGTTAAACTTGTTTCATATACAGTGATTAGGAAAATAGGTTTACAATTCAGCTGACTCGAATATTACAAGAATTGGAAGGTCCAATATGTCATTATTTCCTGTTGTCGCTGTTAATACTACTGCGAAGATGCGTTTTGCGGAGTAAATGAGTAATATGCTTACCTTTATGTAAATCTACTTTCAAGCGTTCAATTGCAACGATACAGGTTTTAGAAAGATGCGCGTTCTGAGTCCTGTGTGCAAGTTCGCGAAAGACGCTCTCTGAGCTGCGCAAGATCGTTCGCGGAACATTCCCCCGCACGTACTTCTTTCGTCTCCGCGCGCGGCAACATACTTTTCTTGTCAGTTGTGGAACTAATAAACGGAACCGTCGACACACATTGCGTGTTGCGTGCGTTACGCCGTGTCCTTACGATTACTATTCACGGAGTTGATTAGACGTGCGAATGGACAATCCTGTGGACCTCACAAAGGTATTTCATGCGGTGGAGTAGAAAAAATGCAATGCAGGAATCTATGAGTTACAATGATACTCTTTTGCTACGCTGTTATGGAAAGTATATAAAAGTTTGTAGAACATTTTTCCAGGTAGGCGAAGCGGTTATTTTCAGGTAAAATGTGAACAATGCAATTTTTTAAAGTGAGAATGTGAAATTTGTTTTCATATCTGTCACTATATGAAGATGAATATTCTAATATTCAGTTATGTACTCTCCAGAGGATGGTTCTTTAAATTATTCTTTTATCTATAGCTTATTGATATGTCACTCCTAATTAGAACTGTGAATTCCCCGAGTTTGATAATATTATTTTCACATAAAATAAATTACTACGTAAAGAAATTAAACTATTACATGATTATTGAAGAATATAAAATATTCTTGGTACATTATATAGATAATGGTAAAATTTACAGTAACTCGCATTATTGTGCAATTAAAATAAATATATTGATTGCTTCGAAAGTAACAGTGAATGTTAAATCAACTGATACATGAAATAAAATTGAATGATTGATTTAATGTTTTGTGGCAAGAAAAAATAATCCGTAACGACTGTGATATCCTGAGAGATGCCATGTGTAATAGTACTGACGTGCATTTACATTGCCGAGTTACACCAGCTAATCGTTATTTTAACTGTGAGTAATATGAGCAATATAGAAGTGAGCTTGAACTCTTCAACGCAAGTCGAGGTCTGATATGGCAATGCTAATTCGTGTACACAATCAAAAATTAAAACATTATTATTCATTCTTTTCGGCCAAGAAGTTAGTCAATCAGCATTTTTCCGGCGAACTTTGCAACAATCGACACATAACGATCTATGTGAGCAGCGCATATCGAGTCTTCCCTAACTTTGTGTTATGCGCAGAAGATCGAGATAGCAGATCGATTGATTAGTACGTTCTCCGGGCCATGATATAAAATAATGAAGGGATGAATAGGATAATAGGAATGACGTGAAGATGAATGACGAAGATGAATGACCTGAGATAATGACGGAAGATGAATGACGATGAGATGAACGAGAAATGATGCAAATGAGATAGAAGATAGAAGATGTAACGAATAGATGAAATGACGAGAAGAGAAGAATGAATGACGGAAGTGAAATGAATGACGGAAGAAGTGAATGACGGAAAGATAAATAAGCGGAAGTGAGTATGACGAGAAGATGATAATGAATGACGAATGAATGACGGAAATGAATAGGAAGAAGAGAGTGAAAGGAAATGACGGAAGAATAATGAGGAATGAATGACGAGAAAAAGTGAACGATGAATGGAAGAATGACGGAAGATGATGACGGAAGATGAATCTTGACGGAAGATGAATGACGAAATGATACGGAAATGAATGAGAAGATGAATGACGGAAGATGATGAGGAGATGATACGAATGAATGGAGGAATGACGTGATGATAATGAACGGATGGATACGGAGATGAGGCGGATGAGAATGGCGGATGATGAATGCGGTTTACGGATGATGAATGGATGAGAAGACGGATGATGAATGACGATATGAATGACGGATGATAATGACGGATATGAAGAGATATGAATAGTGAGATGACGGATGATGAATGACGGATGAGAATGAGCGATATGATGAAAGATACGGATGATGAATGAGAGGATGATGAAGAGTGAGTGATGACGATATGAACCGGATGGATGAAAAGACGAATGATGAATGGATGCATGAATTACGGATGATGAATGACGGATGATGAATGACGATGATGAATGACGTGATCGCAGAGGTATGAATGACGTATTCCAGCATGTGCAGGCAAAACTCGCTAGTAAAAGCGATGTCAGTCCTGACAATCCACATCAGCGCTCATTCACATTCTCGCTGCCACCTCATCCATTTTGCCAACGTCCGGGGAGCAGCGATTACCCCTCGCAAATCTTCCGCACGCGGTTGCGGGATGGATGTGGAGTGGGGGAGAGGGGGTATGATAGTGCTGAGCATAGACGCATGACGCATTCATCGACGGACTCATCGCTGTTGGCCGCTGGATTCGAACAAAGCACTAGGGGAACTCGGCGAGCGAAATATTCCCATAATAACGGTGCCGAGCGGATTCTATTCGCTTGGAGAGAGTTCGGAAGTCGGTGGACAGTTGGGATCTCCTTAAGTGTTTATAGTCACTTGAGAGTAAATAAGCAATTATAAATCAACGATATTAGAGAAGTGATTTAGCACAAAACAAATAAATTACCTTGAAGAATTTTTGCAAGCAAGCTTTGTAGCTTAAAGCGGAAAACGAAATGGAATGATTCTAAATATTCTCAGTTGGCTTGAACACCAATGTATAGCTTCAGCTGTTTTTAATAGTGTATTATCCAATCCTGGTGCTAACATCTTTAACAAGATGCTACGTTACCCTTTATGTATTAGAGTAGACATGACTGCTGTAGATAAATCATGCTTAATCTGAATCAAGCCTAGTGAATATTATTATTTAAGGTTAGTTTTAGGCTGAGGCATTCTAATTCATTAATGTGAATTATTTTTGCTTCTTGTTCTCTCTCTAATTCTTACTTATTCCAAGATTACTTCAATGTTGTTGTACGTACTGTTGTTAGCTTTCAATTGATAATACGATATCGTTCACTCTGAGAGTATTAAGAGTACTGAAACATTCACACTCGAGAAATGTACTTTGAATGAAGACCTGCCCTGCTTTAAACAGGAAGTCGATAAAAGACATGTGTGTCGTAGCCGTTAAGACAATGATTCAAAGCAGATCGTTACAATTAAACAACTAAGACTATATCGAAGGAAATTATGAATTTGTTTTCACAGTGTATCGTTTGATTTGATATGACGTTTATGAAACAACTAAATGGAATCTTTATCAGTGTGAGAAATATCGTCAAATCACATGTTAATATAAACCGAAGAAAATCATTAGAAACTCAATGCAAAATGGATAATGCAACATATTTAAACTTCTCTTCATATACTTTCATTTCCATAATTTTCTCTTCCCCTCTCTCAAAGTTATAATAACTAGGCAAAAACATTTATATTGATCATATCTTAAATACTTTTCCAGTTGTATTAAATAAAATGCAGTAAACGATTATGCGCAAACGTCATTGCTATCATCTAGGTAAGAGATATTATCATTACGTAACTAAATTACGAGAAGATTTGGCGCTCGCTAGCGATTTCACTGGCCCAATGGAGAAGTATTGCAAAAATACAGTAGATAAACTTAAAAAACAAAGTTTGACACAAAATGTGTTCATTTGGATGCAAATATTGTTTAAGTTTATATACTTTGTATATAAGATTGTATAGCTTTGGTTATTTTCTACAGCCCTTTCGTCAGTCATAGTGCATTCGTTTTTAATTTACTCTATTTCATACACCGCCTTACATCGAAACTTCTCTTATACACTTACCCGTTACGTTTCATTTCTTCCAGAAATTGTCTCACTGCTCGCCTTTCCGTTTTTTGTACATGCAGGAGCCTTCCATGAGAACTGAGAGAGGAGAAACCGTCCGCATTGACGTCGAGAGGGCTTCTGTCAAAGGTAATTGTGCCCTCTCCGCTTCGAAGCAAAGATCTACTGCCAGCTACCAGGTGGGCGGGCAGCGCGAAGGTGGTAGGGAGAGGCTGGACGAGGCTGTTGACAGAGCGCATGAACGTAGCAATGGCTGGGAAGCGGGAAGTATATAATACGCAGGTTCAGGCGTAAAGGCTAGTCAAGGCACCGAGTAGGGAGGTGTGGCGACTTGGTGGACTTGGATGGTCTGTTTGAAGGGGAGGGGGGCGAGCAGTAGACAGCAGGTAGCGAATCGGTGATTGAGTGATCGGGATGATGGCATAGATTTGAGTGACGGGTGAGAGAATTGGCGGTGGTGAACGGGCGGCGTCTGAAGTGTTGGCGGGTGGGCGAGTTGGGGGAGGCGCGAGACAGCGCGCGAGTGTGGCGGGCGGTGGGCGGGGAGTTGGGACGGCGGCGGTGGATGGGCCAGCGGCAAATTGGAGGCGTGTTGAGGGATTGGGGCGGGCGGCGAAAGGGAAAATTAACGGGGAGCGTGTGAGTAACCAGGCCCGCCTGCGTACTTAATTACTTCCCCGCCTTCCCACCCAGCCACTTGCTCACGTTTCCACTGCGCTCTGTCACCAGCCTCTCCCCAGCCTCCTCCTCTACCACCCTTCCGCGCGCCCGCCCACCTGGTCAGGCCGGCAGGAGATCTCTTCGCCTTCGAAGCGGAGGGGCACAATTACCTTTGACAGAAGCCGCCTCTCGACGTCAATGCGGCGGTTTCTCCCTCTTCAGTTCTCATGGAAGGCTCCCGCAGGTACAACAACACGGAAATGGCCGAGCAGTGAGACAATTTCGGAAGAATGAAACGAACGGGGGTAAATAGTGAAAGGAGAAAGTATTGCGATGAAAGGGCGGTGGTTATTGAAATAGAGTAACATTAAAAAACCGAATGCACTAATTGACTGACGAAAGGCTGTAGAAAAAATAACCAAAGTATACAATCTTATAACAAAGTATATAAACTTACAACAATCATTTGCAGTCCAAATGAACAAATTTTGGTGTCAAACTTTTGTTTTTTAAGTTTATCTACTGTATTTTTGCAGTACTCTCCATTGCAGTGAACATTCTAGCGCAGCGCCAAATCTTCTCTAATTTAGTTAACGTAAATTGATAAATATCTCTTACGCAGAAATGATAGCAATGGCGTATGCGCATCAAACGTTTACTGCATTTTATTTCAAGTACACTGAAACATGTATTTAAGATTATGTGATCGAATCTGTAAAATGTTTTTGCCATATTGTGTATAATAACTTTGAGAGAGGGGAAGAGAAGAATTATGGAAATGAAGTAATAATGAGAAAGGTTTACAATATGTGCCATTATCATTTTGCATTGAGAGTTTCTTAATGATTTTCTTCGGTTTTATATTAACCATGTGATTTTGACGATTTTTCTCACACTGATATAAAGATTCCATTTAGTTGTTTCATAAAACTGTCAATATCAATCAAACGATACACTGTGAAAACAAAATTTCAATAATTTTCCTTTCGATTATAGTCTTAGTCGTGTTTAATTGTAAACGATGCTGGCTTTGAATCATTGTCTTAACGTCTACGACACCATGTTCTTTTATCGACTTTCCTGTATAAAGCAGGGCAGGGTCTGTCATTCCAAAAGTACATTTCTCGGGTGATGTTTTCGAGCTACCTTTAATCTGTCGAGTGGACACGATATCGTATTATCCATGAAAGCAACAAACACGCACGTACAAACAACATTGAAGTAGATCTTGTGAAGAAGTAAATTATTAAAGAAAACAAAGAAGCAAAGAATAATTCACATAAATGAATTAGAATGCCTCAGCTAAAACCTTGAAACCTTAATATATAATTATTGTCACTAGCTTAATTCATGAATTAGGCATGATTTTATCTACAGCAGTAATGTCTACTCAATTACCTAAAGGAGTAACGTGGCATCTTGTGTCAAGTGTCTAGCACCAGGATTGGAAATACACTATATAAAAACAGCTGAAGCGTAATACAATTGGTGTTTAAGCAATTGGAATATTATGAAGTCATCTTCCATTTCTTTTCACGCTTTAAGCTAACAAAGACTTGCTTGCAAAAAAATGCTTAGAGAGGTATTAATTTGCCTCTTTGTGCTAAATCCCAACTTCCTCTAATAAGCGTTGAGTTTATAATGTGCTTATTTAGTCTCAAGGCTCACTTAAACCTAAAAGGAGATTCCCCCAACGTCCACCGAAGCCTTCCTCGAACTCCTTCCCAAGCCGAATTAGGAATCCGCGGCCCACCGGTTTATTATGGGAAAATTTCTACGCTGCGCCGTTTTCCCCCGCGCTGTGCTTTGTTTCGAAATCCAGCGAGCAACAGCGACTGAGTACCCTGTCGAATGCGTCATGCGCTGCTTTCTAGCAATTAGTCATACGCCCCCTCTCCCCCCACTCCCACATCCACTCCCGCAACAGCCGCGGCGGAAGGATTTGCGAGGGGTAATCGCTGCTCCCACCCGGCGTGGCAAATGGGATGAGGTGGCAGCGAGAATGCTGACTGAAGCGCTGATGTGGATTAGTCGGTGACGTGACACGCTTTTTACTAGCGAGTTTTTGCCCTGCACATGCTGAATACGTCATTCATATCCGTTCATTCGATCATCGTCATTCATCATCCGTCATTCATCATCCGTCATTCATCATCCGTCATTCATCATCCTCCATTCATCATCGTCTTTTCATCATCCGGTCATTCTCATCCGTCATTCATCATCCGTCATTCATTCATCCGTAATTCATCATCCGTCTCATTCATTCATCCGTCATTCATCATCCGTCATTCATCATCCGTCATTCACTCCGTCATTCATCATCCGTCATTCATATCCGTCATTCATCATCCGTCATCATCATCCTATTCATCATCCTCACAACATCCGCATTCATCATCCGCATTCATCATCCGCATTCATCATCCGTCATCACATCCGTCATTATCCCGTCATATCCGTCATTCATCTCGTATTCATCTTCCGTCATTCTATCTTCCGTATCATCTCCGTCATTCATCTTCCGTCATCATCTCCGTCATTCATTCTTCCGTCATTCATCATTCACGTCATTCATCTTCCTCATTCATCTTCCGTCATTCTTCCCGATTCTCTCCGTTCATTCTCTTCCGTCATTCATCTCCGTCATTCATCTTTCTCCGTCACATTTTCCTTTCATCTTCCTCATTCATCTACTTCCGTCATTCATCTTCTCGTCATTCATCTTCGTCATTCACTTCCGTCATTCATTCATTGTCATCATTCTCTATCTTCCGTCATTCATCTTCATCTTCCGTCATTATCTTCATTCCGTCATTCATCTTCACTTCCTCATTCTCTTCATCTTCCGTCTTCATCTCATCTCCGTCATTCATCTCGTCATTCATCTTCCGTCATTCATCTTCCGTCATTCATCTTGCGTCATTCATCTTCGTCATTCATCTTCCGTCATTCATTTTTCTATCATGGCCCGGGAGAACGTACATCAATCGACTGCTATCTCGATCTTCTGCGCATGCACAAAAGTTATGCGAAACTCGAACTGCGCATGATCACAAGATCGTTAGTGCTGTCGATTGCTGCAAAGCTTCGCCGTGGAAAAACTGCCTGTTGACTAAGCTTCTTGGCCCGAAAAGAATGAAATAATGTTTTTGAATTCTTGATTGTGTATAACGAATAGATTGCCAGTAATAAACTGCTCATCTCTTGCATGTGAAGGTGTTCCAAGCATCACTCTATATTGTCTCTTTGACTCATACAGTTAAAATAAACGATTAGCCTGGGTGTATTCGCAATGTAAAATGCCACGTCAGTATATACAATGAATCTCTCAGATATCACAGTCGTTTACGGACGTTATTTTTTCTTGTACAAAACATTAAATCACATCATTCAAGTTTTATTTCATGCATCACAGTTGATTTAACGAATGTCACTGTGCTTTCGAAAGGCCAATCAAACTATATTATTTTCATTGCACAATAATGTCGAGGTTATGGTGGTAAAGGTTTTACGTCTATCTATATGAATGTACTAAGACTATTTTATGATTTCATTCACTTAATCCATTAATAGTTTAATTTCTTTACGGGTAGTAATCGTTTCATTTAGTGAAAATAATACTATTACGAACTCGGGAACTCAGATGGTTCTAATTAGAACGTGCATAATTTCAATAACTATAGATATTAAAAATATTTAATGAAACCATCCTCTCTGTGAGTAATATGACTGACTGATGTAGATTATTTACTCTTCCTTATTAGTGACAGATATGAAAACAGAATTTCACATTCACTTTAAAAAATTGCATTGTCACTTTACCTGAAAATTAACCTCTTCGCCTAGTCTGGAAAATGTGTCCTACAATCACTTTATATACGTGTTCCCAATACAGGACGTAAGGCAAAGAGTACTCATTGTACTCATAGAATTCCTGCATTGCATTCTCTTTCTACTCCCACGCGCAATGAAATACCTTTTGTGAGGTGCACCACAGGGATTGTCATCTCGCACGTCAGATCACCTCCGGGTGAATAAGTCCCGTAAGGCACACGGCGTTAAGCGCACGCAACACGCAATGGTGTGTCGAGCGGTTACCGTTCTATTACGTTCCCACGCACTGGACAGAGAAAGTATTGTTGCCGCGCGGCGGAGAACGAAAAGAAGTACGTGCGGGGAGAATGTCGCAAACGATGCTGCCGGCAGAGAGCGCTTTCGTGCCCGCTTGTACCACAGGGACTCACGAACGCGCATCTTTCCTCCTAAGGTATCGTGGCAATTTGACACGCTTCGGAAAGAAGTTACAATTAAAGGTAAGTCATATTCCTCATCTACCTCCGCAAGAACGCATCTTCGTAGACGACCAACAGGAAATTTATGTTTATATTGATCCTTTAATTCTTGTAATATTCGAGTCATGTTGAATTGTGGAAACCTAATTTATCCCTAATCATATGTTATGAAACAATTTATAACGATCGTAAATATCTGGTAACCCGTAGCTCTGGTTACTCACAGGCAGGTATGTAACAGTAACATGAAGCAATAGAATGCCATATCTTCTGAAATTTAATCTGAAACTTCACACCTTCTCATGACGGAAATGTGGAGAAATCATGTTTGATTTAGTTAATTTAATGTACTCTCATTTTAAAAAGAAAGTTTTTATACGAGCTTATAATCTGTATTTTTCACAACAATTAATTAAGCACATATTTTACGTATCTAATCACATTTGAATTATCAATAGTGCAATTCCCAAATGTCGTAGTGCTCGAATAATGGCATAAAATACTTAGAACAAAATCCTTACAGCTGGTATTTATTTAAATCACTTTTTTCTAATACCTAAATGTTACATGTCAATCATAAAAACGTAAATCGTAAATACATTGGCAGTATTTATTAACGTGTTCAATACGAAGCTGTTTCGATAAACGTCTGCGCAAATCATTTGAAAAGAGAAGCTTTTGCTGGTGGTTTCCCTCCACTCCACTTCTCTCTTTCATTTTAGGCCCACGTGTTTCAGAGTGCTTGTGTTGCACTATCTCGATCATTACTATAGAGAAGAATAATGGTGAAAGGGACGTTCGAGGTGAACAATCTTAGAATCTTGTTGCACGAAGGCGTAGATCCTTCCTCGCACTCAGTGAATTTCTGTATGAAAAACGAGACACACTAGGTCATGTCAGGAATTGTAGTCACTTTTGATACTGTATTGAATTATAAATTAATTTATTTTATGCTTGGACATTGTTTTAATTATATTAGTGGTCATAGGGATGCTTTCCATACAAAAAGGATTGAAGAATGGTAGTGTAAGAATTATTGAAAATATAAATATAAAATATATTAAGTCAGTTTAATTTTTGTTTGTTTGTGTCAGTCAAGAAACAGTATTAACTCTTGAAAGTATATTTACAGGGATTCATTTCAGTATTTGCAAGACAACTGACACTGAAGTGGACAAACATCTTTCGGTCGGTGTCAAATAACAATAAAGTCAATACACGTTATAGCACTTTCAACACACGAGCACTTTCAACTTTTCAGTTTACCAAGTTAAACAGCTACTATCGTTTTACTATTTACACGCTAAAACAAATAAGACCGTTTGTATATGAACGTCAATGTATAATCGTCAAATAAGAATATGATGTTAAACAAGAACGTCAATATACGGCATCTAAACAATACAAACACTTATGACACCTTTACTAATGATTTTAAGTGCACACCAACATGGTTGTCTTTCAATTCAGGCGTCACTTTCATTCCTCTCGCCTGAATGTGTTGATCATCTCTCTCTTCTCTAGAGCTAAGCCAAAATGTGCTTTAATCTGACCCCCAAAACATAAAAAATTCGCACTTCTCAAATTCGATGATTAGTTACTTGACGGAGCCTCCCAAAAGACCTTGATTTCAAATAAAGCAGCCTTGAAGCGCAAACGCAAAAGCCGTGCTACGTGTGTAGAGAACGGGTCATCCCACTTACATTTCTATTCTGGTGAAAGTTGCGTAAAAGTAAATGAATTTATCTGAATACGCAATAACTGAGGGATAATGCGAGATATTCATTACAGTTCATTTCATTTCCGTAGATTAAGAATCGAATCAGATTTTGAGATATTCGATGCTATTGACATATTTGTAATTAAAATATTAAAACATATTTTACTTTTCCGATTACACGGATTCCATTTGAAGAATTTAAGTAGCTCCGAAAATAACCAAATATAACAGAATATGGAAGTAGCAGAAAAGAATCTTGGATGAATAACAAATACGAAAGCGCAGTCTTCCGCGACCGGAGTCGATAGGTTCTTGCCTGGGCGGAGAGACTCCGCCTACCAAGCCTACTTGCCGACGTGTCGACCATCAAAATGCGTCCAGTAACAAATATGATATAAACCCTCAATACTTAGGAATGTTCTCAATCTGTCAATATGCGCCGACAACCACGAAGAATCGCTGAACTTTCCCAAGAACGAATCTACGCAAGGAAAAATGTTTGAGAGCTTAAACAGTTTATTTAATAAATAAGATAAATACCAGTGAATATTGTCACCAAACGGTGACGGACTACGGTGAAAGATTGAGTGTTGACAGATCGTACGCTTTAAAATGTTTGCTCTCATCAACTCTTTACGAATCTCGCGCTCACTGTCATGTGTGAAATTCGGCTGAATTCGTCACGATTTTTTATCCGACTGACGCACAGAAAATGTTCTTTTATAGCGAACTCTACAAACTGTTATCGGCTGTGTTATATTCCGAACAGGTCGGGGGTAATGAGAGGCAATAGGTCAGGACTGTTAAGATTAGTTCTCCTGGATATGTGTTGTCATAAAAGCATAACGGCAGACTCAGAGTGCTAGTTACTTTTACCAAAATGGTTTTACCATTTCTGTTTGTCGATTATACAGCAATCTATTTTATTATTCTTGTGGGCCCGATTAATCCTGTCTGGTGAACGGCTTCTTGTTCGTGTGAACGTTTGCACAACACTTTTACAGTGTACTTAAACCATTCAATACCAGCTGTCTGCAAACACGACTAGCGCCAAATGAGTATCAAACGTCTGGAAATCAAAAAATCAAACGTCTGGAAATCAAAAAATCAAACGTCTGGAAATCAAAAAATCAAACGTCTGGAAAATGTATGCGGCAAACATCTAGGACAAATACGCGTATGTGGATGTTTTCCATTTTAAATATCTTTTTTGGGGGGGAATTGAATTGTTTGCTCGATTCCTTTCATGACACACTCTTGAAGGGTGAGTTACATTTTTCCGCTTTATTTGTAATCTGTAGCTGAAAATAAAAATTAAATCCCCGATAGTAGTGCGCAGAAAATTACACAAGAAAGTTTCATTTTGAATTTCTTGGTTCGTTTGAGACTGACTTACTCTTTGCCATTTTCACAATTGTTCAGGACGTCGGTCAGTTCATCAATATTGGTACTTTTTCCTCAACTGTATACTATTATTTTCTTGGCATGTTCTCCCCGTCACTTGCATCTCGACACAAGAAATAAATCGACACCAAAAGGCAGCCAAACATATACAAGAACATGATTGGTTTTAGTATCCGACGCGTAGTTTAGCCAGAAAAAATCGTTACATTTTCCGTTGCTCTCTTCAGACTTTATAACTCAATTGACTCTACCGCGAGACTCGAAAGTTGACCAAAAAAAATATTTTTCATTCTATCATCTCTCTGGCGCTCGTAGTTTTGGCTAGGCTTCGTTTATTATAACAGCTCAATTTCTTCTGTCTTCTTTCTTCGTCATCTTTTAACACCTAAGTTTCTCAAATCGTCCTCTTCCTTATCGTTCCATCTTAAACTAGGCCTACTTCTTCCCTCGTCCCACCATGCTCCCTTCGAATACTTTTCTAACCGCCCTCCCATCATTAATTCGAATTAAGTGACCCAACCATTCCAGACCTTAATTACCATTCACCTTAATTAAGGTAGCGTAAATATTTTGGATGTTATAAATACTTCTTCCAATTCTGCTTTCGTTCGACTTCTCCAGATTTCATTTTCTTTGATCGGGCCAAATATTCTTCATATATCTTCCCTTTACTGTTCTCTGAAGACACTCTTACTATTGACTCGCTGGCATTGCGTCGCGGAGCGCTTTCTCGGCGCAGCCACGCATTAAGCGGCAGCGGCGGCGGCGGCGGCGGCCGAGCGTCCGTCCGCGCAGGTCGCCGGTGGCGGCGGCTTTTACGCCGCCGTAAAATCTGTTAGTTCCGCCGCAAAGAGCGGCCGGCGCGCCGCGCAGCCTG
>BOPP01000006.1:4302552-4332033 GCA_017312745.1 Gryllus bimaculatus
TCTGAAGGGAAATAATACTTGTTCATGTATACTTGTATGCATGTACACTTCGATTTAAACATAGGGCCTGTAAATAAAGCAAGGTGTAGAGTTACGAAACATTATGGCTTTCGTAAAGAGCGCCCACTTAATTACTTAAACAAAAAAATCCTGTAGACTCTTTTCGATATTTGAGGGAGTATCATATAATTCGTTTCGCGGCCAAAATCGTCATTCTCGATTCTGGGGATCCATTTCCAATATTCTGCGCTGGGCCGCCCCTAGACTCGGGCTGCAGCTTCTCTTCTTTGTCATTTCAATGATATTGTCAGAGATGCTTCGAATTCGACTTTGAATTCTAAAACATGTATCTGTTTTTGTTGAAAATTTAATTGTTTTTTAATATTCTTGTAGTTTTTTTACTACATTCTAATTATTTGTGTGTGCTTCTTTTGATCATTTAATATTTCTGATTCTCTAAGAATTAATTTGAATGTTTGAATATTTAATGTGAAGTACTGTGTTTATGGTACTTTGTAGTTTATGTGGTACTGTAGTTATTACCTAATGTACTCCTTCACGTAAGTTTTCATGGTCATTACACTTTTTCTTTCATAGTCGGTCATTGTTCTGTGCTATCGCAACAACGGAACGTATAATGTAAAGATGTGGAACATAATCATTCAGAATCTTTGAGTACAGGAAAACTTCCGCTCTAAACATTTCCTACGACAATTCCCCTTTTGAAAGGATAATACTACTTCGGAGGAAGTACCTGCACGAAACATAAAACCACCACGAGTGCTTTTGATTACGATTGTTTAAAGATGCCTCGTAATAACAAACAAAAACGAAACATTATTCACTTCAATGCCATCTAGCTAATAAAATCGCTCACCATAACGCAACAAAGAGTTCACTATCATAAATTTCTGCATCGAAATTTCCCAATCGCAGCTAATTCTAATAAATTAGTCGTTATATCATATACTTTCTCCCTTTACTGGTATCTTTTTCAGTTTTTGACAATTCAAGGAGGTCATCGAAAATCAAACTTGTGCCTTTTAAAAGCATTCTTTGCACTATCCGACAAAGAATAAAAAACATTTAAAGTCGTACGGAGAAAAACATAGTTTTAAAATTGCATTTATTTCATACAAAACTGCGCGCAAATAACTCATTTTAAGAAATGGTAGAGGATCCAATTTAAAGATGTAATTTTGAAGAACAGACTTTATTAAGGAAACAATTTCTAGCTTTAGAATTTGGAATGTCGGAAAACGCCAGAAAAATTGTAAATTTCTGCAATTTTTGAAAATTTAAAGAATTCTACGAAAATTGGACCTACGCCATTTTCTAGGCGTACTTACATCTTACTGGGAACAAAATTGGAGAAAAAATTGGAGATATTTTTCACAATATTTTGAAAATATCCTAGAAGATACACTTAAAATGAACCCCAATAATTAAAATCTCCTTTTTAAATACAAGAGGGTCCCGACAGCGTCATATCGATCGGGGGAATTCTAGTAAAAATCCTGTTTACGGTTTTGTTGCTAGCGTTGTGCGCACCCGGGCAGACATATGTATTGCCGTAAATCCATTTTGCAATATATAGAACCCACAAAACGTGTTCTGACTATACAAAGAAGTTATGTACTACATATATGACCACGAATTATCCACTTTTTAGGAGTCAGGTACCTACACTACGTGTTTCCTGTCGAAAAATCGCCGTTTTTCTTTGCAGCATTACAATACTTTTCCTTTTCTACGTATGTAGAATGAGTGAAAACGAAATTTGGCTTAATAACTATCGATTCATGAGGTTCAAGTGCTGAATGCCTCTTAGTCTCGACAAAATCAGGGTACACATCGTGCAGGCGTATTGTCTCTTTCCTAAGGATCAAATACACTGAATTCATGAACGTACCTCGGCATATACTGCGATTTAAACATAGTGACACTTCAAGGTCACAAGATGAAAGAAGATGGGGACATGGTCGTCCAAACGGGAGTTCCAATACCAAAAATTTAAGGGGTAATAATGCTCCCGATTGGATGATTTACTCCCTCTCCGTCCAGCTCGTGCGGCCTCTTGAAGTGCCAAAATGTTCAAATCGGAGTATACATTTCTTATCCTAGCCCCAAAAGGTATGAGCCTGTTTTCTCTGCGTCAGTCAGCGCGGATAGGATTGCCATTATGGTGCTGGCATTTGTATCGCGTCCAAGCACATGGTACCAAAAGCTGGGCGTTCGAGCCCCGCGTAAAAGGATGGGCATTTGCTTCATGTGATTGTGATCATCACCACCACAAACATAATCTGCCATCAATCAACAATTACCCTATCACGACCCAAATCAATCACTATCATCAATCATCCACCAGCCCTTCCCGGTAGCGTAACGAAGCGAAGCGGGCCGGCCGGCAAAACGTTTATATGGGCACCCTTTATAAAATTGCGTAGTAAGCACAAGTAGTGTTAGTACCTTAAATAATAATAAAAAACCTCACAAATTCATATTCATCCTGATCTATGATTACTACATAAGAAATCAATATTACTAATATTATATTGATTTAAAAACAGGATTAAATAAGCTACCGAAACGGGAAAAAATCTTTTTTGTGAAATATGCTGTTTTTAATATTTTATTGTATCAACTATCGCAAAATATCAGAGAAAAAATGAAGTACTTAATATTTGTTACAATCTCCAAATCTTGGGACAAAAAATGAACCCTTTTTTGGGGGGTCCGCCTGCATTGCCGGCCCGAACGTTACGCCACTGACCCTTTCATTCTTCATCCAGTCAAAAGCAAGGACAAACTAACACTTATGCCCACACCAACTGCCCAGGAAAGGTGTGCGACGTAAAGGAATAAGCCACTCATTTTGGCTACCCTCAGAAAAAGTGTGGCACTGATGACAATCGTATTACCTTAACTCGCATGAAGCCTTTAGTTCTTTTTGGTCACTTGAATAATAATGGTACAACATCAATGGTAAATCAATGAATAGTACTGGTACATCATCATAAGTGTACCTGTTATGTGAAGTCAGAAATACATTAAGCAACTTACCACCCAATTATCACGTCGTACCCTACATCAAACACGTAACGGCCTGTTTTACCAACGACCGCCAGCGCGTGGCAACGAGTACCATTTAAAATTCCTACGAGCGAAGTCGTCCCCCGCAATGCGGCCGTAAGGGGTGCTCCGGCTGAGTGCGGCGGTGCAGCGGGCGCTGAGCAACTGCGCTCGCAGGCGCAGAACGACAGGATGTATCGAATTCCTCCGGGGCCGTTTCCTGTTGAGCAAACTGCGCGGCGGATGGCGATCTCTCCCGCGATGCCCACACACGCCGTCCAAGGCTGCTGCTGCCTCTTCTAATGCGGAGTGCAAGCACGGTGTTCGCAGGGTACAGCAATCGACTGCAAAATCGATCCCATGCGCATTCTAGTTTCCTACCGTCATTTTCGGCGGCTTTTAACCATGGAGGGTAGCTTTGCACTATGCTCCAATTTAATAAATAATTCGGTCGATTAGTCAGAATCACTAATGGTTGAAGCAACTGATAATACAAATGTTATTTAATTTAACAAACATTTATTGAAGTGTTGCGTGGGTCAAAGCCACCCTTCATGGTATAAGGCACCCCAAGTGACTATCACTTTTTAGCATCTTGTCATGCGCAGAAGATCGATATTGTAGTCGACTGTTGTACGGTAAGCCGTGTAAAACCTCCCCGTGGAGTTTAAGCTATGGCGCGTCCGAGGTTAAGCATTAAGTACGAGTTCTTATGGCACGGTCTTATGATGACAAACATGGCGCTTTTCTACAGTACTTTGTGAATTGCAAGGTACGTGCTCGAAGGTGATGAATCCCGCAATGAGACGGAGCGCTAGTTTAGCGCTAAAGTTGTTTGTCTCGAACCTTTCCTATTTTATGAAAGCATAGTTTCTTCCCTTTCCTCAAATCTAAAATAATTCCTATGAGACTACAATGCACTGGAAACGTTTCTGTTAAGCTTCTCACGGTCTTTGTGCTTCGAAATGATATTAAGAAATCAGGAAGCAATATTAATTTTAAGAGCACCACTATTTCAATATAATATCCAAAATTCAAAACAACTACATGCAGTTGCAAAAATTCCAAGCCTCTTGTTTCCTTTTTTAACAGTACAGAAATAATAGGTTTTCATTACCAAACAAAATATTTAATATTCTTTTGACGACAAAATAAGTCGGTCCCACGGGAACAAGCTCAGTGGACAGTTATCTCCCGGTATGTATTGCGTGTGAATCCCGTTCCAAAATACAATTATAATTGAATAATTATAAACATGTATAACCATTTGTTTTTCTCCACTACGGAGCACTTTACCACTCTTTCGCTTCACGGTTGGTGATTTATACATTCTCAATTATGTTTGCAAAGAAAAAAAATTAAATTTCAAAAATTGTAAATAAATAATTGTATCACAGCCAAAACATGAAGAAAAGTAAATGAAATTAATTTAACTTCGACGTGATTGAAACCATAAATCTCAAAACCAAAATAACTAAGCATAGGCGAACAAACACAGTTAAGCAACAAGAACGCGAACTTACTGAGCACAGTATGATATGGCAACCGAAGAATGTGACACCGCAGCTGTGCCTGATCTAACAGCCGAACGTTTCCCTTCCTACCAAAAAATAATTTTTAAAGATATTCACCACGATTTGTGATAAATATATAATGTATTCTATGTATTATTTTGCTAAGGTGATTGTTGTTATGAAAAAATATATTATTGAGGATTTAAAACAAATTTGAAATCTTAAAAATGGGGGGATGTTCATTTACCGGAAAATCCCATAAGGCCCTTTACTTCATTCTTAACCTCGGACGCGCTTATAGCGCAGCAATAGGTAGCAGTAGCAATCGGCAGCAATATTGATCTGCGCGGGCCCAGTTGTAGATTCGCATCTCTTCTGTGCTCAGCACAGAAGACCGAAATTGTTGTCGATTGCTGTACGCTATGCCGTGCTTAAACTCCCTAATATCGACTGCACTTTTGAGACCGAGCTTGCAACGATTCTAAATCGAACTCCTAAGTGATAGCGAAGCCTGCTAATCCTCTGCATTGAACGGACGATTTATATCGAATGCCATCATAATTATTTCATTTTAATTGCCGGCTGGTAATGACAAAGAAAGAATGATTGTGATTCTTGAAGCCATGAAGTTTGATGCATGTGTGACTATAGTAATTCACGTTTTGAGCAGTCGACGTTGTGCAATAAAGAGAAACAATTTCGGCATCGATTCTCTCTCCGTGTGCAGGTCCGCTCCTGAGAGTTTTGTTTTCCCGTCAAACTCTAGTCCAGGATAAATTGCCTACCAGACACCGTCTCCCTAATGCTACATATGTATTTGCGTTGCTCGAGATTTCCCACCAGATTCTCATTGACAAAAGTAATCGCCTTCGATCCTTCTACATAGCAAAGAAGTTGATACATTTATTATTAACCAACTTGTACGCATTCAGGATATTTTCAAGAAGAAAATTGCTTGAAGGCTTTTCTACAATGTAAACATAAATGCCGTAAGAATTATAGTTTCAAGGGAGTATAAAAATCCAAAGGGAGAAATAAATAACAGCAGATGGCCTTTTTTAAAAACTGTTATTCACTGTGCTCCTCACAATGTTATACAGTAAGTGAGAGAATGCATTGGAATTTTTTTTCGCTGAAAATGGTTACAAAGTAGTGGTACACTGAGTGGATTAATGACAAAGTAGAAATATTCAAAACGATATATCTTATGGACAGATGGTATATTGAAGACTCACTGAACTCTTGTGTAGATAGCTCCGAATTTTATAAAGTGAGAGTAGGGTGAAAACGAACAAATTTTTTGGGACATTTCCCTGTATGAAATTGTTTGGAACCCGCTGCCATCGAACCTCTAAATATCGTCGTACGCCCATGTACTTCCCCAAGAGTACCAAAATTCAAGAGAGATGGCGCGCGGGCAGATGGTTAAGACTTTTTGAGTTTATGACAGAACAGCGCACAGTGCTGTGAGATTGGGAAGGGAGCAGATGGCGGTATTCAAAATGGTTTATTACATAAAACTAATTCGCAGTTTTACGCTAAAGATGACAGGGTGCTTTCCATACAATAAAAAGACTTTGACTTTCTTTATATTATATTTAAAATCCCTGTTTCTAGCACGAATACGACCAATTTCTACACAAAAGTACGTAAATCATTTCGTCAACTTTTTGCCCCCTCACAAGAAGGCCTATTGGATGCACTGTATAGTAAGCTGGAAGAAAGTGGAATTGAAAAGGGATGATATTCACAAAATAAATTGCAATAAATAAAACAAAGTAATGACACAAAGGGAAATGACCACTGCCAGTGATTTCGTGAATTTATAATCTTATTTTGTAGGTATAAGAGGGGAATAAATAAATTTTCATTCTTGCAGACTATTTTAATAGAGAAGTAAATGAAAATCTCTAGTAAGAAGATCAGTTATAAAATAGGTGTAGAGTAGAGAACTGAGAAAACAAATGTTGGGCCAGAAATGTTTCTAGATAGACATGAATCGAAAATGGCTTGTTTAGAAAATAAAGATAATAAATAAAATTAGTGTCATGTAAAAATGGCCATGTCCCAATAATACTTTCATTGAGCTTCTGATTGTACGACGTACGGTTGTATTTTGTTACTAATTTGTGAGTTATTAGCTGCCATTGATGTTATAATTGTGTGGCGTGTCTTGATGAATAATTTCGCTTACCTTTCCTAATATTGAATAGTCTCTTATAATTTTTTCAATACAAACAAGGTTTTATACGTTACACACACATACTAAAAGTGATGACACCAGGCTCCTCAAGAAAATAATAAATGACGTAGCCACGCAATGTGTTCATGGAGCTGTAGGCATTATGTGTAGCCAGTAGAAAGCGGTGAGTTACCGCCAAACAACCAGAAAGAATTACATAACCATGATAATTTCTTCCTTTTTTGTATTTGAAGACACCACATCTTCAGAGAAAATTCCAACATATCGACCTTCACTCTTTCTTATCTTTAGGACAATGAAACACTGTTGAGATGCACAAGATTCTCCTCGTAACATGCGATATGTCCCTTGCTTAAGACGCATGCCTCCTACTCAGCGGGAAAGCGCAGGTAGTGGCAGTGTCCCGTTTATACGTTAATTATAGCTCTCCGCCGAGCAGGGTAATGTGCAATGTATCACCGCTTCTAGCACAATCTGACCGTGCCCTGGAATTCTACGCATTTTCTCTCCTTTCTACAAGTTCTGCTAATGAACCCATGGCATGACAATGGACATAGATACATACGTCATGGCCGTCACATTAGGAACGTCATTGAATTATTTTAATCAATCTTTTGCTGTCTTAAAAATTAGTGACATTATTTAGGTAATTCTAATGTAGATAATGCGGGTAGGTCTACGTGGAATATTTTTTCTGAAGACATTTAGGTGTTTTTAAGGGGAATATTCTATTACTGACACGAAATATTTTATTTTTACATCCAAAAAAGTTGTCAACCCCGGGAACCTGTCTTAAGTTTCGCGTGAACGGACGAGGCGCCTGGTCATGTGAAAAGCGCAGTGAATCGCGCCGTGATGCAGCGAAAGTCGCCTTCCCGTCGAATGAACTTCCTTGGAGAGGAAGCTGCAGGCGGATGTTCCGTTCCAAATTCAATACATTTCCGTTTGTTTACAGCGGTACAGCGCTCCCAAGATCAGGAGGGGAAAATTTTCAGAAACTTAGTAATGAGCGTTAATACCTAATTAATGTGTGTATGTGTGTGTGTGTGTGTGTGTGTGTGTGAATGAGAGTGAGAGGAAGAGACAGAGTAAGTAAGAGAGATAGAATCATTCCAGAGAATTTTATTAGAATTATAAACAGATCTAAAAAATTAGAAAATTATCTTAGAATTTCAAAAAGACATTCAAACGTTTATTCACTAAAACACACATTTTCTTCGAATTGAATTGTTAATCTTCATTTTCTCTCGGAAATTCATTGAAATATTAAAAGAGAGTCCTTTCAGAAAGAAGTATTAATTATAATATTTTTTTAAACCGTCGTACGTATAATATACCATCTCTGAATATAGCGATACTTTTTTATTAATTCACAAAACTCAGGTTTGTTTTAATTTCTAAATTTTTTATTCATATAAAATAAAAAAGAATACTTGTGGGTTAATTTTTAACACACACTAACCTATCTTTTAGTATAAATGTTCCATTTTTCTTTCAGTTTTAAAATTTGATTACGCTTACAAGTAAACAACTAACGTTTCATATTTACGGCATTTATTGTAGAAGGGTTTTTATTGTTACATTTATATTGATGTGTAAATATCTATGGTAAAAATAGTTGCGAACCTTTTGCTTACAGTGATGTATACGTCTTTAACGGTTGTCAACGACGTTCGTGCGGTGCACAAAATTAATGAATGCATTAATTAATTAAAAAGTGCTCTTATTGAACTTTGTCAGTGATCAACCCGAGGAAAAACAAAATTAAAAACAAATGTCAGTATTAAGTGACAATGATGGTGTAAAAAGTTTCTTTAGCGTAGTAACAATTTCTATTCACACACGTATTTAATTATCCCTGATCTGGAACTTCTATTCCATTAATCACATACACATCCCAAAACCATCTACAAATCAAAATGCATCTGTAAATTATTAAATGAAAACGAAACAAAGGAATCCTTCTGCATCAAAAAACCCATCACGTGGTGGCTCTGCTTGTTTTCTCTCGCGATATTTTCCAGTTCCCGCGCCCTTGTGCCTCCGCACCGCCGCGCGAAACAGTGTTCACACCGATAGGCGCGTGCGCGTTCACAAAAGCGGCTCTAGCGTCAAGTGCGAAACGAGAAAGCAATCCTTGGTGGCCGCGCATGCGCATGCGCATGCGCATGCGTGGGTGGCGGCCAGCCGCTCTACTTGCTCCGTGGAGCGATCGCATGGCCCGGGGTCGTGCGGGCCGCTTAATTTTGGGCGACACGCCATCCGCCACGCCGCGCACACGGGCTCAAAAGGACGGACAGAAGGTGCGCAGAAACAAACGGGAAAGTCCTGTTTTGTTTGGGGCAGATATTTAGAGAGAGAGAAAAAAAAGACACGTGTTGCACGAAACTGTAAGCTACGCACAGCAATGTCTTGCGTAGACGAGTTCGTGCGGCGCGGCTGCTGTTGTAACTGTTTCATAAACGTAGCCCAGGTGGTGAATGGGATACTGATTATGTCAAAAGTTTCTGAAAAGCTCTACTCCTCTACGTCCACGTATTAATTTCAGTAACCCACGGTAAGACTGCACGAGGCGAATTGGTAGGGCTCGTGACGGCTCGGGTGCTGTTGTCAATGTTCCGAAAACGCACACTAAACAGTATACGGCGGTATTGATCGTGTCAAATGTTTCTGTGGAATTGGGTCTTCTACTATCATATTGTCCTCAACTATGCATGGCCAAGGTCGACTGCAGGATTCGAAATGGAACGACTCGTGGCGATACGACCGCAGCTTAACGAGTCGCCAGTCCCCAAATTCCACATAACCCTCAGTTAGTTTGGTGAGTGTTGATGGAGCTCGTGACGAGTCGACTGGTGTTGTATCTTTTCCGAAAACATACATCCGACGTCGTTTGTGATCTAGAATAGTACAGCATGCGGACCAACGTTATTTACAAGTCTATATTAGAATGCTGTGGCGAGTTCCAGTGGTCTCCTCGAACCTTCTCCCGAATGGCGATGTCTCTGAAATACGAAACCCCTGACAATGCGTAAACTTAGAGGGAGTCTGCATGAAGTAGTAAACGATGTGTTGAGAGACGGAGCTGTAAAGTATAAATAAATCTGAATTGTTAAAAACTGATCTAAACTCATAGCAGAAGCAAGCGTGTTGACGCTGAGCTATCGCGGCCTGTGTCTACGTTCGAACTCTGGCAATACAGAATATAGAAAACAGAAATAAAAACAGAAATTGATTCATACGCTTTCTTTTGACCAGCGATGTCGGCAGTTTTAACGCACAGAAGCATGTGCGCAGCGGTTTCTGAAGCAGCAAAGCCGATATAGTACTCGTATTGCCGTTTTCATTGGCTGTTCTTCCCCCATAGCCAAGAATATAATGCACAGTTGACTCCGTTGATCGGGATATGTTTTTTGTTTCCGATGGATGATATAAAATTTAGGATACTGTAATATGGATTAAGAATTCTCGCCTGGTCTCCACAGAGCCAGAAACGTCATCAGTTAATAAAAATTGCACCTAGATACTAACTCAAGTTTCTTCAAATAGTTTAGCATCAGAACCCATTTAAAAAATAATGTTCAATAATGCTATTTTCAGTATTAAAATTAGAGTACATCAGAACACTTTCCTTGACAATTGTTAAAATTCCCTGTCACTTAAGTCTCGTACGCAATGTTTGGCTCATGAGTAGTTTGACTGTACGAAAAGTGCTCTTGTCGCATGGAAAATAGTGTAACATGCTATAATATGTCAAAAACCATACATAATCCGTCATAGAGTGATGTAGAAGCCGATGTGCTTTCGGTATCGACCACAACAGTCGTCGAAACAGTACCCTTTTTTATGAAGCCTTTAGTTAGTCCGTCAGGCATCCCAATCTCAAGCATTCTCATTATTACATAGTGTTGCATGGGTATCCTTGCGTTTTGCATTGACTGACAGTGAGGAACCAGAGAGAGAACCATAATTTTTGGTCATTTAACCTAATTTATTCAAAACAGTTTCCATATATAGATAGCACACGTCTGAACGGGTATTTGAGTACATTTTTGTCCTGAAATGTATACATATCCATACGTTCCTTCAATAATTCCGAATTGTGTGCTGGCGTGCATTTGTTTACGTATATTCATAATATGAAGACTCGTTTAGATACAATGCCATAAATGTGATTGTTTGGAATTAACTGTGTAAAATCGGGAGAGGCGACTCAGGGCATCAACTGATGTCACTGCAATGCCTCTGACCGGGAGGTCCTAGGTTCGAGTCTCGGCGGTGGCTGGATTTTCTCCACCAGCTAGATTGCCAGGTCGAGTTCAGTTGCTGTCAGGGGGAGAACTCTAGCGACCGACTGCTCTGATCGGTTGTTTCACGCGGTTTCTTCGATCAATACCAGGCGCATACCGGAACAGTAACCTAACAAAAGGGGCCACGGACCGCGAGTGCTCTCTCCTTTCTCTTCCTTGTCCCATCCTCATCCCTTTCTTACACACACGTTTTCTTACGCGCATACTTTCGCACAAACTTGAACTACACTGCCACATATGGCGGGATACCAATCGGGAGCTTAGAACGTGTCGCGGCTGGGGAAGTGCTCTTCCGGTGGAAGATACCTGGTTGAGGAAAACCTTCGTAAGCCTACTTTACGTTATCGCTGGTGACGCTATTCAGCGAGGGAAGATTACCGCCACGTCCTGCTATAAAACATGCACTACTCTTACAGGACTAGTGCTTAGTAGTTGACGCGCTCGGAATCAATAAAAACTATGCAAAATAAAAAAAAATAGATGAGGAATGGGCCTGACATTGCTCCTTGCACCGCGAACTGCAGCGCCGCGCCAGCTTGATTCCCGCCTGGCGCAGCAGCCGCGCGGGATGGAGCTGCGGCGGGGCGGCGCGGGCAGACAGTGACCCCAGCGCGCCTTCCGGCGGCGGTGGCGGTTGTTCCGCTTCCCGCGCCCTTTGTTGTGCCTTTTGTGCGGCGCACGGGCGGCCGCCACGCGGCGCCTGCACTGCCCTGCACTGCCCGGCCCTGCACAGCCGCCCTGCGCGCGCCGACGCAGGTGCCGTACGCTGCGAGGGTGGGCTGCCCACGATCGATCGATTGATCTTTCCAGACATCTGTTATCATAATACGACACCGTCAACTGCTATCGTCATTAGTCCCTTTAGTGAAGGGTATGAGTTTTATCTACCGAGCGTAGTCTGCTGACTGCACATTCGAGAGGCCCGGGTTCAATTCCCAAGCCGGCCACCTTGATCGGGTTTCCCTCTGTCTTATAGGCGAATGCTTAGATGGTTCTTCAGAAAGGCCACAACCGCAACATCTGCGTCGCTAGACGAATTCGTTAACTACCTGACGTCACGAATGTTATGCGAATTCGAGGCATCGCGGGTTCCTCGTTGGGTGACAGACTAGGAACCTCGGGATCTAACGGCACCAAGGCCAATTGCCAGTAATTCAACATATAATGGCTGAATACATTCTTTTTATCCCGGGAGGTGTCGGTGGCGCTCTCCCCGCTGGATGGCGAGTTCCGTTGTAGGTCTTCAAGTTGGCTCGTGGAGAATCCCTTCTCCAGGTATCTTCCCCAACGGGCTCCATCGCGACCTGGACGAGTTCGACGCTCCCGAGTGGTCCCCCGACATGAGAGCGGAGAAACCAGAAAAATAGCTACGACAGCTGTTGGCCGCTGGAATTCACTTCCAGACGTCGCTTGAATTTGACCACGCTACGGAGCTAGTGTCCAAAACGCACCTGATGCCATATGCTTTGGGCCCACGTGGCTTAAATAAGGCTGGCATGTTTAATGCGAGTTTCAAGCATAATGGCAGCGATTGACAATGCGAACATCACTTTTGAACTAGCAGCCTTTAAGCTAGGAACGCCAAGAGCAAGCATTATTTGACGAACCTGCTTCGCGCCGGTTGCAAATCCGCCACAGCAGCATTGGTCCTCGTTGTATGTCACGCATATCGCCCTCAGACATCACTCAATCACATAGTCCTGAACACAACGTCCATTTATACTGTACACTCATTTTTCGACAATTCAGAAAAGTATATTCAGAGTCGGGTACAGCAGACATCCATGGGCGAGGTGGCTAGAGCGTGTGCGTATAAAGTGCCTCGATCCGAAGGGTCGCGGGTTCGAGTCCCGCTGTGGGCATTGTTGTTTCTCCCTTTCTTTCATGTTTGTATGTGTGCTGTTGCGGAAGGCTTCGTCAGTCTACTGATCACTGACCGAGGAATTCGCATGTTTGTGTAGTGTAAAGGTAGGAGGCGCGGACAGCCGAAATCGGCATCCCTGCAATTGGAAAAAGCCCCAGGAAGAAGAAAAAATTCAGAATCGGGTTCAGGGAGACTGCTTTTGGCCAAGGAACATGCATCGATGAAGGATCAAAGTGCAATCACTAAATACACTTGTGATTCAACTCTGATTCAAAAACAGATTATTTCCTAGTCTCGCGATGGTGCTTAGGTGTCTCACTATTTTAGTTATCGTGCAATTTTTCTCATGACCTTAGACGCGTCCTTCTACCTACAACACTCCATACATCTTTTCTTTGTATTCTGGCATATCGAAAATTTCGGGAAGGATTGGAAAAAACGTTTTGACAACCGGGATCCTGTTAGCAATATGCTACGTGCGTTCAGGCACTAGATTCGCACCGCTATTGTCTAAAAAAATAACAAATATATTGAACTACTTTCTATGGCTGTGAGTGTCCGCAAAAGCACAAACCCAATGTAAATATAATGCCCCATTTGATATTATTTCCATATATTTGCGTGACCGGAAAGTAATATTTTAAACAAACTCTACATAAGATTGGTTGAAATAGTTCGACTATTCGCAACCAAATAATTTCTATACATCTGCAATCGGCTAATGAGTTTTCTCAGCTTTTTGATTTTTTTCTCACCATCTAAATGCTTCAATTTTTTTATTATCGAAGCAGTTTCCATCTCTCCAACTCTTTAAAACCAGAACTTATTTGCATACCCACGAAGAGATCATTACATTTGATATTCCACTGGAACTCGTTCGAGTTTTTAAGGTCAGCCTCAATTAATGGGGAAGACAAGACGTAAATTTCTGATTTACAAAGCTATTTTCGTATGCGCAACAAGATTGAAAATATCACTTCCGCTAATTTATTGATGTCGTACTGTCGTACGTAAAAAGCTCATTTACATTCTCATTGATAGCTGAGAATTTGGCAATTTTGAACGGTCCAAATACATCGGTTGCCAATAAACATGTCATAGACGAGATGAGAATACTAATTAGTTTGGAGATGTGCGCCAAGTTATTTCTTTCTGGTACTAAATTCAGTCTTATTAATAGTTTCGCGTCAATGTCATTGACATTATTCTGTCAGGGACCTGGTTATCCGTATGCCGAAACTCCCTTGCTAACCTCTTTAATGATTCCCGTTGTCTCGGCAGATGAAATCTACATGTCATGAAAGGTGTTTTTTCAGAATACCATTATTTCCTACCCTTATTTCGTAAGAGTCACTTTAGTTGATGCAGTGTGTATTCTATCATCCAACATCCATGCTATAAGCAGAATAAGTCCAGTTCAAAATAGCACAAGAGAACGAGGAAAAATAAAAAATAAAAATATGAAAAAAGACGGAATGGGCGAAGGAATGTAAACAGACCAATATGGGCCGTGAGAGATAACAATCACGTAGAAATTAGCTACATTTTCTCACAACAGTGGATGCCTCCCAAGTAAGAGCGCGAGATGACGAAAATATCGTTTATGGTCCTCAGTTGGTTAACATGATACAAAATAATTCTTGTAACACCATTTAAGTTAATTGCGTAATAGTGACAAAGTATCAAGAAATATTCATTAAAAAAAATAGAAGATAGAAAACGCAGGAACGGCAGGTGTGGTGAAAACAACAGCGGAAGGGTTTGAGCAAAGCACGAGTCTAAAAGGAAGCCGAACGCGATACCCCCTAACTGTTGCTCGGGAGAACCGTTTCGAGGAGCACGTTTCGACGTTTCCAAGCGAAGCGCAGTGTTAGCCGCCGCGGCCGCCTGATAGAACACGCAACGGGGAGCCGCCGAGTGCCGGCTCGTGTCCGAACGAGCCGAGTCGTCCGTGAAATTCTCAGTAGTGCTAACCTGTCCACGGACGGGCGTTGCCCCGATGAATATGCAAGCTCGGAGGATTCCGGCGCCCTCCCAACTACCCGAAGTCCCGACTCGGAGTTCATCGCATTTACATCAAAACAAGGAGGATCCAACCTTGTGGACCGCGCAAATCCCAATCGCGTGCCGGCTTGGCGGAGCGGAAGTTTTCCTCTTTGCGTTTTTTTTGCCCTGTCGGTTTCCGACCGGAAGTAAGCGAGAGTGGCGCGTTCAAGGGAATTTAAAAACAATGCAGGAAGTGATTTGTTTTTAAGCGTTCTTCCCCGCTTAACATTGTTTCATTTGTTTACAGCGGCAGACGAAATTATTCATGACTTACCTCTCGCATCTATCTTTTAATGAGAATACGCAATGCGTTAATTTTAATACCCAAAATTACATTTTAATAAGACATCTTACCTATTCGTTATTAAGAATAGATAAGCGATTAAAAAGGAGCTACAAGAAAAAATAATTTTACGAAATTGCTTGTTATTTCTTATACTACGAAGAGTTATATTTTCAACCAAATTTGTGAAAGTAACGTGTAAAGATATTTAAAGGTCAAATTAACAATAGACACTCGTAATCAATAGTAATAAATAAAAATTAGTATTCCTTAAAGGATTAAAAATTGGTGAGATGCATAAACAGTTTAAGGTCTTGGTCTTGCTATTGTATTAAATTAATTATTTATTTATAAGTATCTCAGAAACATAGTTGCGAATTTCCTGGAGGGTACAGGAGAAACTAAATTCCGCTTTTGGGTCTCAAATCGTAATTTTACTCTCGAATATGACATACAACTAAAATATATTCGAAGAACTAAAAAAAACGATAAAAATAGAGTTTGAAACAAAAATCTCGCCTTTTTCTGCAATGTCACGATCCATGAATGCATTCAAGGCCTGTGTTTCCCGTGGTTTGAGCTGCAGCATTTAAAATGCAGGCACGAGTGCAGGGGTCCGTTTCAACAAAAGGCAGGACGCAATCGGGAGCATTACGGAAGTACTTGTGGGCACTGCGGATCATCGAAATTCTTTTCGAATGGAGCCTGAAGTTCAACAACCAGCAGCCAAACGCATAATGCCCTCGACCACTTCCTCGCAACGGAGGTCGGAGATATTGATCAAGCGCGCTCATTTGGCTCTGGGTTTTTGGTGTATTCTATTAGTCATAATTGTGTATATTCTGTAAGACATAATTACAATTGTTCCCCACAGGCAAAATAAATTTCAGAAATAGAGTTTTTCTTTTCAGATAACACGAGTGTATTGTTTGCAGAGATGGCTTAACACATATGCATCTATCTATCTATATATATATATATATATTTTATATTAGCTATTACGTAAAATTAATTTCATACTTATATGGATTGTGAAATATTTAATATTATTAGGGAACCCCAAGAAGTTTGATATTGATAGGGTCACTGAATATATTAATACGACCCCGTATTATGAAACTATAATTTGTTGAACTACTTTATAGATTCTTTAGTTCTCCCTCAAATTATAATTGTTAATGTAATTTTGTGGTAATTTTATATATAAGTGGGATGGAATTTTAATGTCTTTTCTCCTCACATTGAACATAATATTAGTACATTTTAGGTGCCTAAAATAAAAGTTTTAGTGCCGTAACATCCGACGTCTATTGATATTTCCATTTTGTCCTAATCCCCGAGATCGCGAAGGTTTCTGGAAGAACTGTGCTGATGTGGATGTTAGGGTAGGGCCCAACGAACGCTGAAACTCCGACGAGTCAACGAGCAGGAAACACGGTTGGCAGAGGAAACATGTTAAGGGAAAGACAGCGAGGAAAGTGGAAGAGGGAAGCAGCGTAAGGAATAAAATTGAGGTGGAGATAGAAATGCTCGTATTTTTAAAGATTATCTTGCCATCTTTTCGGACGTACCACATCCTAAATAACTCCTCGTCAATTGCCCAGCATTGTTTTAACAAATCACCATTCGGTTGTGTCACAAGAAGACAGAAAAAAGAAGGTAAAGAGTAGAAAAAAAGACAAAGGAATACAAAGAAAACGAAAACCACGCAAAGCGAGGGAGATGCATCTGTTGGGAGCTGTGGCTGGGTGTGGAGGCGTGGGTGAGGAGACACTTTCCCCGCGTCGCGCCGTGCCAATTAGAAGCGCGGGGGAGGGGGCGTGTCCCGGCTTCTCGGAAGGCGCTCACAGCGCACGTCGCACCTCAGGCGGCACCGCTTTCATCGCCACCTGCTTCGCTCTTTTCTTAGTTTCATTTTTGCCCATTCCGTTGCCTTCATCTACGAACTCTACGTCTTTTCTTCTTTCCCTCCTCCTTTCCCTCCCTCTTCTCCTTTCCCTCCTCCTCCTTCTTCTTTCCCTTCTCCTTCCCTCATCCCTTATTTTTCCTCCTCCTACTTCTTGTAACTTTTTGAACTTATATGTTTTTCTACAATATGTTACCATTATATTTTTTTTCTTTCTTCGTAACCCACAATCAGTGATATGTATGAACGATTCTGGATTCCTTTTACACTTTTCAAGTAGATATTTCTTTCTTCTTTGTTCTTGAATAATAGTTTCTGCTTACCTTGTGTTTTCATTTAATTTCTGCCTGAATCACATCATGATCTTCAGTCTATTCTATGTATTTCGCCTATCTGCTTTAGGATGATTAACCACTTACCTGTACCCTCGTACACGTAAGCTTCCGCGGCTCGAGTTCATGAGTTCTTGGCTGTTCGGTTACCTGTACACATTATCTTTATCATATTTTCTTCTTTGGCCACGAGCTTTCTTTTAGTTGGAAACATTCCGTTCATATTACTTCTGTCTTACCCTTAATTCTATTTCGTTCCCCATCCCACAATTCCTTCTTTTGTTTCTTCGTGGTTCTTCTTTCTGCCTCAACCCACCTTTCCGCTTTCCACCAGGCTCCTCAAGAAAATAATAAATGACGTAGCCACGCAATAGTGTTTGCATGGAGCTGTAGGCATTATATGTGGAGCATTAGAAAAAGCGGTGAGTTACCGGCCAAACAACCAGAAAAGAAATTACATACCATGAATAATTTCTTCCGTTTTTGTAATTTGAAGACAACCACATTTTTCACGAGAAAATTCCAAACATATTCGACCTTTCACTCTTTCCTTATCTTTAGCGGACAATGAAAACACTGTTTGAGATGCCCACAAGATTCCTCCTCGTAAACATGCCGATATGTTCCCTTGCTTTAAGACGCAATGCCTCCTACTCAGCGAGGAAAGCGCCAGGTAGTGCAGTGTCCCGTTATACGTTAATATAGCTCTCCGCCGAGCAGGGTAAATGTGCAATGTATCACCGCTTCTAGCACATCTGACAGTGCCCTGTGAATCTACGCATTTTCTCGTCCTTTCACAAGTTCTGCTATTGAAACCCCATAGGCATGACAATGGACATAGATTACATACGTCATGGCCGTCACATTAGGAAACGTCATTGGAATTATTTTTCATCAATCTTTTGCTGTCTTAAAAATTATGTGACATTATTTGGTATTCTAATGTAGATAATGCGCGGTTAGGTCTACGGGAATATTTTTTCTGAAGACATTTAGGTGTTTTTAAGGTGGAATATTCTATTACTGACACGAAATATTTTATTTTACATCCAAAAAGTTGTCAACCCCGGGGAACCTGTCTTCAAGTTTCGCGTGAACGGACGAGGCGGCCTGGTCATGTGAAGAAGCGGCAGTGAATCGCGCCCGTGAATGCAGCGAAAGTCGCCTTCCCGGTCGAATGAACTATCCTTTTGGAGAGGAAAGCTGCAGGCGGATGTTCCGTTCCAAATTCAATACATTTGCCGGTTTGGTTTTACACGGTACGCGCTCCCCAAGATCAGGAGGGGAAAATTTTCAAGAAACTTAGTTAATGAGCGTTAATACGCTAATTAATGTGGTTGTTATGTGTGTGTGGTGTGTGTGTGTGTGTGTGTGTGTAATTGTGAGTGAGGAGTGAGAGAAGAGACAGAGTAATAAGAGAGTACTAGAATCATTCCAGAGAATTTATTAGAATTATAAACAGATCTAAAAAATTAGAAAATTATCGTTAGAATTTTCAAAAAGACATTCCAAACGTTTATTCACTAAAACACACATTTTCTTCGAATTGAATTGTTATTTCATTTCTTCTCGGGCAATTCATTGAAATATTAAAAGAGTCCTTTCAGAAAGAAGTATTAATATTATATTTTTTAATACCACCGTCGTACGTATAATACACCCATCTCTGGATATAGCGATACTTTTTTATTAATTCACAAAACTCGGTTTGTTTTAATTTCTAAATTTTTATTCATATAAAATAAGGGAATACTTGTGGGTAATTTTGTAACACACCCTAACCTATCTTTTTTAGTATAAATGTTCCATTTTTGCTTTCAGTTTTAAAATTTGATTTACGCTTACAAGTAAACAACCTAACGTTTCATATTTACGGCATTTATTGTAGAAGGTTTTTTATTGTTACATTTTATATTGATGTGTAAATATATGCTGTAAAAATTAGGTGCGAACCTTTGGCTTACAGTGATGTTACGTCTTTAACGGTTGTCAACGACGTTCGTGCGGTGCCACAAAAATTAGATAATGCATTAATTAATTAAAAAAGTGCTCTTTATTGAACTTTGTCAGTGATCAACCGAGGAAAAACAAAAATTAAAAACAAATGTCATATTAAGTGAAATGATGGTGTAAACAAGTTTCTTTAGCGTTAGTAAAACAATTTCTATTCCACACGTATTTAATTATCCCTTGATCTGGAACTGTCTTATTCCACTTAATCACATACACATCCCAAAACAGTCTACAAATCAGAAAATGGCATCTTGGTAAATTATTAAATGAAACGAAACAGAAGGAACCTTCTGCAATCAAAAAACCCATTCACGTGGTGGCTCTGCTTGTTTCTCTCGGCGATTTTGTCCAGTTCCGCGCCTTGTGCCTGCCGCACCGCCGCGCGAAACAGGGTTCACCAACCGATAGGCGCGTGCGCGTTCACAAAAGGCGGCTCTAGCGTCAAGTGCGAAACGAGAAAGCAATCCTTGTGCCCGCCGCATGCGCCATCGCGCATTGCGCATGCGGTGGGTGGCGGCAGCCGCTCTAACTTGCTCCGGTGGAGCGATCACGCATGCCCGGGGTCGGGTGCGCGGCCGCTTAATTTTGGCGACACGCCATCCCCACGCGCGCACACGGTCAAAAGGACGGACCAGACAGGTGCGGCAGAAAACCAAACAGGGAAAAGTCCTCGTTTTGTTTTGGGCAGAATATTAGAGAGAGAGAAAAAAAAGACACGTGTTGCACGAAAACTGTAAAGCTACGGCACAAGCAATGTACTTGCGTAGAACGAGTTCGTGCGGCGCGCTGCTGTTTCATAAACGTAAGCCCAGGTGGTGAATGGGATACTGATTATGTCAAAAGTTTCTGAAAGCTCTAGCTCCATCTACGATTCCACGTATTTAATTTCAGTTAACGCCACGGTAAAGACTGCAACGAGGCGAATGTGTAGGGCTGCGTGACGGCTCGGGTGCTGTTGTCAAATGTTCCGAAAAACGCACTAAACAGTATACGGCGGTATTTGATCGTGTCAAGATGTTTTGTGGAATTGGCGCTTTCCTATATCATATTGTCCTCAACTATTGCATGGCCAAGGTGTACTGCAGGATTCGAAATGGCAACGACTCGTGGCGATACGGACCGCAGCTTAAACGAGTCGCCAGTCCCCAATTCCACATAACCTCAGTTAAGTTTTGTGAGTGTTGATGGAGCTCGTGACGAGTCCGACTGGTGTTGTATCTTTTTTCCGAAAACACTACTCCGACCGTCGTTTGTGATCTACGACAACAGCATGCGGACCAAACGTTTTATTTTACAAGTTATATTAGAATGCTGTGGCGAAGTTCCAGTGGTCTCCTCGAACCTTTCCTCAATGAATGGCGATGTCTTCTGAATACGCAAACCCTGACAATGCGTAAATTAGAAGGAGTCTGCATGAAGTTATAAACGATGTGTGAGAGGACGGAGCCTGTAAAGTATAAATAAATCTGGAATTGTAAAAAACATGATCTAAACTTCAATAGCAGAAGCAAGCGTGTTGACGCTGAGCTATCGCGGCCTGTGTCTCACGTTCGAAACTTCTGGCAATTACAGAATATAGAAAACAGAAATAAAAACAGAAATTGATTCATACGCTTTTCTCTTTGACGCAGCGATGTCGCAGTTTTTAACGCACAGAAGCATTGTGCGCAGCGGTTTCTGAAGCAGCCAAAGCCGATATAGTACTTCGTATTGCCGTTTTCATTGGCTGTTCTTCCCCCGTAAGCCAAGAATATAATGGCACGTTGGCTCCGTTGTCGGGATATGTTTTTTTGTTTCCGATGGATGATATAAAAATTTAGACATAACTGTAATATGGATTAAGAATTTCGCCTGGTCTCCACAGAGCCAGAAACGTCAAATCAGTTAATAAAAATTGCACCTAGATACTAACTCAAGTTGTCTTTCAAATAGTTAGCATCAGAACCCATTTAAAAATAATGTTCATATAAATGCTATTTTCAGTATTAAAATTAGAGTACACTCAGAACACTTTCCTTGACAATTGTTAAAAATTCCCATGTCACTATTAAAGTCTCGTACGCAATGTTTTGGGCTCATGAGTAGTTTATGACTGTACGAACTAAGGCCCTCTTGCTCGCATGGAAAATAGTGTAAACATGCTATAATATGTCAAAAACCATACATTAATCCCGTCATAGAGTGATGTAGAAGCCGATGTGCTTTCGGTATCGACCACAACAGTCGTCGAAACAGTACCTTTTTTATGAAGCTTTAGTTTAGTCCGTCAGCGCAACCCAATCTGCAGCATCTCATATTCCATAGTGTTGCATGGTATCCTTGCGTTTTGCATTGACTGAACAGTGGGGATCAGAGAGAGAACCATAAATTTTGGTCATTTAACCTAATTTATTCAAAACAATTTCATATATAGATAGCACACGTCCTAACGGGTATTTGAGTACATTTGTCTGAAATGTATACATATCCATACGTTCCTTCAATATTCCGAATTGTGTTGCTGGAGCGTGCATTGTTACGTATATTCAAATAATATTGAATGACTCGTTTAGATACAATGCCACTAAGAATGTGATTTGTTTGGAAATTAACTGTGTAATATCAGGAGAGGCGACTCAGGGCAATCAAACTGATGTCACTGCAATGCCTCTGACCGGGGGTTAAGGTTCGAGTCTCGGCGGTGGGCTGGATTTTCTCCACCAGCTTAGATTGCCAGGTCGAGTTCAGTTGCTGTCAGGGGGAGAACTCTAGCGACGACTGCTCTGATGCGGTTGTTCACGCGGTTTCTTCGATAATACCAGGCGGCATACCGGAACAGTAACCGAACAAAGGGGCCACGGACCGCAGGCTGCTCTCTCCTTTCTGCTTCCTTGTCCCATCCTCATCCGCTTTCTTACCACACTGTTTTCTTAGCCCGCATACTTTTCGCAAAAACTTGAACTACACTGCCCACATATGGCGGAGATACCAATCGGGAGCTTAGAACGTGTCGCGCTGGGGAAGTGCTCTTCCGGTGAAGATACCTTGGTTGAGGAAAACCTTCGTAAGCCTACTTTACTTATCGCTGGTGACGTACCATTCAGCGAGGGTAAGATTTACCGCCCACGTCCTGCTATAAAACATGCCACTACCTCTTACAGGACTAGTTGCTTAGAGTGACGCGCTCGGAATCATAAAAACTATGCAAAATAAAAAAAAAATAGATGAGGATGGGCCTGACATTGGCTCCTTGCACCGAACTGCAGCCCGCGCCAGCTTGATTCCCGCCTGGCGGCAGCAGCGGCGCGGATGGAGCTGCGGCGGGGCGGGCGCGGGCAGACACTGACCCCAGCGCGCCTTCCGGCGGCGGTGGCGTTGTTCCGCTTTCCCCGCGCCCTTTGTTTTGCCTTTTGTGCGCGCACGGGCGGCCGCCCCACGCGGCGCCTGCACTGCCCTGCTTGCCCGCGGACCTGCAACAGCCGCCCTGCGCGCGCGACGAGGTGCCGTTACGCTGCGAGGGTGGGCTGCCCACGATACGATCCCGATTGATCTTTCGCAGAACGTCTGTTATACATAATACGACACCGTCAACTGCTATCGTCATTAGTCCCTTTAGTGAAGGGTATGAGTTTTTATTCTACCGAGCGTAGTCCTGCTGACTGCACATTCGAGAGGCCCGGGTTCAATTCCCAAGCCGGCCACTTGATCGGGTTTCCCTCTGTCTTATAGGCAATGCTTAGATGGTTCTTCAGAAGGCCACAACGCACATCTGCCGTCGCTTAGACGAATTCGTTTAACTACCTGACGTCACGAATGTTATTGCGAAATCGGAGCGCATCGCGGGTTCCTCGTTGGGTGACGACTAGAACCTCGGGAACTTAAACGGCACAAGGCCAGTTGCCAGTAATTCAACATATAAATGGCTGAATACATTCTTTTATCCGCAGGAGGTGTCGGTGGCGCTCCCCGCTAGGATGGCGAGTTCCGTTGTAGGTCTTCAAGTTGGCTCGTGGAGAAATCCTTCTCCAGGTATCTTCCCAACGGGCTCCATCGCGACCTGGACGAGTTCCGACGCTTCCCGCAGTGGTCCCCGACATGGAAGAGCGGAAGAAACCAGAAAAATAGCTACGACAGCTGTTGGCCGCTGGAATTCACTTCCAGACGTTCGCTTGAATTTGACCACGCTACGGAGCTAGTGTCCAAAACGCACACTGATGGCCATATGCTTTGGGCCACGTGGCTTAAATAAGGCTGGCATGTTTATGCGAGTTTCAAGGCATAATGGCAGCGATTGACAATGCGCACATCACTTTTTGAACTAGCAGCCCTTTAGCTTTAGGAACGCCCAATGGAGCAAGCATTATTTGACGAACCTGCTTCGCGCCGGTTGCAAATCCGCCACAGCAGCATTGGTCCTCGTTGTTATGTCACGCAATATCGCCCTCAGACATCACTTCAATCACATAGTCCTGAAACACAGTCCATTTATATGCTACACCTCATTTTCGAACAATGTCAGAAAAGTATATTACAGAGTTCGGTACAGCAAGACATCCATGGCGAGGTGGCTAGAAGCGTGTGCGTATAAAGTGCCTCGATCCGAAGGTCGCGATTTCGAGTCCCGCTGTGGCAGTGTTGCTTTCTCCCTTTCTTTCATGTTTGTATGTGTTGCTCGCTTGCGGAAGCTTCGTCCAGTCCTACTGATCACTGGACGAGGAATTCGCGCATGTTTGTGTAAGTGTAAAGGTAGGTAGGAGGCGCGGGGACAGCCGAAATCGGCATCCCTGCAATTGGAAAAAGCCCCAGGGGAAGAGAAAAAATCCAGAATCGGTTCAGGGAGACTCCTTTTGTGGCACAGGCAACATGCATCGATGACGGAATCAAAGTGCAATCATAAATACACTTGTGATTCAAACTCTGATTAAAAACAGATTATTTCCTAGGTCTCGCGATGGTGCTTAGGTGTCTCACTATTTTTAGTTATCGTGCTCAATTTTTCTCATGACCTTAGGACGCGTCCTTCTAACCTACAACACTCCATACATCTTTTCTTTGTACTTCTGCGGCATATCGGAAAATTTCGGGAAGGATTGAAAAACGTTTGACAACGGGATCCTGTTAGCAATATGCTAGCGTGCGTTCAGGGCACTAGATTCGCACCGGCTATTGTCTAAAAAAATAACAAATATATTGAACTACTTTCATGGCTGTGAGTGTCCGCAAAAGCACAAACCCAATGTAAATATAATGCCCATTTGATATTATTTCCATATATTGCGTGACCGGAAAGTAATATTTTAAAACAAACTCTACATAAGATTGGTTGAAATAGTTCGATATTCGCAACCAAATATTTTCTATAACATCTGCCAATCGGCTAATGAGTTTTCTCCGCTTTTTGATTTTTTCTCCCATCTAAATGCTTCAATTTTTTTATTATCGAAGCAGTTTCCACTCTACTCGCACTCTTTAAAAACCAAAGAACTTATTTGCCATAGCCACGAAGAGATCATTACATTTGATATTCCACTTGGAACTCGTTCGAGTTTTAAGTTCAGCCTCAATTAATGGGGATAGACAAGCCGTAAATTTTCGGATTAAAAAGCTATTTTGTATGCGCAACAAGATTAAATATCACTTCCGCCTAATTTATTGATGTTCGTACTGTCGTACGTAAAACTCATTTAACATTCTCATTGAATAGACTGATGAATTTGGCAATTTTGAACGGTCCAAATACATCGGTTGCCAAATAAAACATGGCATATGGGACGAGATGAAATACTAATTAGTTTGGAGATGTGCGCCAAAAGTTATTTCTTTCTGGATACTAAATCAGTCTTATTAAATAGTTTCGCGTCACATGTCATTGACATTATTCTTGTCAGGGTACCTGGTTATCGTCATGCCGAAACTCCCTTGACTAACCTCTTTATGCATTCCCCGTTGTCCTCGCGCAGATGAAATCTACATGTCATGAGAAGGTGTTTTTTCAGAATACCATTATTTCCTACCCTTATGTCGTAAGAGTCACTATTAGTTGATGCAGTGTGCTATTCTATCATCCAACATCCAATGCTATGAACAGAATAAGTCCAGTTCGAAATAGCAAAAGAGAACGAGGAAAATAAAAAATAAAAATATGAAAAAAGAACGGAATGGGCGAAGGAATGTAAACAGACCAATACTGGGCCGTGAGAGATACCACCCCATCACTCAGAAATTAGCTACATTTTCTCACAACAGTGGATTGCCTCCCTAAAGTAAAGCGCGAGATGACGAAAAATATCCGTTTATTGTCCTCAGTTGGTTACACGATACCAAAATAATTCCTTGTAACAAACATTTAAGTTAATTGCGTAATAGTAACAAAAGTGTCAAGAAATATCATTAAAAAAAATAAAAAGATAGAAAGCGCAGGACCGGCAGGTGTGGGTGAAACAACAGTGGGAAGGGTTTTTGAGCAAAGCAACGAGTCTAAAAGGAAGCCGAACGCGATACCCCCAACTGTTGCTCGCGAGAACCGTTTCTAAGAGCACGGTTTCGACGTTTTCCAAGCGAAGCGCAGTTTGTGCGCCGCGGCCGCGTTGAATAGAAACACCGCACGGGGCGCCGAGTGCCGGCTCGCTGTTCCGAACGAGCCGAGTCGTCGCGTGAAATTTCTCAGTAGTGCTAACCTGTCCACACGGACTGGGCGTTGCCCCGATGATATGCAAGCCTCGGAGGATTCCCGGGCGCGCCTCCCAACTACCCCGAAGTCCGACTCGGAAGTTCATCGCACTTTTTAACATCAAAACAAGGAGGATCCAACCTTGTGGACCGCGCAAATCCGCATCGCGTGCCGGGCTTGGCGGAGCGGAAGTTTCTCCTCTTTGCGTTTTTTTGCCCTGTCGGTTTCCCGGACCGGAAGTAAGCGAGAGTTGCGCGTTCAAGGGAATTTAAAAACAATGAGGAAAGTGATTTGTTTTTTAAGCGTTCTTCCCCGTCTTAAACATTGTTTCATTTGTTACAGCGGCATTGACGAAAATTAGTTCATGACTTACCTCTCGCATCTATCTTTTAATGAGAATACGCAATGCGTTATTTTAAATACCCAAATTACATTTTTAATAAGACCATCTTACCCTAATTCCGGTTTTTATTTTTAAAGGGAAATTAGACTAAGCGATTAAAAAGGAGCTACAAAGAAAAAATAATTTTCGAAATGCTTGTTATTTCTTATACTACGAAGAGTATATTTTCAACTCAAATTTGTTGAAAGTAACGCTGTAAAGATATTTAAAGGTCAAATTAACAATAGACACTCGTAATCAATAGTAATAAATAAAAATTAGTATTCTCTTAAAGGATTAAAAAATTGGTGAGATGCATAAATCCAGTTGTAAGGTCTTGGTCTTGCTAATTGTATATAATTAATTATTTATTTATAAGTATCTCAGAAACATGTGTGCGAATTTCCTGGATGGGTACAGGAGAAACTAAAATTCCGGCTTTTGGGTCTCAAATCGTGAATTTTACTCTCGAATATGGACATACAACTAAATATTATTCGAAGGAACTAAAAAAAAACGACTAAAATAGAGTTTGAAACAAAAATCTCGCCTTTTTTCTGCTAATGTCAACGATGCCATGAATGCATTCAAGGCCTGTGTTTCCGTGGTTTGAGCTGCAGCATTTAAAATGCCAGGCACGAGTGCAGGGGTCGGTTTCAAACAAAAGGCAGGACGCAATCGGTGAGCATTACGAGTACTTGTGGCACTGGCGGAACATCGAAATTCTTTTCCAAGGGGCCTGAAGTTCAAGCAACAGCAGCCAAACGCATAATGCCTGGACCACTTCCTGGCAACGGTAGGTCGGAGATATTGATCAACGCGCTCATTTGGCTCTGGGTTATTGTGTATTCTATTAGTCATAATTGTTGTATATTCTGTAAGACATAATTTACAAATTGTTCCCCACGGCAAAATAAATTTTCAGAAATAGAGTGTTTTCTTTTCAGATAACACGATGGTATTGTTTGCAGAGATGCTTAACACATTATGCATCTATCGTATCTATATATATATATATGATATTATTATATATATATATTATATATATATATTATATTCGTGAATTAATTCATACTTATATGGATTGTGAAATATTTAATATTATTAAAAGGGAACCAAGAAGTTGATATTGATAGGCACTGAATATATTAATACTACCCGTATTATGAAACTATAATTTGTGAACTACTTATAGATCCTTTTAGTCTCCCTTCAAAATTATAATTGTTAATGTAATTTTGTGGTAATTTTATATATAGTGGATGGAATTTTAATGTCTTTTCCTCTCACATTGAACATAATATTAGTACATTTTAGGTGCCTTAAAATAAAAAGTTTTTAGTGCCGTAAACTCCGACGTCTATTGATATTTCCATTTTGTCCTAAATCCGCGAGATCGCGAGGTTTCTGAGAACTGTGCTGATGTGGGATGTTAGGGTAGCGGCCCAACGAACGGCCTGAAACTCCGACGAGTCAACGAGCAGGAACACGGTTGGCGCAGAGGAAACATAGTTAAGGGGAAAGACAGCGAGGAAGTGGAAGAGGGAAGCAGGCGTAAGGAATAAAATTGAAGGTGCAGATAGAAATGCTCGTATTTTAAAGACTATCTTGCATCTTTTCGGACGTACCACATCCTAAATAACTCCTCGTCCAATGCCCAGCATTGTTTTAACAAATCACCATTCGGTTGTGTCACAAGAAGACAAAAAAAGAAGGTAAAGAGTAGAAAAAAGACAAAGGAATACAAAGAAAAACGAAAACCACGCAAAGCAAAGGAAGATGCATCTGCTGGAAGCTGTGGCTGTGGTGTGGAGGCGTGGGTGAGGAGACCTTTCCCCCGCGTCGCGCCGTGCAATTAGAAGCGCGGGGGAGGGGGGCGTGGCCCGGCGCGCTCTCTCGGAAAGGCGCTCACAGCGGCACGTCGTAACCTCAGGCGGCCACCGCTTTCATCGCCACCTGCTTCCGCTCTTTTCTTAGTTTTCATTTTTGGCCCATTGCCGTTGCCTTCATCACGTATTTTCTTTCTTTCCTCCTCCTTTCCCTCCTCTCTTCTCCTTTCCCTCCTCCTCCCTTCTTCTTTCCTTCTCCTTCCCTCATCCCTTATTTTTCCTCCTCCTACTTCTTGTAACTTTTTTAACTTATATGTTTTTCCTACAATATTGTTACCATTATATTTTTTCTTTCTTCGTAAACGCCCCAATGCAGTGATATGTAATCGAACGATTCTGGATTCCTTTTACACTTTTCAAGTATATATTTCTTTCTTCTTTTGTTCTTGAATCTTGTTCCGGCATCCCACAATCTTCTTTTGTTCTTCGTGGTTCTTCTTTCTGGCTCAACCCACCTTCGCTTTCCCCTCCCGCTTCGTTTCTCGCTTCCATGCCATCTGTCACCACGCGTGCGACGTCGCTCTTGTTTTCTGCCGCGGGCGTCGCTCCTCCACGCCCGCGCCGCGTCCGCTGGGAACAGAACGCCCTCGCAGTCGCGCTCGGCACGCAGACCGCGTCGCTCCGCCCCACGCACGCGCTGCGCCGACCCACATCCCAGGGCCCGTGGCCTCAGCGCCACGCCGCCTGGCGCTGCCCCGCTGGAGCGCCGCCCGCCCGCCCACCCGCCATTCAGGCGCGCGCCGTAATTGCAAGAAAATCGCCTTCGTTAGGAGGAATGCGGCACGCGAAAGCGACTGCCCGCCGGCGCCCCGGAAGGCGAAGGCGAGGCAGGGGCGGTGGAGGGCGGGGGAGGAGGCAGCAAGGAAATAGAGTCGACTTTGCGCCGGGGGGAGGGGGGTGAGGATTGTTGTTGCACGGGAGAGGGACGAAGATAGGCGTTACACGGGGGAGGAAGAGGGCGGTAGGGGAAAAGCTGATGGTTGTGATGGAGAGATGATGACATGGTGGGAAGACATTG
>BOPP01000006.1:4337701-4368207 GCA_017312745.1 Gryllus bimaculatus
GGACACAAGATATGTTTTCTTTAGCGTAATCTAGAAACTGAGACATTTTCGACACTATTACATTTTTTGATGGTGCCGACACTTAGTAGCACTGATTGTCATAAAAGTTGAAAGTTTGATTACAATGTGAAGTTACTGAAAAAAAAAAACTTTTAAAACAAATATTTAAAACGTTTATTTTACGTTATTAAACGTTAAATTTTTTTGCGAAATATCATTGTGATCCTCTTCTATTGTTTTTTTTTGGGGGGGGGTCGCTCTTCTGGCTATTCAGAACTTTCGTTCCATTCGTCAGATATATGTCTTTGTAACAGTTACAAAAGGGTTTCGTAATAAAAAGCAACTCAAATTATTTTCTTGCGATTCCCGTTTTATTTCCTGAGTAAGAAGTGCGAGAACATGCAGTGAACATGTGAAGGCTCCCGGCTGCCCGGGAGACGCCGCGTCGAGGGCATTGATAACGAAGTTTTGGCCATCCCAACGTGGTCATCTTCAGGGCTGGAGTCCTGGAGTGCAGGAGTGCTGGAGGATATGACGGTCGAAATGTCGGCATCAATGCCCTCAGCGCGACGTCTCCCGTACAACCCAGAGCCTTCACATGACACTGACCGCGGAAGTCTACGATCACATGCAGTGGACATTTGGAGAAACGAGCGGGAATCCTGATGAAGATGTGAAGAAATATATCGGTAATCTTATGGAGAACGTTCGGAGATACATGAGTACATCGATACATCGAGTAAATGCCGGAATCATGTAGTAAATATGCGATGGTAAACAGGTTTAACAAAAGAGAGAACATAAGGTGATCATGCGAGGAAACATGTTGTGAACATGCAAGAGATCATGCGGTGAATATGCGAGGAGAACCTGTGAAAAACATCTGAGGGGTATATCGTATACGAAGGGGTATGAAGAAAAACGTACGGGGATCATTTCTAGTGAAGATTTAGCTCTTCTGGTGACTCCCTACTCAATACCAAGATGATTAGAAACGAGCAGAAACTAGAAATGTAAGTAAAATTAAATAGTCATGCTAAAAGGCCCGTCATGGTGGTACAATGCTTCAAAGTATGTTCAGGTTTTAACCAGATGTTAGGAGTCAGTATGAAACTATTTTCACTTTTAAAACAATGATTTATTAAGCGGGGAATGTTCACACAGGTCCAGCTAGACCTATTATTTCACACATTTTGTTTAATCTTCGTGATTCGTAATAAATTGCAACATTAAAAGGGACATGATATTATCAGACCTTTCTCGTGACATTTTTCTGCAAAGGTTCCGGAAACTTTGGCGGTTGCAACCACATAGCAATTTCGTAAGTTTATTTAAGATACGGCTCTGCATATTGATGAGATAACAAGTGATAACATGATTGATGGATCATGCTGCTATACGGAAGTAACAATATGCTTAATCTATTACTTTATTACCAAAAACATGATATTACGTTCTATCGACTTTTTCATTCTTTATGAAGTAAGTTATTAACCTCGATAGCGATCTGGGTTACGTAATCATTTCAGTGGGAACACCACTGCACTGACGACAAGATTTTGACTCCGAGATCTCAGAAATTATCTGCTCGGCATTTCTGAACGCGAAAAGAGATTGTTACTACTCAGTGTTTGTACAAACTTTCGTTGCAAGAGTGAACGAATTTTAACGAGTCGTGTTCGTCCGCACGTGAACGAATTGTTGCTTCGTAACAGGTGCCCAAGTAGATTACCTTGATTTAGTGATTACTGAAAGAGGAAAAATGCAAAGAACAGGTTACACCAGCTCATATTTCCTTGTAAATAGTGCACGGTATATGTATTCCTCACTTAACAATCATCACTTACGTTATGGCGTCTCATTTCCTGCATTTTACATTTCGAGAAAACATGAATGCGCGTTCAGAATTACAAGGACTCGCATCTTAAAACAATTAAAATTAACTATACTCAGGTCCATAACATTTTGTACCCAAATATATGAATGAATTGTGGCATATCTTCACCGTGTGGTCTCTACTATTTTAGGTCTCAGTCATGCCTGAGCGGTAAAAACACAAGAATTTGTAATAATATTTGAAAACGTTACATCAATTTTGTCTCGTATTTTAATCCTAAAATACATCGTATATTACTAAATTATTTTTGTGCCGATATAAATTGTGTCGATTAAATAACTTTTAGATATTTATATTCTTACAGAAATTACTACTTTCGAAGAAAAAAACTGATCACAATGAAATCTCTAGTGAGATACACGAGATTAAAAACTGTTATATGAGTACACGTCATCAAAGAAGATTATTTCATCTGGAATAACATTTTTCTCTCTTTTCTGCAAAATATATCAAACAAAATGTTTTTTTCATTTACCAGAATTTTATATCTTAATTATCAATTATTCCTTCTCCTTATCAATAGGCATTGCATTTATTGTGAATTCTTAAAATGCTATATTAATTAGATTTAGCAAACATTTTCATTAATACGTCCATGCCTTTCAGTTTTGGGAACTACTTTATGGCTTATTTCTCAGCATCTTTTGAGAAAATAAGTTGTATTATAATAGTTCATCGTTTCATATTCGCTAAAACTATAATATTAAGTATTTTAATAGTAAAATTATCATATTATCAAAGCACCATAATTGAAGCAACGTTTAATATGCAAACGACGTTGTAACCCTCAACAGAGTAATATATAATTTTTTGTACAGCTGTTGATATAAATAAATACAACGCAATGAGATAATAAAGTTGACGTGGTGGTATAGAGTCTTAGAGCTACGACGAACTACGCGGAACCGAAGACTACCGGTTAGAGACCTGTACAAGGCAAGGGCGTTTTCACCACGTGGTTTAGGCACAGTGCGTTTTTATGCCACAAGAAATCACAATTGAATCACTAGTCATCCATAATAATTCATATCCCTTCATTATTCATCTCGTATGATCACCACAATAGGGATGCGACATCGATGTCGATGTGTTTTTAACATCGATGTTTTGCGATCGATGTTTTTCTTCTTTTCCGATGTCTTGTTTTTGAAAACTCCCATGATCACAATAATGCAAAAGATAAAATATGAAATAATAACTGATAGTAACACTTATTCACGTGTTGGAACCAAAGGAACGCTGTTTACAGTACCTTCGTCGACCAAACTCTCCCGCCCGAGATGACCCCATGCCTCTTTTTTCATATGCATTTTGCTCATTGAGATAAGGCCAACAAATACGCCGAGGGCTAGGATCTGCCGCTTCTTCTTGTACCCTTATTGGGCGAATTGATAAACACGAACACTGTCAAATTAAATTTTTATGCACACGAATTTAATGATAGAGGTTACTAATCTAGTCTAAAAACATCGATAGTTTTTAGTTGATGTATCTTAATATTGATGTTTTAATTCGGAACATTGACGTTTGCTAACATGGATGTTTTGTTATGGATGTCGCTTCACTACACCACACTATCCATCTAGTAACAACACTGTGGGAACAAAAGGAACGACATACAGCTTTTCCCCTAGCTTACGCTGAGGAATCGTGTGAATCATCACCACCACATCCTCACCGTTACCATCATCATCATCATCATCATCATCATCATCACCATTCATCAACAAAGTTAAAAGCACGCCAACTTGCAGTCCCTTCAGCCAAAGAGTACTTCCCCTGTATTTTTGTTCTATATTTCTTCGTGTGCGGCCAGAGATATCCGAGAGTTTTCAATTCAGCAGGTGACATTCTTTGATTTGCGCTTTCCTTGACAAACTGAGCTTAATTAACTCTCACTTCCTTTTAACTTCATCTCTTTTAGATTCTTTGGAAGTATAGATTTAAATTTTTGTTTTTGTATACTTTTTATTTCAAGTTTATTTTTTGCAAATTTTTATTTTGCCTCTTTTTTGTTTATTTTATTTTTGTTTATTTTTGTATATTTTTTAATTTTGTTTTTTATATATTTGTATCTTATTTGTTTTTCCGTCACTTAATTGAGCTGCGTTGCGCGTTGCAGGGCTGCGCGGGACGGGAACCTGGACATCCTGAAGGAGGCGACGGAGCGGCAATGCAACGCGCGCGACGAGGACGGCATGACGCCCACGCTGTGGGCGGCCTTCGAGGGCAACCTGGACGCCCTGCGCCTGCTGGTGGGCCGCGGGTGAGTGACCGCCACGCGCCGCCGGCCGGCTTCGCCCGCTCGCCCACCCGCCCGCATCCCGGCCCGGTTCTCCTCGGCGAGTGCTGCTCGCGTTCTGCCACTCCGCGCCCTCTCGGCTGGTCAGGCCTGTTCATTCAGGCTATGGACTAGACCCGACAGGGCTAGTCCATGCAGCTTCGTCCTGCCTCCTTTCCTGGGTGTAGCTTCCCATGTGTAACTGGGTGTGAGGAACAGAATCGGTTGAACATGAACTGTTGACTTGAAACAAACCTTGGTTCGAACATGATGCGAAGTTGAAGGGTATTCTGTATTTTCCTGTGGTCTACGCAGATCCAAATGGGACATTTGGCACATGAATAACTTGATCGATTGAAACCAACCTATCAGTTTTCTTGAACGTGAACTGGAGTGATTAAGCGAGCGAAGCAATTGAATGATGATAACTAGGGGGCGGATTTTGATGACCTTTAACATCGTCAAAAATGATCAATAAAATGCTTTTAAAATGCTTTAAAAATTCCCTAAAAACAAAGAAAAATGACAAAAAATTTGATCGAAACCACTTCAGAAGAACAACTAACGTTGTTGGGTATGTTACTGATGTAACCGAGGTTTCTTCCTATTGCTCAAGTGAACTAAGCTTGCAAACGTTTGGTTTGGACTGTTATTTAAAAAACTTTGCTTTTATTTATCGCGAAATCGACCGAACAGACGATGGCGCCGATAAACGTTACAATAACCTTTGATTACATAGTACTCACAGCGGCTGACATCACAATATATGAGCGAAGAAATCTAATATGCTTCTCAGAAATTCTGTGCTGAACATTTGTTATACCTAGTAAATATTGTTTGAAGCAAGTACCATTAAAATTATATTAAAGTTGATTAAATCCGCGAAAAATGCATTAAAATGGCCTAAAAAGGTAAAAAATAACTTATGAGTAAAAATCGACGAAAATGCAAAACTCACACATAAAAATGGGTCTTTTTTTTGTCTTTACATAAAATAAATTTCTATACTAAATGGCATTGTTTTAAAGTGAAAAGGAAATAAAATGACATTTCATTAAAATCCGCCTACTCATGATAACCATTATTCCAATAATAACCGAGAATTACAACAGCTATCTACGTTGAAAATAATGTTCCATTTTTGTGTGAATTAAAGACCGTCTCAACGGTGTTAAGCGCGAAAGATTGCCATTTATTGACAAAACATGATTTTAATTAAATATTTTCAAGGACTCTTTTACAAGTAGCGAAATCATCGAGTACTTAAAGGAATTCGCTGTATCACAAGTGAATTCTTTCACTTCTTAAGATATTTGGAAGTACGTCAAACTTTGGGAAAAAACTCTCAATAATATAATTATCCTTCATTTCAACCGTAGTTTGTCCTCTAATCCTTTGCTCTCAACCACATCGGTTTCATCGCGCATCACTTCATCCTGTCGCCTCTCGTCAACGTCTTACGCCCGCCACACGAGATGCCCTGGCCTGCTCCAGATCTGGACGCATTCATTCATCACACTCGCCTCCCGACCTCCCGCCAGGCCTCAGTATGCACACCTCACCTCAAGTGCCTCCCGCTTTCCACATCATTTGCTTTTTAGTGGGCGATTTCTCCCATTTTGCATACATTGTAAATGTGTTTGGCGAATTGCTTACTAATCGAGTTGAATATTTCCCACCAATAGATCAATTGAAGAGACTGGGGCAGTAGATGAGCCACACCAGCCACAGGAAGCCTCTGGCTAATCGTCGCTAATCTCGAGTTTAGTTGACGTCTCATCTTGTCATTGCCCCAAACCCGTCAAAAGCATGCAATTACAAAAAAAGTTAGCGTAGATATTTTGTTAGTTAAATTTAAAATTTGTCGTACGTTTTAGATGAATTCCTATTTTTCTTTCTTCCCTAAAATAACGTGCACCTGTATTTCTGAAGAAAGGAATAAAATAAGTCATTTTAATGCGACCACTTGTGAATTTCGTAGTACTCCCTCTCAGATAAACAAAAATCACTAGACAAAAATTACAATAATGAAATAATATTCAATAGCTAATCTGCAGTTTAGTTTCTATATAAAACATTTCTATTAAATAGTTAGCAAATTTTCTTCATAATACTGTTTAAATTTTGTTGTCTCATCCTCATACATTCTTTACTGTTTCTTGATTACGCGTCCACGACAGAGGACATATTGTCCTGAATGGTTCATGTCCAAAACATTCACGGAAAAAGTCAAATAAAGGAACTCTTAATCCTTTCGTCATGCAATCTTTCTCTCACGAAGATGTGATACTGCCATTTATACATGTCATTCGTATTTGGAAATAATTTTGCAAATGCTCAAAATCGTACAGTATTTCACTTTCTCCCTTTAATTTGGAAATTATTATAGAATATTTTCTTGTTTCTACCAGTCAACGAGAGGATTATTTCAGCTGTAAGCCGTCGTCGCATATTAATAGGCGTTCATTGCAGAGTGCATAAAGTTTATTTTCTCTTAGAATTCCCATACTATAGTAAAACCGACAGCGCCGTTTCTTTATGCGAACTCCCATTTACGGACATTTTGCGCCTCCACACCCCTCCTCCGCATTCTGCTCTAAAGCGAGAATTACCGCCACAAAAACAGGAACCCAAGTCGCAGACAATTTTCTCTTCCCGTTTCAAACAAACAGTCGTAATGTTTACAGCTCAACCTCCGGAAAAAAGTTCTTACCAAACGCAAATCCCCGCAACTAAGACTTCTCAGAACGAGGAGAAAGTAGCACCGACGCAAAACATTGTATTTAAAACGTGTGATACTTGCACGCGGTGCGAAACCCTTATTTCTTACCCGAATGGAATCGCACGGGAAATTATCTAGATGATCTGCGCGAATAACAATCGGTTTCAAGCGCGAACTTTCAGAGCGGACACAAAAGAGGGCGGGGCCACCGCCGTTGACGCCGACCACAACGCCGGCCGCCGCTTCTTTGTCTCCAGGTCCCTTTATCGCCCGCTGCGGAGTTGCATCATTTGTCGTGTGTGTTGTGACGCGGGACGCGGAATTTAGGCGTAGGAAGCCCGAAAGGCGCCTCGTTAAGTTGTTTGCCGCGATTGTGTGGCTCGGAAGACTCCGCGGGCTTTGTGTCTGGCATGCTCACCTTTGATCTCTCTTCGTATCAGTTCTCGCTTTCTTCACATTCCGTAGTGGTGAGAGGATAGAGTAATTAAGTGTTCGGAAAATGAGCTGTTTGAAATTTGTGTTCTTTAATTGTGATTAGGTTGTTGAAACGATGATCATCGATGTGATGATGATTATTGTAAATTTGTACGCAACGATTATTACATCGGCCATTTTCTACCCTAGCTCAATCTGCACCGCAGCAAAGAAGAATAAAATATCAGAAGCGTGCTTCTACCCAAACAAGTTTTAGAATTAAGAATCGATAATATAACAATAATATTTAAGTTGTTTTTTATGAAAAAACACTCATTTTTGCTCAAAGATAACAAGAATTTCAAACCATTGTCACTCTAATTGAAAAACATCGAAAATGAATTCATACTAACTGGGAAACTGAAAACAAACATCTGATTACGATACATGTTGGAGTAGGTGTGTACATGCATGCTACCTAAAGATGGCAAGCATTGTAAACAAAATTTTAACTTAAAAAAATTCAATTCCATGTACTGAAACAGCCTAAACAACAAAAATTGTTCACATTGCAAACTCCTGATTACTTCAAAATCACGAATAGGCCCTTTAAAAAGTTATGTCCTGCATGTTGGTTTCCTGAAAAAATGTCAGTTTCCTGAAAATTATTTACTAATTTTTTAAATATTGTTATTCATTTTTTTTACTTCTAATCCTTGCCTTATTTAGTCATTTGGGGAAAAGTTATTCTTTATATTTGGTCGTGAATGAGACGTTCTTAACCAAGTGCCAGTGGCTATTTATTTCCCATTTCTCAGGACGGTGATACAAAGTTCTTACGTTAACACACGTTGACCCTGATATTGCACCCCTGAAGAAGATGCAAATCTATCCGAAGAGCATTCTTGCTTCAAAGAAACAACTCACGAAAATCAATAGTAATTCTGTCCAAATTTGAACAACTTTTAATTTTCATTTTATTTTTCATTTTTTATTGCCTATTTTGTTTTGTTTTCGTTCTACTTTTGTTTTCGTTTGATTTTTATTTTCTCTTCAATTTCTTTTCTCTTTTTATTACTTTTTTTCTCTTATTTCTTTTTTTCCGTTTCTTTTTCCTTTCCATTTCTCTTTTTTCCATTTATTTATTATTATTATTATTATTTTAGTTGTACGTATTCATTTTTAAAATTATTTTCTTGTAATTCGAGAGCGAAGGCCGTGCGTAGCGGCGCGTGCGAGATGCGGAGTGCTCAGCTAAGCTGAGCTGATTAGCGAGGGAAAGTGCGCGCCGCGCCGCGCTGCGCTGCGCTTTTGGCAATGGGTGCGCGTTTCACCCGCGAGAGAAGGAAAGGGGGTGGGGGCCGGGGTGGCAGATCGGCGTGTGCGAAAGAAAAACGCCGCGCGCCGCCGGTGCTATCGCCAGCTATCTAGAAACCGGGGGTGCCGCGCTTCTAATTACTACCAGGTGGGCTACGGTCGCGTGTTGCTGCAGTGGGGATTGTCTTCTGGTAATTTTGATCTTTTGTGCGAGGGCGCTGTGTGAAATTGATTAAAGTTTTATGGTGTGATAATTGGAGTTTTAAGAAGAAAAAGAGAGGAGCGGATTCTGTGGGAACAAAAAGGAAACGGTTGTATATTCGGATACGATAATGGAAGGACATGTGGAAGGAAAAAAGATGTCGACGACGCCTAATTTAGACAAATAGATAATGAAGGATGATGCCAAAACCATAACGGAAGAAGAAAGCGCTGAAAATAATTTAATAAAGAGCTTCTGCAGGAAAAAGAGTAAAGAGATTGAGGGTCGAAGAAAGAGTTTTCATCCTTCCCGTGTTTGAGGCCTGACACCCCTAAGTGATTGCGAATAAATTAATTTTGTGACAGATTTTATGGAATACGTGATGGCTTTTTACGCCACAATCACTAGTTCAAACATCCTAGCCTTTGGCGTGGTTCACACCCACAACTATCGTTCCGCACTGAGTGGTGGCTACCATCGCTGTTGCACGTGAGTCGGCTACAGAGACCATGAAATCTGAGATGTTCCATAATACTGTAAGCAGTGATCACTGCGACTACGCACTAGCTCTCTTCATTTAAGTAGCTCTGAAGAGGAAACGTACGTTATATATCATGAAAATATTCAAAGGTTCTGTTTTTCTCGAAAATATGATATTTTTCATACCATGACACATTGTTTTAAAATTGTTAACTTTACACAGTACGTTTCAAAGTACTCTATGCCAAAGTCTGAAATACTAAAATTTCTTGAAAAGACCTAATATAACCAATTTAATTCTGTAATATAGCATTAAAGTATTTTCTTTCGAAGAATTTATGTAGGTCACCAATTCTCAGTTCTCCTAAAAGTAATTTCCCATAATCCCTGAAAAAATTAAACATAATGTTATCAAAGATATTGAACTCTCTTTCAATAATCCCAGTTCTATTAACTCTACTAACTAATTACAAAGCCTTCATAATATGCACATTCCGTCATTATTGTAAACTTCATTACATGCACACTACATTACATTGTGTTTTCATTTCAGAAGGTCATGTGATGAGAATGTTTCCATTTTAGAGTGTGTCATTAAATAAATGCTGAAAATGCTTGCAAATATTTTTACCTTTCACGCACCAAGACTAGAACTGGACGATGATGGCATTGACATATAGAAAAACATACTAAACAAGTACTTTTTGAAAATTTAAAATATAAACTTTTTAACTACGTGTGTTAAAGTATGTAAAGTAAAGAAAACATTTTAAAATAATCAATCTAAGTTGTGAATAAACCAACAGAGAGCAAACATAGCTCACAGTCAGTACCTAACTAAACCTCCGAGGAATACTACTCTACCAAATCATTTATGAAGATGATTGTACGGTCTCATTTCCTGAGGTCCGGTATCACGCTCCTTGAACGCGGAGCCGCAAGGGCCCCTGTCTCGCAGCGCCGTAAGTCCCCATCTCCCCAGGCGCACTCCAGCTGCTTATCTGACGTTCGCAGATAACAATGCGCCGTGATTAAGGCGGCCGTGACGCGTCGCGGCCGCCTGGAACGAGCGTATGGCGCCGCGCGTCACGTGCTCCGCCCCCTCATCCCGCACCGAGAACCCTGAAATCCCCGCTCCGCCGCCACTTTCGTACTCGCACCCGCCGCCCCGGTGCAGGCGACCAGGCATTGCCATCCCGCACCCCAATCACACATCATGTTATTAATTGATGACAATCGGTCTCCCGGCATGTGTGGTCGCGCGCAGTCCATGACCCGTTTCTTAGGGTAATGCTCCGGCATTCGCCAGGTATAGAACGGTGAAACGACGGAAAGCTACCGATCAGAGCAGCAGGCCGCTAGAATTCTCCTCCAGACAGCTCCAGACTGAATTCGACCTAGCTGACAGGCTGGTATCGAAAATCTGTCACGATCGGGACTCGAACCTAAGACCTCCTGGTCAGAGGCACTGTTGTTAACTCAGTTAATGCCCTGATCTACCTCTCCCGGTGAAAACATGAGTAGATAGAGCTACACTTGTATCAAGAAACAGAACAAATTTCACACTTAAGTATCTTCCGTATTTTGTAAATCAGCTATTTAAAGATCATAAAAGACTAATATCTACACGTATCAGTATAGTATCCATCCAAGTGGATATATAGGATATAAAATGAATATCAAGATAAATTCACAATCTATAGAAATTCTAACAATAATTTACTTAAAATATAATAAGTGTTAATAATATAAAAAAGAGACAGCGTTTTCTGAAGAAACATGATAAATAGAATAAAATTTGGAAAAAAAAACTATATTCGGTGCAAAGGGCAAATAAAATAGAACTACGATCATATTAGAATATGGAAAATTAAAAAACTGATTTTTTTCTGACAAATAGTCTAATGCCTATCAATAATTATTTTCTTCGCTTTTGGAAATTCGAATAACATGATAAGAGAAGAAACTAACAGACACTCAACCACATACAGCCAAAACTGCTGATGCTAGAAACGTAAAACTTGGAATAAATGTTTCTATTACCGTGTAGTATATGGCGCCACAGGGTACGGTGAGGGCATGGTGTGGACTGGAGGAGCAGATCGGTCGGGGTAGAGCAGTGTGGGAGGGACGGTGGTGTGATTGGTCAGGGTGCAGGGACGGACGGGCGGCCGGGGACGAACATCTTGGAGGAGCGAGGTAGGAAGGGGCGGGAGAGCGGGGCGGGCGGAGAAGTGAGCGGTGAGGAAAAGCGAGGTGAAGAGCACAGATAGATTGATTCATCTTTCTGGGCATGAGAAAAGTTATGATCATTAGTTCTGCCAGAGTCGCGAAATTGTGTGCCGGAAGGGGCGGTGTTCCTTCCCCGCTGGATGGTGATATCCAGCACCGATCTATACGTCGGCGTGGAATTCCCTCTCCGCGTATCTCCCCGCAGGGCCGGGGCCATGGAAAACGCCCCAGTCGAGACAAGCTCTAGCTCCAGACTCGTCTTCCGACATGTGTGGCAGTGTAGTGCAAATAATTGTGGAGGGAGAGGATTGAAAGGAAAGAAGGAAAGAATACGAGCGGTCCGTGCCCGATTGTACGGTTCGTGCTCCGGTATTTGCCTGGTGTCATTGAAGAAATCTGAAAACTACTCATCAGACAGCAGCCGGCCTAGAAGTCTCCTCCACACAACAGCACGATAGCCGTCGCGTCGACACCGTAATCGACCTATCTAGAGTCGTAAATGCGCTACCACCCGGACTTGAATCCTGCTGGATAACACAACATTTTTTAACTTAGCAAATGACTACACATTCGCCTTCACGAACTCCCCTCCGAATTGAAGTAGAGCCTGTGGACTTTCTGTAAAGATAGAAGGTAGACAGCCAACGCATCTTCTTCAGCTTGCAAGAAATAGCAACTTTTCCCCGCGTCCCTATTACCCATATGTTTGAGATACACCTTGCCCAACCAGATTTTATCCTGCAGAATGTATCATATGTGCACAGGGTATATGCGAAAGAAAGTATACGTTTTCCTCATCCTTATAATCTGAGAGCACGGCATTACACCTGGTGTTTTTTATGTGCAGACTAATCACTGAACATCAACATTAATTTGTATTTGTATTTAGCCATTTTATGTCCCGTAAAGGGTAATTGGCCTCGGTGCCGTTAGATCCCGGGGTTCCTACTAGGTCAACTTACCAGGAACCCGCAAGGTCTCAATTTCGCTTAACCTTCGCGACGTAGTTAACGAATTCGACTAGCTAGGTTTCTCGGTAATGGCCTTTAAGTAGAACCATCCCAGAATGGCCAGCAGCGGGGATTGAACCCGGGCCTCCCGAATGCGAAGTCTGCGTAGATCTGATCCACTTCGTTTCGCAAATTTCCTTCAGTTAAAACTGTTGACTACCTTACCACGAAAAGTAATTTGCGGACACCACAAGGATTTATTAACTGGTAGACTAATAATACGAGTTTAAGAGAGCAAACATTCCAAGAATGTGCTAATAATTTTCAAACTTTTCTTTTTTGCTTGAAAACCCAACTCTCCAGAAATGTTCTCAAGAATCGTCATTAGTATTTACATGAACAGAAATGAGGAACTCGTTTAGCCGACCGGTTTTATCAAACCCGACATAACGGGGGGGGGAGGAGGCGTCTTCTTCCACGTTTCACCACTTCAGTGCTTCGCTCTAGAGCACAATTTTGTACATTTAGCTCCGAGACAGTGGGAATTGGAGTATGAGTATTTATCGCAAGTTAGTGTGATTAATAACAACGTTTTTGGCGCTTGTTTGATAATTTTTATGCTCTCCAAAGTCCTATTCCTTCTGTTTTTCACCAATGAGGTAGAAACCCAAAACGGGTTCACCATTTTCATCCTAAAAATATACAATCCGTATGTCATCATGTGAGACATCACTTCTCCCGTCGCGTAGTGCTCAGATGTGCATTTCGTCTACCACAAAATTAATTTGATTAAAGAGAGAATCGTACAAACTGGCTTGTCATAATACAACTTACTACCACGGGTCTTCGAAGAAGTTTCTTCGTATCCCAAAGGGATCTAATTTTTTCCTCCACATATGTATTTCTTGCGTGCGTTGATTAATAAGGGAAGTGAAAGCGAGATGAATGCGCCTGTCGCCCCCGTGCTCCAAGAAAATGTTGTCTACCACATATGATATTAATTATTTCTGTTCCATGATGCCAATAGGAAACGGGTTTTGAATGTCGTGGGTCTCAAACTATTGAATTATTCATACGCTATTAAAATTATCACTTACTATATACTCTATGAAATATTATAAATTTCGATAATCCTGAAGAGGAAAAAAGTTTATTGGCAAGATAGATACTGACAGAGGTGGCTCGGGGCATCGACTGATTTCACTGCCGTGCCTCTAACCAGGAATTCCTGGTTTCGAATCCCATCGGTGGCAGGAGTTTCGACACTAGCTACATAGGTAGCTCGAATTCAGCCGCTGCCTGGAAGAGAATTCTAGCGGCCGGTTGTTCTGATCTTTCCTTACTCTTCCTTGTCCTATCCTCATCCCTTACACTTTTCTTAAAAAAATTATTTCGATTTCCGAATCCTGGAATTTCCCCTCATTGTGCCAAAATTGGAACTTTCAAATCTCCAATCACTTTCAAGGTCCATGAATTCAAATATTAGTATGCATTAATTACGTTTTATGCTTGTTACACATTTCTGTACAAGACTTTCAAAAAACTGGGTTTATATTACAAAGAAGTATATATTGCGATATTATACTTTCTTAGCTACTGAATTCATATCTCTGAGTAATGTAGGCATACGCTTAAACTGTATGTTGCTCTGAAATCGTAAAAATTAAATGTAGGTCGTAGTAAAATATATGGCAGGCGCCGAAATTAAATTTAGATTTCTATGTCAAACGCCGCATTTCGTTTACCAATTAAGAGAGTCACGTTTTAATAGGAGCAGCTTTCTTTCTAGATGGAATGTTATTATACACCAGAAAGCGCTCCAATCAACATATTTTTGCTCTGTAGAGCATTGCATATTTGTCCTCAGAGAGATTGTTTTATTGCTCTAACCTATAATTGAATCTTTAGTCTACAAGGATGACATATTACACCACATATGAATTCGTAAGTAGCTTGCAGAGATTATTTTCAGTCAAGGACACTGATGCGAATTCTTTAATCACTCGGTAGAACGATACTATGTTGTTTCGTAATGTGTAGATATTACCGAAACGCAATAAAGGTTAAAAAAATATGAGAAGACACTCTGGGTTGTCATACCTGTCATTAACCATTATTCCATTTTTAGAACTCGATCCTCAAATACGTTTACGAATTGGCTATTAACCTGCATTACTACCACATATTTACTCCATGTATAAACTCCCAATGTTGCAAATACTTTGAATAGGAATGTCCAAAAATATATTTGCAATGCACAAATATTAATAATTCTACACAGATACAAATACAAACTAGTTAAATGTTACACGTCGATTCTTTCCAGATCTGAAGCAAATGAAACAGATGCATTAACGTTGTTTCGTTTTTGGTTTTGAGTTTTCCTTTTTTGGAAACTTCTTATTAAATATCACAGAGTAATAATACATTTCTAATATGCTGATTAATACATTGCTAAAGGCTGATTTGCAACAGTGAATCATCAGTGTCAAAATTAACTTCTAAAAGTGAATTTGAAAGTCTTAATTATGTCATCACGTTTCACTAAACTTGGTGTCACTTGTATTCATTCTTTTCAGTTCCGCTCACTTCTTCAAGAACCGGTTGGTAGAGACACTTAATTCTCGCGCAAGTAACGCACACACACGTGCGAGACTCTTATGGAAGATGGCCTTCATTTACAACCGGTTTTATAATTAGTAAGCCAAGCATTCTTTCAGAAGCAATAGGCAAAGCAAAAAAGTGGAAGATTTATCTGTAATCAAATGTGCAGAATCAGAAATGTAACCAGAAGCGGAAGGTTTTATCTCAGTGAAACCCGTAGATTCAAAATTGCAAATAGAATATATTATCATAATTATTTACAATGCATTAATATCATTGATAAAAAATTATAAATATTCATTGTACGTATAAAATTAAGTGATTTAACTTATTTCCAAAATCAAAAGCATGCAAGAAATTTGGTTCAAATTATTTCACTAATGCTACACATTCTGTATTCCGATCACTGCAGATTGTGGACATTTTAAACAAACGCTTCTCTCATTGTTACAAGAAGTCAGGATATTTATTGAGAAATCTCCAATAGATATTACACTAAAAGGTTAAACTTATATTAGGAAGGTTACACACTAATTATGCTCGTGATCTGCAATTGTAGGAGTCATTATTAACAAATGATTTTATTTACGTAATATCTTCATCAAATATCATTATTGTCAGCTCTTCAAGGAAAGATGCCTTTAAGGATTTGCTTTTTTTCTTCGGTGGGAATAAAAAAACTCAAAACAAACTGTATTCTCACAATGTTCAATGCACATTGTGTTGGGTGCATTTGCTTGAGAAAACATATCAAGTATATGTACGTCTGCTCAAGTATACAAAATGTAACATATCAAGTCTAAATAATGTCCGTTTCAACGTATTGGAAAGCTAGCTAATCTGCGGGGGAAAAGTATGAACATGGATACACATTTTCAAGAACTGCTCTTTCAAAGGTTTATTTGAAAATAAATATATTTGAAAATAAAATACGAAAAAATTAGTCAATTTATTGTCAATTTGGTTGAGCCACATTGGACAGTGTGCATTTCTGCTTCTTCATTAGTATTTCTCTCTTTGTTTGCTAACATCTCCTTATTCCACATGGCCCCAGTTCTCATTTAGGAGTTTCCTATGTTTTCCAATGATAAACGTTTTGTAAAATCCACTTGAATAATTTTGAGCTCCTCCAAGGCCTCCTCAGTTTTTTAAAACCAAAATACGGGTCATCATTGGATAGTACGTGTGTTAATCGTTCAGAATCTTATCTGCAAAGATGTTCAAATAAAACAATATTTTTATCCCGATTGGAACTGCAATTTGTACAATAAGACCATTATTTTATGCGTTTTAGTAACTTTATTCCTTTTTATAAGTACGCGTGCACCTTGGGAAAACCAGGCAATGCAATTCGTCAGCCCATAATAAAGGTGACATACTTAAAAAATCGTCATATACTATTTACGTTAACAACTGCGTTCAGAAAACAGTATATGTTTTAGTTTTTAACAGTATATATTTCATAAAGATATTTAACCGAACCATCAAAAAACACTTTAACCACAGACTTGGCGGCTCTGCTTAAGTTAAAACCGTTCTCTTGCTTATTGCATCACTTAACGCAACTTATTGCATCACTTTCCTTGTCCAACGACGGTTTATTCGTAGTGGTGGAGGATTATTTGCATCGTATTTCGCCGGAAAGTTGAACTAATCAATATTCACCACAGCATACCGTAGACGAACTGCGTCAGTTGGTCCCGTCAGGTGGCGGCGTAGGACGACTGTATGGAGGCGGTACAAAGTGTAGCAGGGCGGGCCTCAATGAAGCGGGAGTTTTTTTAACAGGTGCGGTATAAATTGAACAGTCTGTAATGCTTGTATGAAGACTGAAAAGGATAAACTCTTGTAGTAGTAATGCGAGAGAAGTGAGTGAAGACGTACATCAATGTAAAATGCATCAGAAATTTTGCGTTGGCTGGACTAAAGGGTTATTTTCGGTTAATTGGTAATCGAGTCAAATTGGACGTACTACATTGGCGAATGTTGTGTTATGTTATCTAAACACAAGTATCGTAACATACACAACATTTTGAATCGCCACCAATTATACAGCACATACCATACGTTCAGTTACTGTATGGAGGAGAACTTTAGCGGTCGGCTCTCTTGATAAATAGTTTTCCGTGGTTTCTTCGATCAGGCGAATGCCGGAGCAGTACACTAACAAACGGACTGCGCGCGATCTTTCCTTCCTCTTCCTTGTCTTATCCTCACCCCTTGCACACACACACACTTGTATACATACACTTACATTCACACCTACATTCTCACATTTGTCGCGAGTCCAGTCGGGAGCTTAGAACTTGACCCGGCTGGGGCGATGCCCGCTAGTGGGAGATACCTGACAGGGGAAGATTACCGCCACCTCCCGTACTATACATGCCTTACACTTACGGTACTAACGGCCGGAGTAGTTGACGCCCGTAGAATAACTAATGAATCAGTCAAAACCCACACATATAGTATTTAGCCATTTACGTCAGGCGTTTATCACAAAAGACCCAAGGGTGGGGCGGAGGAGGGGGGCGAAGGGAGGAGCTGGAGCGATGGGCCAGAGGCGTCGAGCGAAGGGCGCCAGCCCTCGAGGGGAAAGATTGGGTGGCGGGTGCAGAGCGAGGCGGTCGCCCGTCTGGCGGCTTGGTGCGTCGCGCTCCGTCGCCCTCGCGGCAGCAGCGGGTGGGAGGGGCAGAAGTGAAGGGAAAGGAAGGGAGTCAGTTCAGGAGGGAAGGGTTCCGGTGAGCAGGAGACGAAGAGGGAGCTCTTGAGGCTTCCATCGCGCTCGTGCGGGTATTGTGTGGGAGCGACGGATTTCATTCATACTACTCGCGCCGCGCAGAATGATGTACTATTTGAGGAGAAATGTGAAAGGAAAACTAATTTACTTTGAGACTACAGGATTACCGCAGAATGAGCCTGATGAATTCTTGAACTTTGATCTAGAACGAACTGGAATTGAATTAATACAGTAATTGATTTTTTCGCTTTCTGTGGTGGTCGTTCATACCAAATGAGTACCTGAATTAATGAGTTTCTACATTATCTTAAGCTACCTTCAGCGAAGAGAAGAACCTTGATATATAACGAGAGCAAGGGTGGGGACTCATTATGAGACATCGAAGTATGGCCGACATTACCCAGTTGCACGTGGTAGGCTTGATACGTTTCTAGCCTCACTTCTATTTTTGATGCAAAGAAAAAAAATTATATAACTTTTCAACTTAATCATTCTTTGCTGCTGCCCCTTTTCACATCGGTATATTAACATTTCTAGACCTCTGTAATATTACTTTGAAATTTTGTTCAGAAAAAGGTAAAAACTGGTTCATTCACCTCACTCTCCTTTGAAACTCTTCTTCCCCGAAGGTTTTTCTTCAGTTTTGATAAGAAATGGAACCTTGGTTCCCAAACTGGGTTCCCAATCTGGACTGTAGTGAGAATGGCTAAACATTTTTAATCTATAGTCCTTCACAACATTCTTTGCAATCTGAGGGATAAGGACATAAGGCATTGTCATGACACTAAACACCATAAGATTTCACGCCCCGCGCCCAACTCAAGTACCTCCCTTCACAAAATTGAATGAGATGTCGGCTGCAAACTTATAGCATTGCAACAATTACAGACAAGAATATGTACTGCTCAGAAGGTTTTCTATAGATAAGCGTTATCTTGGTCAGACCGGAAACTTTCATTTGTGACTAAACCAGTGAATTAAATGCTATTTACATGAGTGAATGCAACCCGAGTGCCGTGTGTGTAACACACATTTGTGTTTAATGTATGTCGACATGTTTTGATAATCAAGAACAATTACTCTAAACAACTGAACAATAACTTCACTGTTAATCGAATGTTCATTGATGGCTTTTGCACTAGTTATAAATCTCCGCTCACAAAAGAGAAAAGTTAATAAATGCAAAATTAAATAATACGCGTACCATACTCTTCTCACGAGAACAACGTTTTTAACAGTGCACTGTTAAAGCAGAAATTTATGTGAAAGCTATGGGAGTTACAAAACAAAAGATAATTGTCACACGTTCATAGGAGAGGAGATAAGCAAGAGATGAAAGAATGATTAATGTGAAGTGTGATTCCTTTCACTTAATTGCAAGTGAGAAGCCGTATACGATGATTCTTCTCACACATTTTATCAACAGTAACGCTGTCGCCATTAATCAAAACTACCCAATTATAAAAGCTTGAGAAGTCACAAGCCTACTCTTATTGTTGTATAAACAGGGAGAAGATTAATGTGGTGCGTATACACACTGTCACTGTATGTTAGCCTCCTATTCGACAGGAATCTTCAGAGTGTTTTAATTGATACGTATGAATTACAATGAATATATTTGGATTTATCCTTTGAAGAATGCAGGTCAACTCATCACTATTCCTGTTGTTTTATTTATTTGAGAAACTAAATATAAAATTATTTTTATTTTTTGTATTGAATATTTTGTCACTAACATATCTATTTATATCTAAAAAATCTATCGATATTTGCTTGAAACCTTTTGAAGAACGAATGAAAGAAAATTTAACTTGACTTGCTGTAATATTTCTAACATTACAGCTGCTCTTATTACGCTGTTTGAATGAAAGAAACTGATTGATTAGTATACACGAAATCTAATTAGCTACGTAAAAATAAATCTTGTTCTGTTCCAGTGAGTAGCTTAATTTACATCAGTCGGTTTTTGCGTGGGTAGGACACTGATGTTGAGGAACTGATCTGATTATAAAAACTGGTCTTGATAGGATTAACACACCCGAAGTGTTGGGAAGACATGAATCGGATGATGTGAAAGTTATTATATAAATATGCTTGTGTAGGGTAAAAGATGCTTGAGCTAAAATGATACATTTTCCGAGCTACACGGTTGACCGGATAACATATAAAAATATTTACTTTAAAAATACGAACTCTCACACGTATTACATACTTTTCTTTTGATATCATAATTGGTCCTTGGCAGTCAGAACCTTTATACATTTTAATATTACCAGAAAATATATTTCTCTTTTGGGAATATTAAAAAGCATTTTCACAGTCATACTGCAAACATATTACTTCCTCGCGCATGTTTTAGGATGAAGTGTCTAAAGCGCTTGTTTGTTAGCTTTTTCTTTTGGTGCACATTTTGCCAAAGATAACATCTGAAACTTTTTGGTTGTCGAATAACTTGAAAGTCTCCTAATAAGAAATGTCATGTGCAGGAAGCAGAAACTTTGTGCGTTTCAATAATGTTTAAACATGAAATACTCTTTTTATGGAACTCCTGTACAATTTTTAAATAATTTAGGAAATTTTATTAACTTTTTTAAAATTTGATTTTTTCATTTATTTTTGCTAACATAAAAACAGTAAGAACTAAATGACGAAAGGGGATAAGAATAATCTGTGAAGGTTTTTTGAGCTCCAGAATCACATCACATCCTCTACTCTATGGCTCTATTGGATAGCTCTACTCCTACTACAGTTATATAATAATGGGAGAGGTCAACAAAATGTTCTCATAGAGAAGCTACATTTATTTCCACAAGCAAACTAAGGAACCATCTCAACAGTTGCTCAATGGATCAGGGAAATTGCACGAAAGACCTGATCGAGATGGATGTTATTGAGCTGAAGTACATTTCGTGTTACTAAAAATGTTAACTAATTCATTAAATGTCACTGTTAATATATTAGTTATCTTTTTGATGGTCAGTATAGTTTCTAATTGTCAAGAAACAGCAGCATGCAGCATAAAACGTTTCATCGCCTCTTGAACTTGTGCATATATTTTAATTGTTTAATTGAATTAATGCCTTATTTCACGTGGCGAGACTCGGGCCATCAGGCCTGCTCTTCCGTCTGACCACGCAAATTTCGTTATGCTCCTTTCACCAACTAGCGAAGAAAGGATCTTTTACATGCAAGTAAATCTACTAACATGGGACAGCCGGATTTACTTCCCCTCCGAAGGAAGGCGTACGAAGGATTTTTTCGCCCTTAAAAATCCACGCTTTCCTTTTCACCGGCCGACTTAGGTTTAACAGTCCGATACGCTAACCGTTTCACCATCGCCGCCGCTAATGTTTCATATCATCTGGCAATGTGTTGTAAAGTAACGTAACGTATTATATGTGAATTACTTATAGTAAGCTATAGATACAGCTTTGATTTGTATTTGAAACATAAAGTTGAATATATTTCCCTTCAAGATGAACTCATAAATAACCACCAATTTACATTTCAAATATTGTTCTGACATTGAGTATTATTTTCACCATCATCAAGATTTCACCTACATAAAGACCAAAGCAGACAACTGGCTCTTTTAATACTTTATTAAATCTTTTCAGAAATATTTCATTCAGTAAGTTTACCACCTATGGAAAGTGTAAACAAGACGGTTATAGTGCGAATTAACAAATCCATCAATATGAGCTTAATATACGAGTAAGTCTTGCAAACACTGCATGAGTCTTGTTGCAAAAAAAGGAGATTTTCTACCTTATGTTGCGACCGTTCTTCCCAATTTTTCATATAATAATTCATCGTTTGCAAATAGTTTCTGCATAACAGTTATGTCAAAATCCCTTAAATAATTAAAAGTAACTTGCATTGCAAATCCATTTTAAAGCGATCAAGGAAAGTAGGATAAAAAATGTAACTACAGATTCTCAGGCGCACACCTTCCACATCGGAGAAATCTAATGTCATCCTACACCTTCCTGTCTCACGAACTCCTGCATGTAGAAGACATATTCGAACAGCATTGGCCGATGCGAAAAAGAAAGTGCACATTTCCGATGCGACCAGCCCCAGATCCCAGCATTGCACCAACCAAGTCGTTAGGTACAGAAGATGCGTGAAGACAGTTAAATAGGTCAGTAGTGCCGCACTGTTGTTCAACATTATTGAAAAATGAAAAAAAATAATATCACTTATGTCAATTTCGTTGCAAATTTTAATGGAAGTCGAATATTATAAATAGGTTAATAGCATTTCTTCACCCTTTAGCTCGAAAACGAACATTTTCTTTGCGAATTTTGTCATAAAATTAGAATATTAGGTATGCCAAGTGCATCTGGAATTAACTCATATTTTTAACACACCATTTGCTACCGTTAGCTTTATAGCAAAACTTAATAACTTGGACCATATGTTTTCACCTCATATTCAAATTCAATAATCTTCGGAATCTATTTACACACATTGAAAAAATATTCAGACTACGCTCTGTTAATGCTATTGATAATTATTTCTTCTGTTTAATAAATTTTCTCTCCGATGAACACATGAAATATCTTCTCGCAACTTCCTTTTTATTTTATTTCCAGTATTTTACTTTCTTTTTATTTTGTTGTTTTAATCCGTCACATTTTTCCCGGCTTCAAGGAACGGATCTGTGAGGCTTGGTTTCCATTCTCCCTCCCCCATCCAACATATTTGGTTGTTCTAATTTTGAAATAATTATAGACGTTGTCATTGCCAACAATAGTACCTATGCCCTATACCCATGTTCTAATTTTACTCAATATTTTTTAGACAATACCTCGCATGATGAAATCACGTACCAAGGAAGTATTCCCGTTCTGAATACATTTTATGTATTCCAATGTCCAAGCTGACCATTCTTAATATTTTATATGTCAAAAATATGTGAGGTGGGTGAGGTAAATTCCTTCCTTCCCGAAATATTTTTTGGATCCACTCTGGCAGACTTCCCAATTTTCTCAAGGAATCACTTTAAAACAATTATTCCTTTTTTCTTCTTCTTTTTCTTTTATTTTGGTTTCTTTCTGTTTTATTCTCTTGTTCCTTTCTTTTGGCTGCCTTTCGATATTTCTAGATCCACTCACATTTTCTTTCCTTGTAAATTTCTTTCCTTTTCCGTCTTTACTTCCTTCCCAGCGCCGTGCCGTGCGTTCGAGGGGGGCGAGGGCGGGGGCGGGGCGCGTGGGAGCGATGCTTCGGCGCCCAGGGTCGCGAGCGATGGCCTCCCCGATTGCGGATTGTTAGCGAAATGGCGCCCGTGGACCCATTCGCAGACCCGGCCCCGCCCCGCCCCGGGCTCCTGCGATGCGCGGACGCGGGGCGCCGAACGGGAGGGATCGCCCGGGGCTGCCCGCCTTCTCTCGAACTAAAGCGTCGACCAAAAACTACGTAACGCTAAAGAAGGGGGATGGGGTGTGAGGAAACGTTACGCTGCGTTACATAGGTGCATGGGGGTTTTCGATTAGTCTCGTACGTAACAATGATTTTTTTTACATTTTTCAACATTTGTTGAGGGTTGTCCATAAATTACTTAACGCTAAAGAGGGGGAATGGATTTGAGGCAGCGTTACGCTGCGTTACATAGGGGCATGCGGTATTTGATTAGTCGTACGTAACATTGATATTTTTTTATATTTTTCAACATTTGTGCAAATTCTTCCTTTTTGAATCTTATATACATTGAGTGTAATAACATTACAATATTATATAATTAGTTATAAAACAAATAATTTAAAGTTATTAAAAGTTGTTAAATAAATGAAAATATGTTTTCATCAATTTTGTATTGAATCTGTAAGATTACGAAAAAATTATTCAAAACTGATCTGTAGTATTTTGTCGAATACAATGAAATTGGCGCAGTATACTCGCCCATGCACCATACACAACGATGGCGCGTGCACGGCTTGTGATCAGAAATTTCTCGCCTGTGCGTCCTTCCCTCCCTCGAAATTGACCCCCAGTCTTATTAGTTAGGTGTAGTAATTATCATAAATTTTAATTCACAACACAAATAAAATGAATACTATTTTTTTACTGCGCTACAATTTATTTTCATTTCTTGCATTCACAAGGGGCGATGTCGGAAGCGTTACGGAGTTATTTAGGGGGAGATCAATCACGCGTTACGGGTGCATTAAAGGGGGGAGAGGGGTACACCAAAATTGCATTACGTAATTTATGGATGGTCCCTAAAATGAAATATGTCTCGTCAGAGCTTAGTAAAACTAATTTCGTCTCAAAAATCGTCGCTTTTTAGTCAAGTGAAGAAATATGTTTTGTTAACTCTATTTTTGCTAATAAAAACTTCAAAAAAATAGTTCGCAAGACAGTCGGTATATTGATTTAATAATTCAGTCTAATTTAGTTGCGAAAAAAGCTACTTAGTTCAGCCTCTAGCCATTTTCCTGCAAAAAATATATTTTTTTATGCATCATTTTTCTTATGCATCAACAGGGAAGGATCTTTCTCTTGCATCAACAAGGAAGGATCTCTTCTTCTCTATAAAGAAATTTTCCTCAGGACTTTTTTATTGACACTTTGACATTCAAATCTATTGATGAAGTTTTTCGAAAATTGTGAACTGAGGCGGTCGGGTGTTAGTCTGCGCTTTTTGGATATTTCGTGATTCTAGTCTCTCTTTACTTCATTCTTCGAATTTGATTGGCATGTACATTGTCATGAATGTATCGGCAAGATTCATTGTCGCTCTATTTATTGTTGCAGACATTTCTCTTACATCGCCCCTTAAGTGTGTTCAGAAGTGTTGATATCTAGTTCTGTTTCAAGATTTATCTTGAACGAATTTGAAAGTGAAAGTGGGATAACAAAAATTGTTATAATAATAATAATAATAATAATAATAATAATAATAATACTATAATTATTATTGTATTTTCTGTTTTCGTGGTATACTTTCTCAGTGAGGCAATGGATGAGATAGCCATTACCTCAGTTGTGGTATTATAAACCTCAGGTTTATAGTGGGTCGACTAGTGGTTTTTGTGGTTTCTCTGAGCATTTCAAAAGTTTCTGATCTACAGGTTACCAAACGAACGCTGTCTTTTGTTGACGAAGCGAAGCATGTACATTCGTAAAGCAGGTCTGATTATTAACCGTGATCAACCGCGCACAGTGGCATTCTTATATACTGAAAATAATCGTAATTAACCATCTAAATTCTTACATCTACTATAATATACGTGAAATACGAAGTAATATCTCCTTACAGTTTCAATATTTGAGATTCTATATGTAATAGTGAATCATCGAAAATGTTAACTAGCCATTAACACGAATTACTTACAATTAGAACAAGAAGTTCCCTTCCGTTACTTTTTATTTTCATCCCAGCACGGTGTTAAGATGAAAATTATAATTTTAATTGCTTAACAAGTTCATAACTTTTAGAGGGATGGTGTTGCTGCGGTTTGTTGGTCTATGAGAAATATTTACATTTGTTTCCTTATAAGAAACTTGGTTTCATATTATTTCAAAATCCCCCAGCATATCCAATGTAATTGATGATATATAACTGTCGATTCAAATAATTATTTTTCTAATGCTTATGTCATTTACGTACTGTAAGCGTATGTGTTTGGTAATACTTTTCCTTTTCATTTTCTTCACTTTGAATAATGAGTGTAAGAGTATATCCACGAACCAACAGGTCATTTACTGTTGGGTCTTCCTTAGTTCCTCAAATAGTGGATATCCGGTGTTAAGTTTCTAGTCCCAACGTCGACTCTAGGGAGAGCCACAACAAATATCAGAATAATAACATCAACTTCCTTCGCGTCGTACGAATTAAACAACTATTTTTTTAGAATAATGCGTCACATTAGCAGTCACACAATACATGGGTGGAGGTCAGTTCACTGCAACACAGATCCGTGAAACAAGCCGTCGCCATTCACGAGCGCGGGGCCGCAGATGGTTCCGGCGGCGCGCAATCGGAAGGCCGCCTGCCAGCGCGTACGAGGACGGGAGGTTGGAAGGTCCTCGGTCGCACGCGGATGCGGCGCTGGCGTCCCCCGCGTCCTCGCCGCGGGAGGGGGAAGGGGGAGGGGCGGCGTCCGCTGACTTCCGGTCCGCCGCGCCGTGGGGCGTCCCGCGCCGCTGCCCCGCCCGCACCTGGCCTCTCCCCGCCCACGCGCGGTGCCACCGCCCACGCAACCGCACCGTTCGCGCTGACGCTCTCATGACCGCCGACCGTCTAGTCTCTACCGCCCTGTGCCTAAGCCGCCCCTCCCGTTGCCACCGCTCTACCCACGCCCGGTCTCCCCGTCTCCCACCGTCCCCACCCGTCTCCACCTCCCACCCGTCTCCACCGTCCCTTCCCGTCTCCACCGTCACCCTCCCGTCCTCCACCGTCCCCTCCCGTCTCCCACCGTCCCCTCCGTCTCCACCGTCCCTCCCGTCTCCACCGTCCCCCTCCCTCTCCACATCCCTTGCCCGCTCCACCGTTCCCCTCTCCGTCTCCCACCGTCCCCCTCCCGTTCCACGATCCCCCCCGTTCTCCACCTTCGCCTCCGTCCTCCACCTCCCTCCCGTCTCCACTGCGTTCCTCCTCTCCAGCGCACCCACCGTCCTTCCCTTGCTCGTTCTCCCTCGTTCTCCATCGTTCATCCATATCCACCAAAACCTCCGTTTCAAACGTCCCCCTCGCTGCGGAACTGGTCGCTTTTTCTATCCCGATCGGCTGTTTTCCCACCGTTCCTGCCCCCCCCCCCTCCGCGCAACGTCATCTCTGCTGATTTCCATCGCCACCACCGCATCGCTATCTCTCTACTCCGCCCACGCCCTCACCACCACCGGCGCAGCTGACCGGTACCGTTCTGGCGGGCCGCGTCACGTTCGGCTTGCGCTACGAGCTGGCCGATTGCCTTGGTGGAGCGGCGTGCTTCACGGTGGTGTTTATGATTACTTTTTAGATTTGTGTTCAATTACTGTGTTTCCGCCAGTCTATCCCCAACATCTGAGAGATCAACCCTCAGTTAGTATGTCATAAAATATTGGCATTTTCAACTAATCACGCATAAAATTTGGATGAAGCCAAAACGTTCAATTAACATTTTGTACTGTCTCGCTTCACGTCACCGGTAGATGAGAATGCTACTTACAAACAATGCCTGAAGTGAGTTTCGTGGAATGGAAAGAAGACATTTTTCGAATTATTCTTCATTACAGATCGTGTTTTTAAATATTTTCACTGACATTTAATTATTATTCTGTACCCATCCATATATTGTAAAATGCATATATATCCACTTTTTGAATAATTGGGAACTTTAATAAATCTTGAAATAGGGAAGGGAGGCAACCACCCTTCGCTGTACTTCTCCCCAAGTTACTTCTGTTTTAGTAACGCCCTAAAATTTAATTCACTCATTGCCGCTGCATTCGACGTATTCAAATAAGTAATTAGAAATAATCATACGAACGGTTTAAGAATCAGCCCAAATGGTAAAGAAACAAATTACGGGACTGAGAAGTGTTGTAAAAGGTTAAAACTGCGCAGTAAGTTCACGAGTTCTTACTCTGTGCGCGGAATTTTAGCCTCATAGAGTAATGAGAACAGCTGCTGACAAACCGATTCACGACGCTGCTGTCAGGAAGCAGCGAAACATTTTCGAGCCTTTCCACTATCCTTCGTCAAGCATGAATTCAAAACCAGAACACAAGCAGCACATTAAATCCTTTATAATGTCTGCATTTTCAGAAGAATACTCGCTGACAAAACGTCTTTCCTTGAAAACAACCATACGAATTCTACCACGCCTTCCCCACCCTCAAACGACCTGGTCTTTGCGCAGTTCTCGCGAACCGAAACTAAAAGGCGAAACGTCGTTTCGATTCATTGCAACGCCTCCCAACTGCAGAACCAATCGCGGTGAACTCTCAAAAAAGGGTCTTGCCTTTGCTACGCACACAAGTTGTATTCGAGCCTTCTGCAAATCGACAAATATCTGTGACGGGATACACTGTAAATTGATCGGTGTGGGAACTCCCAAGAAGATAAAGGTCGAGTAAAGATCAAATCTAACGGTAGTGTGCCCGATAAAGCGATACCAAAGCATGCTCTCTTGGAAGGAGCGACTGAGATGCTGAGTGTTGAAATAAAATTCGCTGTTACAGTAGTTTGCGAGTTGTAAATGGTAAAAATCTATTGTGTTCTATGGTTAACTCGAATAGTTATGCAAGTTTCTTAAGCTTGTGGTGACTTGTCCTAATTTCCATGTGCTCTTTATCTATAACAATGAATAATATAGGGTCGAATTGAGGAAAAGCTAATTACAGCATTCCAAGATTGAGGAGCATGAAAAGTAGTTTTCTTCTGTTGACGATTCCCTAAGGATAAAAATGTCACATAAAAGAGAAATCGAGCTAAACGAAGATGAAAATGTAATGATACCGTCAGACATTAGCTAGAATACATGAGAGTTAAATTCAATAAATTATTATTCCTAAAAATTATAAATCTTGTTCTCAAAGCGAGCAAACAACACAGACTTGACACTCGAAATTATTTGATTGAATGTAAATCGTTCATTCTCGTAATATTGAATATTTAGTTTTGAGTAAGTGTTCTTTCTTACCACCACTTCCACAATTCCGTACTCGCAAAAGAAACTATTTTTATAAATCAGTCTTTTGACTGCAATAAGACCTGACGACTCTAATGAATGATCAGTCCTTGTAGATAAAATTATTGTTGCGTCGTGCTGATTTGGAACTGATTCGCTCTAAAATATAGTATCACGGACATAATCAATAGCTTCTGAACTTTCAATCTCAATGTGATTCTTGTTCAACAATATTTGGTGCTCTCGACTTTGTATTTGTCCCAAAAAAAGCATATAAAAATTTCTTCAAATTTTGCATTAAATATAAAAACCATACTATTCAAATCAGAACTCTCTCAGTAAGACTAGTAACCAACAGGGTGTATAAATAAAAAACTGGGAATGTTTAAAAAATATTAAAAACAAATCTGTAGCGAATTTTAAAAACTGAAATTGGTTTATCCTCACAGCCGAATAGTACCAATGATTTTTTAATGAATCACATATAGAATTAAGAAGTTTTTGAAAATAAAGACAAAACAGCACACCAATTTCTAGGCGCCGTTGTCTGACGGTATAGGAAAAAATGAGCACGCAATGCATTCTGGTTAGGGACTTAGAGCTTGTATCTGCGTGCTTGATTTTGTAATATGCAGGGTTTACCCTAAGAAGAAATAAAAGAAAACACAATATTCAAGACTCAATTCCTTACAATATCGAACTCATAATTAGATTTCGTATTTTTAAGGCTTTTAAATCACCTGTTTTAGGCGCAAAATAATCTAATAAAGAGCGAAAATAGGCTGTATAGTTTCTTACATAAACTGTACAAACTGATCTCATATATCAAAATCAATGTTCGAATTTATGCGCTGCCGTACCGTTTATCTGATTGCGATAAACTCTTGCTAACTTATTGCTTGCACTTGCGTCAAGAATATAGGCATAGTACAATGGGAATGTATAATATACCTGTTTCACATACAGCCAAAATGGAGGCGTTGTTGATGATTTCATGAAGCCCCAAACGTCCCTGAAAAGAAGCTCTAAACAACCCACCGCACCCTCAAGTAATAAGCGCGCCTTCGCTGCACATTCTGCCCCTTCGATTGGGAAATATCGGTCGGAATTATTACTTGAACGTTATCTCGGACAAGTAAATCAAATTTCTCCAAGACAGTGTCATAACGAATGCATGGGGAACTTGAGGGAGAACATTTTAACTATAGGATACTTGGCAACTTCGTCCAAACCAGAACATAGCACAAACCAATATTATATATCTATTAAAGTTTTGCAGAGCGTAGCGTAAAACGTGATTAACAATCACGTAATCAGTAGCGTGTGAAGTGTAATGCAGTGCAATAGCGAAGCATTGGCGGGTCCTACCTATAAAATATTGAATTACGCCTACTAATGGAGGATGATTCAATAAAGATGAATTCACGAACTTCGGAAGAGGGTGATCTCTCTTCCATTTCCTCCCCGCTCCGTGAATCCGCCCTCAAGCACCGTTAGAGGAAGAGAGGGTAAAATGTGGAGCCCGAGGCTCACCGTTCCCAACGCCCCGTCAACGCCACTGTCTATGTCAACATCGCGTGCTGTTGGCAAGACATCCCGCGCGTTTTCCTCGCGCAGCGCCCGCCTCTCCGCACGCGGCTCCTGAGCTCTCCGGGCAGAGAAACCGCCGTAAAAGTCGTCGTCTCCGGTGCTCGTGGGCGGAGGAGCTGGAGATAGCGGTGACAGCGACGGAGACGAGGGTAGGGCACGAGATGGAGTGGGAGGCAGCGGGGACAGAGAAAAAGGCGTGAATGGGGACCGAGACGAAATGGAGATGGGAGCGAGGGCCGTGCATGAGTACGGGGATCGGAGGAGGCGGGCAAGAGGGTGGGGATGGAGGTTCTTTGAGGTGAGTGCGGGTGCGGTAACGGGGAATGAAGAGGGGGCGGCGTGTGGAGGCGGGAGCCAAGGGGCGGGGATTGAGAGGGAGATGGAGGTGGTGATGGCAGAGGCAAGCAGCAGTGGAGGGCGGGCGACAGGTGGGTGGACAGGCGTCGGTGGGTGGACAG
>BOPP01000006.1:4368264-4378897 GCA_017312745.1 Gryllus bimaculatus
TGGGTGGCTTCGGTGGCTGGGAGGCTACGATGGGCGGGCGAGCTACAACGGGTGAGCGAGCCGCAGTGGATGGGCGGCAACGGACTGTAGCAGTTGGCCAGCGACGGGGGAAGCGGCGCTGTGACCAGGCTGTGACGGTGCTTGCCGTGGCGAAAGCGCCCCGACGCGTCCAGATAGCATCGCGGGGGCTGCTGCGTGCTGCCCCGCGCGCCCTGGCACGCACGCCCCGGCCTATGCGCGCCCACGCGCCGCCAACGAAATACCCGCCGTGGCTGGCGAGAGCGCCTCTGACGACCAGCAACAAGTGGCCACACGTTATACAGCTGGCCATAACGTGCCCTCTGCCCCGCAGCTACAAGACTTTCCTCGTCTTGGATTGTCTTTCCGTTTCGTGCATATTTTCCGGTTATACCGTTGCCGTCGTACTTCGTACTCGAAGATACATTTTTTTGGTGTGGGCAAAAATCTATATCCGTGGTTTTCATTTTCGCGAGCTCCCCTCAATTGTAAGGTAACAACAAAACTAACCAAAGGGTAGTGTACAGCAATCGTCAGCAATATCTTGCCTACTCCTTACCACCTTTGACCTTCTACGATGCACTAACAAGAACTGTGCATAGACAGAAGGGCGAGATTTCTATCTATTGCTGTATGGTACGTTGTTCTTAATGTACCAAATATTCATTTACTTATTTATTTACTTTGTGAGGTATAAACACAACAGAAGTACAGAGCGTTCGCTCTTTATCGCTCTCTTGGAGAAAAGTTTGTGAAAATAATTTTGTTCTAAAGATTTGAAAAGAACAATTGGGGCTATTAGTTTGCCTGTGTGTTTTTGCCATGTAAATATACCGGGATGCCCAAAGATGAATTAATGGTAAGGTTGAAGTAAATTATGTTCTTAGCTAAGCGTTATTTCCTCCGTTCTCTGCGAGGCATTCTTTTCCGTTTCACCATTATCTCCTTTGCTTGTTGCTATGTTTCTTCTTGTTTTACTTTGTCTTCATTTTCTTCCTTCTTTTAGTGTGATGTGTCTGTCGGGAGGTGATAACAAGACATTCAATACGTTCGAATTGTCAATCATTGAGGGACATGAGTTTATATTTCTGTCGCTTTCAGTTTTCAGTCATCGTTTAGATCTTATTTTGCGTGCTACAGTATGTGAAATAAAATCAGTAATTCATTGTAAGCACCCATGTCCTTCATAAGTTTCTTTCAAGATTTAAAAGATCCCTTGTATTTGACAAGTTTTTTTGCAATAAAGCATAGGTGAAATTACAGTTTTAAAACACAAAAAATTAATTCATTAATTCAAAATTAATAATTTATTAATTAGAAATATGTCCATTGTAGTTCATAAAATCTCCAAAATAATTACTTGTCTCATTAATTTTGTCTCACCTCCCTCCTGTATAATTATTTCTTTCTTTCTCTCACTCACTCTCTCGTTCTTTCTCAAAAAAAGAAGAAAAAAATGCAATGTCGTGAACAGAAGGTATAACATCCATGACGTTAAAAGGAAATGTCAAGGACGTACTTTGACTTTTCTACAGATGAATGAAGGTCCTAGATTAAGTTATGAGATATTTACTTCAGTAGCGACATGTCAAGAATAATATTGCGAGAATTCGAAGAAGGCACGAAGGGAGACCAAGAATTAATTTGGTCAAAATTTGAGATAACGGAAAATAAGTAATAGAAATGTAATATCGTAGAAAAAGGAAAGATAAATTATATCCACGAACAGGTTAATAGAGAGGAAAGAAAAATTATTATTTGACAGATTTTACAATTTTAAAAGTTTATTTCCAATAAACATTATTCGCGATGTACATTTTTCATGTGCGAAATACGGCTAGTAATATTAAAATTTTCTACGTCAGTTTTGTGTTCCAAATGACTATCAGCATACAGATTAAGTCTTTCTACCCCATGAATGTTTCTCAGATATCCTTGAGCACTTGTAAATCATATTACCCCCTGGTCAATGTTAAGTCTCACATCTGTTGCAACATCCTCAGTTCTTGCAAAATGCAAGAATCTTGTTTTGCACCCATAATCTAATGGAATGTGTTCTGCAACTCTTACACAAACCTCACAAGATCTACAAAGACACGGAAGCATTTGCAACTGATATGAAACTTAGTCTTAGCTTTTAGCACGTTAATGTAAAGTTACTCAAGAGGCATGTGACTTCGCTCAGATATTTTGAAGACTGTGACAAAATACCTTAATAATTACATGAGTATTTTTACAGTTAGTTTTATATTTAACACTTCCATTTTTGCATTATAAAAGCAGTGATCACTGTCTTGGCAATGCATGTTATTATGATGTGTAAGTAAATAGTCGAAAGGTATTTTTCTGGGAATCAAATTGATAATAATAATTAAGAACTGTAGATTCTGTAAATGTTTTACTGACATAAACGTAATACGTCATTCAGAAGATTATTGAACAACTGCTCATGTAAGTAATTTCTATCCACAGGGTCGAAACATCGAAAATGTTTCATAAATGTATAATGTGAACAAAAGTAAATCGGAAGTAATTAAATCTAATTACAGAGAATCTAATAGTATTTTATGTCAAATCTGTTAAACAATTTTTGAAAACGTGCGAGAATATTATTGTTTAAACAGCGTTTCTTCTATTATGATGTTACACAATATTATATCCTTGTGGGTTAATTTACATGCACGGTTTCCGGACTGTGAACCTTTCACAAACTAGCGTGATAGTTCCACACTGTGAGCCTTCGCTATTTGAAAGTTTCGCTCGTTTGGAACCGTGAACCAAGAGTTCTTACACCAAAAATCTCACGATCAACAGAATACCCGAGTTAACATAATGCAATTTATATTAAGCTAATAATGTTGTTTTGTGTATCTTATAATAATTTGTCCTTGGCGTATCCTAAGGTCGAAACTCGCAACTGTCGACTTAATAAACATTATGAACACCAGCAAACATAACATGTTAGTCTCGACTGCCTATTGACTCAGTAATTGACAGGAATTCATTCAGAATCCTTCCACATTTCATTCATCGAAATTCATTCACAAGTTTACGCATGATGCAGGTTCACGTGCAACATGTGAAAGTGTCACTGATGAATGTAATCAAAAGCATTAGCCTTCTTCCATTTGTGAAAAATTATCAGGAATTATAAAAAATGCCAAACGCCGAAAGAACCGTTCTGCTCCCGTCAACTTGGTTGCAGGGAGCCTGCCTAACAATTGACACAAGTATTGCTTGGTGATATACAAGTAATACTTGCATATATGACCAAGCTTTCGAAATGGAATATTTTCATCAGGACACTTTCTAAGCGTTGACTTATTTATTGTCAAAAAACTCAGAACGAGAATTTATCTGGCAGTTATAAAAAAATGACAAGACTAACACAGAAAAAACTTAAGAAATGATCTAAAATCTGAAGATCTTGAGGAGTTAATAGTAAACAACAGTTGGTGGATGTTTATATTAGTACTTACATTTCAATTTAAAATATCTCTACATTTCTGGAGCAGTTTGCCATCCTCTTTCAAGTGCATATAAAAATTTGAAAAAATGACTCGCACAAACCCTTGAAAGGGAATGGCACCTTAGATTTCAGAAAATTTCTTTAACAAGCCTGTACTTAGGGGTTGTAGAGTCCATCGTAATAAAGTACCAACAATGGATAACCTCCCATGAAAAAAGAACATTTCACGCCTATCCTTTGAAAGAAATTTTCACTTCTCTAAGCATGTAAAGAGCATGTTCTTACGACATCCTGCTCTTTATTTAATGGTCTGTGCAGCGGGCCTCATTTCCATAATCTCCTCTGCGCATGCGCTCGAAAGACGGCCGCGTCGCCCCCGCAACCCAGTGAACCGGAAGCCGTGTCGCACGTGCGCTGTCCTGGCACGGCAGCGGCTCCCAGCGGCGCTTCCGGGGAACATACCGGCCCGCCCACTTCGCTAACTTCGCCTACGCGCGCGCGCCCGAGGATAATGGGCTGAATGGACGGGTCGAGAGGGCATGGCACATTTCGCCCAAGCAAGCATTTCAAACTGAAGCAAAAAAAACGTGCATCAGTATAAATGCTTTAGAGAACGTTCGTGATTAATAACCGAGCCCTCTGTATCTGCAGGTTTACAGGGCAGAAAATGTTGTTTAAGAAAACGACATTCAAAAACAATACTCTCTCTCTCTCGAACTTCATTTTCTTCAAAATGGATATTCCTTGACCGCAGTCTCAGAGGAATACCACGATCCTTAAATTTTGGGGGTTAACTTTAAATAAAGACTGTATACTTTTCATTTTTTTTTATCGCTCCGCATGTTTTTGCTCGTCACGCCCGCATCCCACTTCCTCCTGGCCACGGACCACTCTGTCACAAACTTGGAGGGGGGGAGGACATCAAAGAAAGTGTGTCTCGACGCGGAATTTGAGTTCAAGTCACAACTATATTTTATTGATTCTTTCAAGAATTCAAGGCAAAGGCGACTGATTAATAACGATGAAGTTATGCCGCAGGTATTCATTAATTCGATAATACACTGGCAACAACGAAGGCTACTTCGGCAGCGATTATAGTGTAGGAAGCAATCGCGGCTACAACTACATCCGCCAGTTTGTGAGCATCTTCATAATATCCCTTTACTAAGTATTTTTTTAACTAATGAAGAATGACGAATCAATTTTGTGAACATGTTATAATTTCACGATCTGAATGTTATGTAACACTATGTAGAGAGATGTTACTATAAAGGACCGCTTTGACACCTACTACTTGCCCATTGCTGACAATATAACTTCAAGTTACACCCATACACTCATTTTATTTACAGTTCACTCATTTTTAAATGTCTTCATCACAATCTTTTGTAATATCATCGCCTTGCATTGCTAGAGATGTTCATTTGTTTCTCTAATTGTCAAAGTGGCCTTAGAGAGTACCTTAGAGTGCCTTAGAGAGGCCTTCTTAGGGTTATTTCGTTATAGCATATTCTTCTGAAAGCGGCTTTAGTAAAAGAAATATGAAATTAGAATAAAATGGCTGGACGTACTTGAAAATCCTTGGCAGAGGTCCCTCCCCTCCCCCTCCCCCTGCCAGCTGAGTCGCCCGTGCTGCTGCCTCTCGCGGAGAGTGGCGCTCCGTTTCCGCGCAGGTCACGACCAGCGGCGGCGGCGGGCGACGGTGGCGGAGGCGGTGGCGGTGGCGTGGCCGGGGACCAAGAGGAAGCGGTGCCGCGCATGTCGGCCGCGCTCCCCCCTCTTTCCTCCTCATCCTTCACCCTTTCCTCTCTTCCCTCCAGGCCCCGGCGAACCGTGGGGTAGTGGCCAGACCGCTCGCCTTGCTTTGTGTGATACTGAGGTTCCAATCCGGGCCGAACTCTCGTGGGATTTGTCATGGTCAGACGTTCGCAAACCGAATTCCTGCGTACTTCCGCATCCTCTACCTCACATGCCACTATTGCTACATCATTGTTCACAACTCGTCATCGCCTAGCACGCAGCTATTAAATCCATACAAATCAAGTATGGCTGCACTAACAGAGGACATACATGTGAAGTCAAAGGCTGGTCGGTAGAATGTTTTTTTGATGGTTTAGTCGAAAAGGTCAGCGATTGATGATCGTAAAAACGAATATCTTCTACCATTAAAATCTGAGAAGTATTCACAAACTTTGGGGCCAATTACGTGTACAAATACCACTTATAGGTTTCACTTGCTCTGTCAAACTATGGTCTTGAAACATTTACAAACCAACACCAAAGAAAATCGAACAAGTAATGAGTTTCCAGTGTCTGGGTTCTCAGACATCATGTTCAGGTCTATTGTCCAAAGAAATCGAACAAGAAAGTGAGTTTTCAGTGTCTGGGTTCTCAGACATCAAGTTCAGGTCTATTGCTCAAAGAAATCGAACAAGCAGTTAAAGAGAACAACTGTCTGTAAGCCAACTACGGAAGAATAAATATCTACACTCCCATCGAAGTTAATAACTGGGCAATTGAAATAAATACAATAACAGTGTTGTTAAGTTGTAATAGATGTCATACATTGTGCGTTTGTAAGTCCGTGAAGCTTCGTAGACCTGGGTCACGTGAGTTGTAGGGATAAGATATCAATGTCATTAGTATTCACATCGACATTGTGATCCCAATTTCGTGCTCTATCAAGGAATATGGAAAACAATAATGTTGTGAGAATAATCTGTACACTCCAATTTCCAAGCCAAAAGCTGACTTATTATCTCAAAAATTCACCTTACGAAATTCAAACATACTACCACTCGCACTTAAATACAATGGATCTCATTTACTGCTTCCACTGAAAAATCCTAAATGAAGACTTAAATAAATTTGTACTTTCCTGCACTTTTTTCTATTAGTCATTTGCGTGTAGCTATCATACAATTTTAAGTACTGCGACCCTCTTCATTCAGAGATTAATAAGGTAGCCAGAAAAACGTGTTATCCTGTAACGATCATAATTACTAACACGAACAAGATGTTCTGTAATTGTCAGAGGCATGTTTCCATTCGTTTAACTAGCTGGTACATATCACTCCGTTTCTCTTGCATTTAATTAAAGAAACAAGCCCAAATTCACGATTTTCAAGCTCTCCTAATTCCTTCGTTCACGGAAACACGAAGCTACAACATCGCATACAGACATTTCATTCTCGACTAATTTTTTTACAGGATTCTGTGTTGAAGTGTTCCGCTGTTCACTTCGTTAAACCGAAGGTATTTGTAAAATTAACATGTTTTTTTCTTACGCATTTATCAGATGCTGATTGTTTCAGAATCCATTGCAAAAGTCTCTTATGCAGTTTTCATGAAGTACATAATTTATCTAACACCATTCCTTCCGGCTGAAGTGCTCAGCGACAACACAGTTTCCTCAGCAGCATGGTTGGCCGGATGGTCTTAGGGATCGACTAAAGATCAAACCTGAATGATGAAAATTATGTATCGAGAAACATTTGCACCAAGAATTAATTCACTCTCTAGAATGTCGTGTAATACAAAATTTGAGACTTTGTAAGGTCACATATCAAATTATCTTCCAAGAAATGACATTACAGGGGGCAATGTCTACGGTTACAAATCATTTGATATGGCATCAAGCTGACACCTCCAGTAATTCCATTCGTGGATGGCAATCTTAGAATAATCATTTTTAACACTATTTACGAAAACAAAACAAAAATTATAACAATTAGTTTCTTTCAAAGGATTTCAATATTATTTTTCACGGCCTTTTCTTACAGACATAAACCTGACTCCTGGTGTTGATATCATTACGAACATGAAACAAAAACTTAAAATATTAGAAGGAAAATAATACATTCAATAATTCAATTTCTAATTGGCAGCCTGGTATAGTTTTCTGTTAATAATTCTCGTTTTCTTGTAACTGAATACTGCGTGTATAAATGAATAGTTATCTGCTTACAAGTATCATGTATCAAGCTGATTCACGTAGTTAAGTTCTGAAGGAAAATTGAGCGAAAATGTAAATGAGCTCGTATTTCATTAACGTCAATGTCAGCTTCTTTCAAATTCAAGTAATATGAATCACTACCGTAGATATAAGTCATCAATTTAAAATAAAAATTTTAGAAATAATCATCAAAGGTAGTTTTTGAGAAACATTGTAATTTATGTAGTAAATTTCAAAAGGAAATTCATTCTGTGCCAGTTACAAAGACCGCCGGCAAAGCGAAATACCTGCATCTTACTTACATCGGCCTTATTAGATTCGACCTCGCTTCTCGCACAAACAACGTGACGACTAAGGGCAGTCGTTAAAGCATATCAAATAGACTTCAAGGCCCTTGACGAAAAAGGAACTCACAATGCAATTACGAGGAGGCCTGTAGGAAGTTAAACTGCTTTCATTGAGACCGCGAAACAATGTCTTCCTCGTCGGGAGGACACTAGTTATTGTATAGACTCAAGAAAACAAAGTGTATTGTTCTCGATGGCTTTGTTGATGTCGTTGAATGTCTGGTTTCTAGAAACGTGTCCATTGGCCCACCTCCAACATGGGCCCCGTCAAACGGCCCAACTGAGTTGTTAGGCGTTTTTTTATTATTTAAAACTCGGACCAGCTCCCAACGCTACCGAATTACATTTGACATACACATTCAACGTTAGGGATTGATTGGTTATTTCTTGTTTCCGGGCACGCCAACTGCTAAGGTCTTTAGTTACGTAAGTGGAGTACATGTTCCGGGAGGTAGCCGTGTTCTATCTTCGCTCGCACGTGAGGTCCGGCATCGACCTTCACGTCGGTTTGTCGGTTTACCCCGACCAGGAATCTCAGCCAGCGGGGCACCGCCCTAGCCGCGACAAGGTCTAAGTTCCCAACTGATTCCCTAATACGTAATGGTAGTTTAGTGCGTGTAAATGTATATGTAAGGTGAGAGGAAGGGACATGGATAAGGAAGAGATCGCACGCGTTACATTGTCCTTTCGGATACTGCTCCGGCATTCGCCAGGTATTGATAAGAGAAACCCGGGAATACTATCTTTCAAATCAGGAGGCCGCTAGAATTTACCTCCAGTCAGCTAAACTTGACATAGCTTTCTAGATAGTGTCGAAAATCCTGCCCCCAACTCAACGTTAGAGACCGACAGAACGACAGTCTCTGTCGTTTTTATTCCGTTATTTGTGCAGTTCCTTTGGGGAGTGAGTGTGGGATCCGATGAAAACGGGAATTACCCAAAGATTTAATTTTGTGAGCCAGTTAGCCAGAGTTCTTTCACATGCTTCAAACATGATATGGTGCATGACTCATTCAAAGATGTGGTGTCAGAGTTTTATAATGTAGGAGTACATGCATTTCTTGCGAGTGCAGCCATTGAGATAGCTGTTGTGTAAAACAGTAAAGTATTTGATCCATAGCTCAACGCCAGAATATTACATGATTTCGCACTTGTATTTCGTAGCTAATGTTACGTACGTACTAATAAGGAATACGCAAATCCCAACCTCGTGATTCAAGAAAGCCCCTAGGAAATTAAACTAGTTATTGCCTTGCCTCTGAATTTACGAATCAGTGGTATTTGTCAAAAAATAACGTAAGGGTAGGATCATATTTTCAGCCAATACATATATCTATAATATTTGACGTAATAATCATATTCATCAGATGCCAGTTTCAGCAGTTCACTAGAAAAAAAATCACTTACAACATATCAACATTATTTATCAACATGTTGTCAAATGACATTGAACAATTAAAATTGATAAGCAAGTTTAATTGCCAAGTAAAATATTTTCTGCTGCATAACTTTTTCTGTACCATTAGATACTCTATTGTGTATCGAAAAGAAAAAAATAGCAGTGATATTTAACGTATTAGTAACCATTTAGACTAGAATTCTAAAAGACTAAATATGCCTGTAATACATATTGTTCCTCAGCTTCTGGGCTAAATCGATCAGGCTTTTCATCCAGTTACCTTAATTCTCTGAGCAAATGCTGAGATGACCATTTGTTTTGCGTCTGACATTAAATGAATTATCACTGTGCACGTTTTCTTGAGCTGAATGGGGAATTCAGTTATTCAAATAATCGTTCTCCATGTTCTCTCGGCATTATGTTGATTCCGACAAGAAGGACAAGATAAGGAATAAGACAAAAACGTATAGCTGAATTTCCTTTGCAAATCTTTTTATTACATAAGAGCGAATATTTTCTTACCAATTCTTGAAAAAATCTACCTGTTTGTACCTGAATCCATAATTCAACTTAAGGTGTGCTAGAAGAGTAAAGGCAGAGATTCCAGAGATCGAAAACCGCGCAGATATTGCACGTTCCCTCACAGTACACTACGTCAGTTTTTAACTTTTTTTGGCGTTAAATACATAATTTGGAAATACAGGAAAAATTAACTTAGAATAACAGAAAGAGCTGAAAAATTGTGAAAGAAATTTTTAAAACATACGACTCTTCATGCCACGTGTAACTGTAAATACACACACACAACCAGCAAGACCAATAGAAGTTGAAATACTTAGCTCTTTATATAATTCGCAATTTCTCACAAAAAAGTAAACCATACAGAAATAATAAGTGACGTAGGAATACGAAAGTAAATTTCTAAACAAATAACGTTTTATTTACGCAGGTCATAAACATCTAGATCGTTGCCGACGAAATTATTTTAGGTATAAGGTTGCTTTGCAGACATTTGTACATAATATAGCTTCTAAAACCTTAAGCATTTTATTTCATTCAGTTTTGCAATTCATTGATATTTGTCAATAGACTGTGCGTGTGTTATTTTGAAATTGTTATATTTGAAATACTGCATTAAAATATGAGCTGTGAGAGTTATTTTAGTGTTCACACCATTCAACCACTTCATCACCCTTAACTCCCAAACTCTCGTTCTTTATCAAACGATTTTTCATTCCACATCCTCGAGAAAAACACATGTTCCTTCAGCCCAACCAGTAGCCCTCAAGATCGGAACACGTGCCCACTGCCCGCGGCGCCTCCGGGCAGGCACTTGCGCCTTCCGGCGCGCGCAACAACCGCAGTTCCGGCGCGAACTCGCGACTCCGGGCGCTCGGCGGCGGAGCCGGTCGGACCGCGTCACGCGCTCGCGCCACCCGGAGCGG
>BOPP01000006.1:4378916-4421123 GCA_017312745.1 Gryllus bimaculatus
TCGCGAACCTGTACTCGCCGGAGACGTTAATCCACGCGGGAACGACCGGGCGCCTCCACCCGCCTTTCGTTACCGCGTTCGTTTCGGTTTATTTTAAGAAAGGTCCTGAATTCAACTACGACAATATTATGCAGCCTTTCTAAACACTGCGGAAATCTTAATTCGATGGAGATGTTAATGCATGTAAGAACGAACTAGTCCTTCAACGTTTCGCTTTTCCTTTCTTCGTTTGACGAATTTTAAGAACGGTTCTAAAATCAGCCAGACCTACGTTTTCTAGCTTTTTCGCCCTTGTATCTTTGACTCGCATTTATTTGGGTTTTAGTTGGTATATTTTTATCGATTTATTACCCATCTATCTTTCCATTTATACCAGAAACTGTAATGAAAAAAGTACAAGGTTCTTCAAGATTCGTTATATAGAGTTCACACGTTTTAACGATCCTATATTCAACAAGAGAAATATTTTCCCACCTTTCTAGACGTCGTGATGCCTTCGGTCACGATCAACGTGTCCAATACTCTCAAGGAAATTGCAGTTATTATGAAAAATGTGAGAATGCGTTCACAGGGTGTCAAACGGAAGAAATGATTCATAATGAATGAAAATGTGAGATGATATTTAGGCTCGTTTTGGGCAGTGCTCAGTGATTTGTTCGTTTGCAAGAACTTTATGATTCCATAAATAGTGTTTCATTGCTTTAACAATGTTTCTACATATACTACCTTACCTGGGTAAAAGGACTACTCTCTCTCACTCAATGCCTGCCCTCTTTTATAAATCTGTATTCGCTGGAGACGTTAATGCACGAAAGAACGACTAGCATTTCCTTTCTATCTTTGGTCTATTTTAAGAAAAGTTCTAAAATCAGCTGGAACAATGTTTTTCAGCCTTTTCGTCCTCGGTGTATTTTGACTCTGCCTTTCGTAGGGTCCATTCAAAAAATACGTTCGCAATATTCAGCATTTTCAAATCCTTTACCAAATTGAAGAAGTCGAGGGAAAGAAAATTGAAAACTGCGTTATTGACGAGCGTTCAACTTTCGTGGCGGTATCTTTGATGTCGCTCTTAGTGCCTCATAGTACTATTTATCACCCTCCCTTCGTTTCCAAAACTATGAGTGCACACTACTAGTATTCTAATCCAGAGAAATGCACTCTCTCAATATATTAAATACACGCCCGCTCACAATACAGAGGCGATAATGTAACCATACTCATCAATTTGCCATTCCTGCCTGATCAATGTATTTATTATATTCTTGATTCATTAAGAGCTGTATTTTTACTAATTTCTGTGGTAAACGAGATACTCTCGAACTCGTTCTTTTTCAGTCTCTTGAGGAAATGTCTGAATGAAACGTTTGAGGATTTTTGATGCCTGCTAACGTGAAATATCTTTTTCTCGGAATATTCTGTGCTTTCGGCATTTTGGCTGCATCCAAGAGCTTTTTGATAATATCAAAAATGCTTCAATAAGTCACAGTTCATAGGCACTTCGAGCTTGCGGAGATATCCTGACAATGACCGTACATAGCAAGTGCGGACAAACAGGTTTATGTGGAAGGTTGCAACGGCTTTTTTTTATTCTACGCCTTAATGAAAGTAGTAGGGTGAAGTCACTCTTAAAATATATTCGTGGATGAACTTATACCCACGGGACATGCAACGGAATTAAATAGCAACCTTAAAATTTAGAAGTGAGACTTAGGACGTTTGGTTTTGTTTTATTTCGCTGGAAACGAATAAATAAAGTCAAGCAAGTTCATTGGCGTCGAGAAGTATACCTTACTGCCATAAAAGCAAACATGATGAAATATTCTAAATACAGTGTATGAAATACGAGAGAACTTACGATTGTGCCATAAAAATATTTATTGTATTTTTCTTAGAACAGTAGTGAGGCTTCGAGTAGACAACGTGTAGATAACTAAACCGTTATATATCAAAGACACAAAATTGGCAATGGGACGAATATCCATAAACCTGACCCTGAGCTTCACTTTTCACTTTCGTATTGATGAAAAATTAGAGCAATTCAGCATGCCTCAAAACTACGCTTCTTTGAAGGCCACGAAATTTATCTCCCATTTCGTCATGCGTGGAGCGCCATCTACACACCCAAAATATCCGAAATCGAGTAATGGCTTCTTTCATTTACGAAATGAAACCAAAATAAGACGGTATATAATTTTAAAACATAGTACGGTTGCAAATATTTAAGCGATACTAGCACGTTTTCCTTACATGTGGATTTACAAATGGCTAATAATATTGTACCGATTTTGAAGACGTTTCACGTCAGAAGGATTTCACAAAGAAAATTATCTGCAAGCTACTGAAAAACGTTAGGGCAAATTATTCATTGATCATGGTCAATGCAAATTGCAACTTACAATTAACTTGGCAACTATAATTGACGCTTGTACCATCATTGATCTCAGGTCCCAGCAATATATAAGACGCAATTGATGTTGAATTCGTGCCCCGAAGGCACAACATGGATTGCACTGCCAGTCGTAACCATATGAGGAAACGAACAATGTCGTCGCGAGTGCCATAAGAAAAGACGCAGAACGTGTCTTACAACGGAAGGCAGTTGAAACAAAAGAGAGAGTGGATGTAAGAGCTCTTACGGAAGTTATGTTACTCACAGGTCTTCTACCGGAACGAAAGGGCATGTTATCGTTTAGCACTCCAACTAGGAAGCCCAGATGTTTTCTGTTCTTTTTTAATAATGAAAAAGCACCAATCCTCTCCTGTTCTTGGCTCGTAGCCCGATACGAGGATTGATAGAACAGCGGTCAGTCAGCCATGGAATAAGGGATTCGTGTGGTTAGCACGAAGATATCCCTCCACTATATATACTAGGCCTCATAACCTTAGGATGGGCTTTCTCATCGTAACACTCCAATAGATATTTGGTCACTGTAAGGAAAGCGCACAGTTACAATTTGCTTCGGCTGGGAATCGAACCTGGAGTTGCGCCGTGGAAAGCGAGAACATGAGCCACCCGAGCAGGCAATAGTGGCAGTAATTAAGAACATTCTGTAGATTTCCAAAAATTATTGGGCTACAGTACGGGCGAAACTATTCCTTGCACAACTTTAATGATCAACGTGTAAATTAGAATTGTTATTGAATTCGTTTTGAGATAACTCGATGTGCAATTAGCACACCTCTTCCTGAATATATCTCTTAAATTTTTATTAATATTCAAATATTTATCTCGGTAATACCTACTATTTTCTACTTCCTGAATTTTTATAATACTAATTGTAAGCCCAATAAAGTACGATTTCATGTTACATTATTACAATGCCAATATTAATACGTTTTCACGCATTCTTTACAAATAAAAGAAGGGAAAATAAATTAATTGTCTCGTTTTCAAATTTTCTGCTTGAAATGGTCACTACTGAAAACGTGACCAGAACGGTATAATTACTCTAATAGTATATAGTGCTACGCTGTTGAAACTCTGAATATTAGTAAGTTGGTGAAATTCATTTACTTAGGTAAATTTCCATAATTTTCTCGTTTGTTAGGTATCAGAAAAAACACCACCAAAAACATGGAAATGCAAAACATGCATTTTCAAAATATCTGTCTAATAATAATGAGGAAATCGGAAAATGTTCTTTACTTAATGACTGGAATATTTAGACACTGTATTATAGTCAGCGGAGTATATTATGTCGATTCTGAAACCTCATTCGGCCATGCTGACAACTTCAGGACATAAAACCGAAAGTTTTGGATTCGCATCCGACGTGAGACATGGGTGTTTTAGCCTTGTGATTAAGTCGTGGAACCTCCAGATGTTCTTTCATTCAGATCAGATTCATATCTCCCACCGCTAATTCCTAATTGCCTGGTAAAACCAACGACTAGAGTAGGTTAATAATTTGTGGCCGCTAACGTTCCGACATGGATGTGCTTCTGAGATAAATAATATACATTTCTCTCTCTATTTCGTGAATTAATTAATAACCACAATCCAGATCCATCAATTTACTAGATATATCTAATTATCTTTTGAGGATATAATCTTAAAGGTGCACTACTAATCTCATTTAGGCATATTTCGTAATGCATGTAATTTCGAAACCGAGCCTTCAGAATAGGATTTGATTCGAGAAAGTAATACTTGCGCGCCCTCAAGAACTCACAAAGGACACCCACGGGCTCCAACACACCTAATTTCCTCACAATTTTACTACTTGTTTAAAACGTCCAAAACAAGAGAAAATGTTGCAGAATCCTACTTTACAAGATAGAAAAAAACAACTTTTTTCGATATTTCTGTTGCATTAAGTAATCATCGCATAAAAGAACAAAGAAACCACGCAATAACGCCATGGGCAAAGTGTAGTAATAAGCATTGAATGAACAATAAAATCTACATTTTGTTATCTAAATAAGTCCTGTGTTTCCATTTGTGACATACAAATACGAACGTGGAAGACCATGTAGAGTAGGCGCCAAGCGTATTATCGTGCGACTTCGTTTTGCTTCCGAATGCTTTGTAATCCTTTCTAAAGTCCACAGGAAAGCAAAGAAATATACTATTTTTTATTTCAATTTTTAATATGGAATTCCGCATCCAAAATATTCACGACTTTTAATACATTATTTAATACAATATTTTAAATGCGAAACCTATTCAAATTATGTCACCTCGACCGGTTTCCAAGTATTTGCCTTGTTTCTTCCGTCACTAAGCCATCAAGACGACTAGTGCTGAGACCAAATGCATAAGCAAGTGTTACCCTATTGTATCGTCGTTCATCACGAAAATCAAATTTCTGAAAAATCGTTAGTCAAGAAAGTTAAGAAATACATTAAGAAAATATGTTTCGACAAAGTAGTGTATTTTTTTTTAAATTTGAAAAACAAGTGGGAAATTATATTGAGAGAAGCTTTTTGGCTATGAAGTAAAACCGTTCTTGAATAAAATAATGTTTGACGTGTCGTTTTTGTGCACTAATCATATTTGAAAGATGTCAAGAAGGAATCACACACGAATACAATTTTGCAGAAATTCGGAAAGTTTTTTCTTGTATTTATGCTTTATCCCGATGTCGGTGTCTAATTTCCATACCTGGAAGTGTGAACGATTTGATGGATACGTGATTACAAAAAGGTGATGTGAAAGATAGATCAACGGAAGAGGAGAGGCAGCGCAAACGGTGAATCCGAGAAAACTTGTCGCGATCCCGCTCTCGATATTTCTAATATCGATGTTTTCAATATGTTGAAACATTTCGAAGTAAAATGTCTTGTTCCTAACATGATACATAACACGGCAATTTTAGTCGAAATATATTCCGCCTTAAATTTGATTCACTTACTAATTTTCTAACCAATGGTCTATGTAGCCAAAGTTCAAATTGCAATTTACCAAGTACGATAGGTTCAAATTGCAGTTTACCATAACCACGTACAAAATAATCAAAAAAGGCAAAAACACCGGAGGAAGGTTGCGAAAAGCAAATGTCTTCGTGCCACCTGGTGATCAACAATAGTGACAATGGCTGTTGATTGCAAGCAATCCAGAACAAAAAAAGACACTGGACATTTTATTTATATCATTAGATTTGTTTTAAATATCGATGATTCTGGACAAATCTATCCGCAAAAAGCATCGAAAAGAAAACATCAACTTTAAAATGTCGATGTCGTTTTGCCATCCCTTGCCACGATTCGCGTGCTCCTTGCCTGCATCTGAGGTGTGCGGGCCTTCGAGGGTCTATTCGCGTGCCGCTGCGCTCTGGACCGGTGGCGCGTGCAAGCGCGTGCATCGCCGTCCGGCTGACCGGCCGTCGCGCGCGCCCCACTCTCCCTGGCGGACCAGATATCGACCATTAATTCGTGGAGACGGCGCCCGGCCTGGAGGGACCGACTGGCCTCTTTCTCCCGGCGCGCCCCCTGCCCCCGCCTCACGACCGCATCTCCCGCCTCGCGCGTCACCAATTATGGAGCGCTCCAAAAATCGCGGAGCGTTTTCCGTGTGCAGCAGAAGACGAATTGAAAGTGGGGTGCGACATCGATGTCGATGTTTGCAATAAATGGATGTTTTTGTTAAATAATCGATGCATTTAACATCGATTTCCTGAAGTCGATGTTTTATTAACAATGATTTTCTGAAGTCGATGTTTTATTAACAATGATTTTCTGAAGTCGATGTTTTATTAACAATGATTTTCTAAAGTCGATGTTTTATTAACAATGATTTTCTAAAGTCGATGTTTTATTAACAATGATTTTCTGAAGTCGGTGTTTTATTAACAATGATTTTCTGAAGTCGGTGTTTTGTTAACAGTGGATTTTTGAAGTTAATGTTTCCTTAACAGTGAGTTTTTGAAGTCGATGTTTTGTGAACAGTGAGTTTTTAGGACGATGGTTTGTTAACAATGATTTTTTGAAGTTGACGTTTTGTTAAGAACAATATTGTTTGTTCTATGTATTTACTGGGTCAATATGTGTTTAATGACATCGTGACAAAATGGTATAATGATTTTCAGTTGTCTATAAATTAAATATTTTCAGACCAAAGTAACCAAGAATTAAAAATAAATAAAATCGAGTTTTCGTCAACAAATAGCCTATGTAATTGCCTTTGAATTATCGAATCAGATAGTTAAAGTTTTGTTAATTGTTCTGATGATTATAACACTTTTTTGTAAGTTAAATCTCTGTTAAAAACTAATAAACGAGAATACGATCAAATTAATTTCCTCCAGCGCTAACTTCAATACGAGTAGTTACTAATCCGTTTTAGAAACGGATGTGTTTTATCGACGATGATTTTGGGTCTCTATTTTATTAATATCGATTTTTTGATTGTAAGCTTTGATCTTTAGAAATTCTACGTTTTGTTGGCGATGTTGCAAGACAAATTCAAGGCAGAGACCTGGAGGATCACATAGTGAAACTACTACTTGAATTATGAAATGTTTCAATGGGTGCTAATAACTATCTGTTTTATTTGAAATTAATGTATCTTTAATTATTTTCCACGATTTTTGTTAATACATGCATATTACAAGGAAATATTTACGACAATTGCAAATTAATTTCCATAAATTTGAAACACTTGTGCGAAGTTTCTGGATCCTCGCCTGGTGTGCAGCGCACTTTCACGTGTGTGGCCACCCACATGCGCCGTACTCTTATGAGGTTACCTTGAAAAAACGCTACTTGTGCGCAAACACATTCGTAGACGGTAGGTTCTCACCAAATGCGAAGAAAAAATTCTGAACTACAAGCTGATAAAATATACTTCCCATATTTAGGTTCTGGCTTGACGGTCATGGAGTCCTGACGGTGGCAAGATTTTCGGCACTAGCCAGAGAGCTATGTCGAGTTCAGTCGCTGTCTGGAGAAGAATTCTATTGGCCGGTTGCTCTGATCGGTAGTTTTCCGTGATTTCTCCGACCAATACACGCGAATGCCGGAGCTGTACCCTAACAAACGGGCCACGGACCACGCGCGAACTTTCCTTCCCATTCCTCGTCCTAACGCCATCCCTTACACACCCACTCACATGGACTACACTACCACACATGCGTGGTAAACGGACGGGAGCTTATACTGCGATTTATACAACTTTGCTTCTGGCAGGTATCAGCTACTGAGGGTTTCATACAACCCCTCTCCCTCATACACTCTCCCTCTGAATGGCTCTCTCGGCGGATCCCACGGATCGGCTGGCCAACGCACGACGCACCGGACCCACGCTGCAGCGGCGGCGGCGGCGGCGGTGGCGGCGGCGGCGGCGGCGGCGGCGGCGCCGCAGAGGAAGGCGAAAGTGCAACCTGCGTCAGCACTCGTTGCCGCCGCCACCGCCGCCTGCGCAGGCGCCACCGTCGCGACGCTTCGCGGCCACGCAGCAGGTGCCGTTGGCGCTGCCAGTCCCGTTGGCACCGTTACGTCGCGTTCGGTTGGCTCGCTAACGATTCACGAGATGAACTAATGATACACGGGCGTCACAGAATGGATCGCGATATGCAGTGGTTAATTGGAAATTAGCAAGTCTGGTGGTCTAAGAATGTCGTTTTCCCGCTAAACGCTGCAAGGGACTTGATGAAGTCTCATCGATATCGCCACGAAAGCTAAGCTCGTTGACACAGAGACGAACTTGTAATCTGAACACTTCCTTGGAGATGTACACCTCACGCTTCTAAGATTATAGTCAATGCAAATTAAGTGGTATATATTGATTTGTACTAATTTATGTATTTATAGCTTCCTCTGAAATACAAATTACATCTCAAATACGAATTATATCAATATCAAGTACGAATCGCGACTCGAAATCAAATTCTAAGTCGTGTTTGGATGGCCTTCGAATTTAAAAACCTTGAAAAAACGGGACACAAGGTATTCGAAAAAAAGTGCTAATGAAAAAGGAATTTGGTTGGGAAACTCGAATTTTTCCTCATTATTTGTATTTTATCACCAACTCTTTGCACAACGTTAGATACGTAATCGTCTGTAAGGTGCTTGTTTCTATTAAAAAAGCAAGTGTTAAAAACAACGCAAATGAGTCAAATTACCATTTAGACGGTTAATCACCAAGACCCCACTCCCTCTTGAATAGTACTCGTAGGACTTGAAACACTACCGTGACAATGGGAGCACGTGCATGGATCGCAAACCAAGGATCATACCCGAACCCAATTGCCGAGTGGGTTTTTTTTGGTTGTTTTTTTTTTTTTTTTTTTTTTACGACTCCTTTCTATATAATAATGACAGAATTTTGCTAATTCCCGATCTAAACATCTCAGACGTTCTAATCCCTGACCCAGTATATCCACATATAATTTCACATTTGGAAGATGTTGGGCGTAAGCTATTAAACTTAGCTTTTATCTTACAAGAAGGAGTGTCGGGGTTGGCTGAGAGAACGAAGGAAATGATGTATCGTATATCAATGCCTCGGCATGTGCCCAGTCAGATATTTCTGGCCCTGCACTTTCCCGCCTCCCACCATTTGGAAGTGTAAGGAAAACACTCCAATATTCTTGGAATGAGCGCCGTGTTCATCATTCAGTCTGCGGCGAGCACGCGGGTTATAGTAACATTTTGGAACTTCCAAGTGTCATCGAGCCGTGTGAGTTGAGAGGTTGCTGACAAGTCCACTTGTGAAATCAAGTTAGTATACGTGTGTTTTATGCAATATTGACGTCTAGTATAGTTCAATAAGCAATATAGTTCAGTCAAATCAATAACTAAATATCAGTCAGCTTATGAACGTACTTATTTATGGGTCGCGCTTGAAAAAAATGTCAGTGTTAATGCACTTACACATTTAGTGTAAAAGAACATTAATTGTATTTCGATGAGAAAAGTGCTCAAAGAGAAAATAATTTGCCCGTCGAAATGTTTGTGCAGCGTGGTGCATTGCTTCAACTGGAGGAGCTTTCAATAGAAATGGAAACAGATGGTCAGAAGATAAATGTTATTTTCAGGGCAAATTAAAAATGTCAGTAATGAAAAAATGTTTTCTTTAGAATTTTACAGTTATTTTTCACTTTACTTTGATTGGTATTTCTATACATATAATTGTGATTGCATAAAATATTATACCTATGGGGAGAGTTATTTCATTTCCTTTAGAGCAAATAAATAGTTCATTGACGTTTTTAAGTATTTGATCGTTTGATACCTTTTAGTATTTTACATGTTACGGTATTGGTTTTCAACCAAAATATCCATACCGTTTTATTTTCTCATATTCCTTGAGAGCGTACGTATTGTCAAAAAATAGCTAAGAGGATTCATAATACAAAACTCTACTTCCGAGAACTTGTTAAAGAGAAAAAGGTCGCGAGTAACTTACCAAGAACAAATATAAAGAAATGTGAATGCAGTTAAGTAGGAAAATTTATGTTCTCGAGTCTGGTAAACCAGGAAAAAGTCTTTAATTTCAAAAAACCTTGAGTATCGTGATTTAGACCATTGCTAATGCTCCCCTTGGATTTATTCTGCACAATTACAGTTTTGTTAGTATTTAAACGTTACACACAATCTTCATTGTATTTGACGAAGTCTGACAATCATTTTTCGTGGCGACATAAACAACATCGTTACTGCGTATTCATCTCATTAATGAATCGGAGCTGAATATTGGTCGTGGGAATTGCCTTTCAATATTTAGTGGCAAAAATCTATATCATTCGTGAGCTGCAATAGACGCAAACTCGACGTACAGGTGAACGAAATTCAATATGGCTAACAGTGAATGCTCTTCAAGGCACACGCTCAAGGCGCCAATCGCAGAGCAACAGTTGCCCGTTGCAGAGCTAGAGCTGCTCTCGCAACCGCCCACCAACTCTGCCACTCGTCACTTGCGGTCGGGAGGAGACAGTTCGAAGGAGTGGTGGGAACGCGTCCCCTACGCCTAATGGGAGAAGCTCCGCCTTCAAAATTCCTTTGCCCACCGAACTTAATACCCCGAAAAGTAATTCATGTGGTGAATTATTGTTTCCAAAGCAATCTCAACTATTCTCGTAGCATCACCTTTCTAATAATCTGGACTATACGTGAGTAAAAGAGTGGGTTACGGATTCTGGAAATACGTCTTGCGTGGATTATACTTTTCCCCTGCACGTCACTTTTTTTTGACGGTCATTAGATTGGCAAAAACAAGTTGCTTAGAATCACCAAAACTCAATTAGGTCTAAAATACTATGAGGGATTCCTAGTTCATTCTTTGTTGATTTTTAATCAAAAGATACTCAATCTCGAAACGCATTATCAGCCTATTACTTTGGAAACTCATATCTCATTCTCAGGATCGACATTTTAAGCATTAAGGATACTTTAGGTCGCTCACTATCATCAATAGATAATTTCAATGTGCGTTATTACTGCACTTAAAATGCAAATACACTGTTTCGGCCGAGTCTTACTCTGCAACGTTTCCCCGAATGAACCGTCTCTCCCTGCTTCCTCGTGAGTCACACGTGTTACGCTTCTATGTTATCAGAATGTTCACGTGTAATTAAGTAATCCTTTAAAACAGGACTGACATAGCCGAGCGACGTTTCTGATAACAATGTATCCTTTGTACTGACGTCTCCAGTGCAAAAATTCTCACCACGTTGTGTCATGTTTGGCGAGATTTACAATTCTACGAACGACCTTCTGAAGGAAACATGCTTTCAAATATGCAGTGCCGTCTAGTGATGAAATCATTTCTTTATACATTTCAACACTACATATCTATTGCCTACTAATCAACGACACGAAGTAATGATCTTCAGTTTGTTTGAATGAATATAAACATTCTCGCTATGTTTTAACCATACGTATAAGTAAGAATTTAAAGCCATACATGTATGTATTTGACATTTTAGAGTCGGATTAATCCGACTTTTGCCAGCTAGCGGCATTCCCAGGCACGGGCCCTGTATTCCCATCATCTCGTCTATATATTTGACGTGCCTGAGCTTTTTATTTTGTCACACAGCTACAGAAAGTGGGACGATTTGTATTAGAAAGCTGCAACATTTGTGCCCCGGCAGGATATCGAACCTGTGACCGCAGCACAGAAAGCTAGCACGTTGTTCATCAGCCTCTCGAGGGGCAAAGTTAATGATAATTTTGTAAATGTTATGCTTGAACATTACCGTATATACGCAACACCCGGCCACTGACTGCAAAACGCCGGCACTACGCAAACTCTGCCAACTCCGCCAGCCAACATCGCCATCCACGCCAACACCGCCACTACCAACAACCCCACCACTACCACCATCCTCACCAATACCGCCAACCTCGCTAATTCCGCCAACCCCACCATCCACGCCAACACCGCCATCCACGGCAACACCGCCGACCCCATCTACTCTGCCAATCTTACCAACTAATCCAACCAACCCCTTCTACAATTCCACCAACTCCTCAAATCCCTTCTACTTCACCTGCAGCATATCATTACTAAATCTTTCCCTCCGTTTCCTGCATCGCCTGCGCCGCCCGCGTCGCGTCGCCGCTGCCCCACTTCCCGGGTGGGAACGGGCGGGCGCAGCTTCCCGCGGACGCCTTTGTGAAGCGGCTGGCGGCGCTCGGCGCGTTCTCTCGCAACGCTGCACCGCCGCCTCGACGACGCGCCGGGGAAAGAAAGGGATCCGGGCGCAGATAACCCAACCGCCCGCTAAACTGCCCGTAAGCACGTGTGTGTACTGCGTTCTTTCTGGGTCGCTGCGCACACTTACCTTTTACTCGCCGCAGCGTGTGTGCGGGTGATTTGTATTATCTGCTTGGGATATGACGACGCTTCGTGGAAAGGGCGCTGTCGGCACGATTGCCCGAAGTAGAGTAATGCGGATTCTGTCGTAAATTGGCGTGAAAATAAGGCTGCGGCGAGCGCGTTTAAGTGCGAGGAGAACCTTGATCGCTGACGATCGTTTTATGAGTTATCGCGAAGTCCAAATGAATGGAGCGTTTAAGGTTAAGCTTTCCCTCGCCCTTTCATGGCTCGCGGCCACGGTATGATTCTGACCTTGAAAATGATTTATGTTCCGATTTTTGAACAACAAGATGTTACTGATCCACCTGTAGAGATAACGTCCAAAAAATACCAAAACCAATACCAATCCATTTAATAGATCACATTTAATTATCTATTTTTTATATATTTATAGTGTTTATTTTATAGAAATATTTTATGTGATGCAAAAATTCTTATCTTCAACATATCGCAAAAAGAGATCACAATATTGTTAGTTCGGTGGAAACTTTGAATCTTTGTCACCACAGTATCACTTATTAGGGAAATAGTATTACTACTCAGAAATGATATCCACCTATTTTTTAATAGGATTTGGGATTTTTTTAATAGGATTAGGATAGATTTGCCTAGAAATTAGGCAAGGTTTTACAAAAATATCCATCAGTAGACAAAAACAACGTTCTTATAATTACTATACAACCCTCCCCCGTTTTCTTCACCTCGATTTTACGCAGTGGAAAGTTTCTTGCTTTAAAAGAAATGTTAATAAAAATAAATAAATAACTTTTTTGTTATAAAATGTTTTGTAAAATACAGTTCAAAATTGTGATAAGGGCTGTTGTGAAGTACTTTTAACAAATCGCAATTAAAAACACATTTCATTCTTAATAGACCGCAAAGTGGTGGACCCTTTTAACTCCATTAGGGATTAAACCATTTTCATTTCATTTAATTTGAAGGTTTTAAATATACCATTATATTAAAAATTATGAATTAATTGTATTACTTAATCGTTAATCGTATTATAATACGATAAACTGTGTTTACACTTCCACAGATAATCTATCGCTCTACATTTCGACACTCCGAAGTTACACTGTAAACGCGGAGAAAAAGCATTCCCTCGCAGCATCTGCTTTATTATCAACCAGATCGTACGAGGAATGTTAAATTTGGCGAAAATTCTATAAACGGTTTTACCTTCCATTTACTAGATACACAGCAGCTCCTTCTGGATCTTGGTGTAAGTACACTGGTGTCGTGATGACTTGGTTGTCATTGGCTTACGCCTTTCGGTCCGGCTCATTGTAGACCACACACTTCGATTACGGATACCTGACATGCCCCGGCCTGGGTTACAAAACAAAATAATCGCAACCAAATCCAAACAAACGAACATGCGCGTTTCCTGGATAGCGCATTCCGGCTTCTGGCCAACTTCACCTTCGGAGCAGTCAATGGCCTGCCCATCCAATTACGATCCGCTACACGCAACCGGTTGGTCAACGCGACTGCCGCGCCGGCCGGATATGCCGCGCGCAATAAAAACCCGGCCGGCATGGCGCGGTTATCGCAAGCCTCTTCCGCACCGCACCGCGCCGCGCGCTGCCATCAGGCCGTAGTAGGCCTCTGAGTGAGTGATGCGGGATCGACAACGACACACCGATGTTCACAATTAAAACATTGACGTTATTACCAAAATCGACCATCGACAAAAAACATCGATAACATTTGTTTAGTAACTTCTAATATTCAATTCGTGCGCAACAAATTTTAGGCCAAATTTGACAGTTGCCATGCATATTAATTTACACGTTCCAAGTTATAAGTTGTAAATTGTTACAATAAATGGAAATACTTTTTCAACATATTTTTATAGTTGTATAATTTCGAAAAAAATATTCAAAACTGATATGAAGTATATTCTAGAATCCATTTAAATTGGCGCAGTAGACTCTCGCTCCTACATCGTCCAAAACTGCGTGTGCAGAGTTTTCTCCCGCAAGCATTCTTCTTTCACTCACAACTTGCCCCAATCTTATTGTTAGGTGCACCCAGTATTGCCAAGTAACTTATACTTTAATTATCATTAAATTTAATATTCAACACAAGTAAAATAAAAACAAATTGTTTTTATTGTGCTGTAATATATTTTCACACCTTGCATTTATAAAGGGGTTGTTATTTCCGAAATTAACACCAATAAAGGTTGTTATTGTCGCAAGCGTTAGGTATTTTTTAGGGAGGTGGGTTCAAGCGCGCATTACAGGTGCGTTACAAGGGGAAGAGAGAGATTCAAAATACTCCTAATTTTCGTTACGTAATCTATGGACGGCCCCTAAGAACGCTGGACCCGCGTGACGCAACGTGGGACCTGATTTGGGGATATTTCGAGGGGAGTCAAAGAGGGTATTCGTAGTAGTAATCAACTTGTATCAATCAAATACCGTATAGATTTGTTTCTTGTAATGGCCAGCATTTACTCATTGAGTTACGCTTCGTTGCTTTTTCGAAATGAAATATGCAGCCTCGTCGCCGTTTTTCACTACATTTTCTAAATTGAAAGTATTAAAAATGTGAATGATGAAAAATTACATAGAAACAATGTGAAGATAATTGAATTTGTGACCATCTAAAATGAATTTGTTATCCACAGGGTAAAGGTGTTAGTGAAAAAGCCTTCAATTAGATGGGTGAACATCGATAAATTCGGGAAATTACGGGTAATTCAGTACTGTGGGTCAATTTTCTTCCTCACAGAATAACATGGCACGAAAAAATGAACGTTCGAGATCGACATGTTGACCATTCGCGGGAATGAAGTTAGGAACGAACCAAGGGAGTTTCCCCATTCACGAGTACATTTCTTATCCTCTTTGTCACAGGAACGGTCAATGGACCCAAGGTCTGTCAACGGACCTTGCCTTAGACTAACTCTCCACGCCCCTCCCCCTTCTGAAATATGGATTAGATATCGTTTCACAATCTCAGCTTGATATCTTCGTATCTGTTATCCGACCGCCAGCGACCCCAGCATTTTTTTCCAGTACCGAAATATGACATCTGATCATACAGTTAATACTATATTTCCTGATTTTGGTTTCCTGTCAATATAACTAAGTGAACGTTGATTTAGATGATTATGCGTGTGCATTTGTCATTGCCTACCACACGAATTGCACAGAGACGTTTTCACAGTAGTCTGTACTTTTTTAAATCTACAAGGAATCCTTTAAACATCCAAAAAAATCTACTCTTTCTTCTGTTTCCGGAATTAATACCAATAGCTGTTAGGTTTTTTACGATTATTTGCGTTTGCAAAGGTCTGCCTAAACTGCATGTGAAAGAATGATCATATTTACTAACAGAAAAATTAATTAAGTAGATTCTAGTCCAGTGAAGCCAGTCTAGTGAAGTCGTAGGCTTCGCCGGTCAGTCTTGCAAATGTTGTTGACTGTCCGATTGGCGCCGCGTCACAGTCTGTGAGGCCGACCCGGACAGCCAAGAGCATTCGCAAGTTCATCTGTCGACCTCTTTCGGATAAGAAATTCCTGTGTGTGACACTGACGTGTGTTTTCGGCCTTTACCAAGCAGACTCGAAGGGATACATTTCAAGCTGGCGAAGGATCCCTCAGGCTGGCGGATTTGCGCAATGAAGCCGAAACAAAAGCAAGCGGAATTACACGTATTCTTGGTTTAAATTACACATTCTTTAATAGGAAGTAATAATATGTCAAATACAGGAACAAGAAAAATATATTATTTGTTGTTCAGTTATCAACTCCACGAAATGCAAACAGTTATCGATTATACTGTTCCAGTAAATGGGTTGCGAATGGTGTCTAATTTTGAACTATAGATAAGTGCGTGACATTAGTGCCCCCAGCAGAAATTAAGTGTTGTTTGAAGAACACAATTATAATAAGAGAAGTAAAATGAGACATTGAACAAAACTGGAAAACACAGCTTTAATACAAATAGAAATTAACTTGTATAATTCAGAAACAAAAATCACGAGAAAAAAAGAAAACGAAAAACACCTCGTGATCGAGGCCACGGGATACCTCCGCACAGGACGGAAGCCCGGACACTTGGCTGCGCCGAGTGCTGGAACGGCGACCACAAAGAATCGGCGGAACACGCTGAGACCGTCTGCGCCCTCACAAAGGGGGTGGCCAAGGATATTTCCGCGCTCGCCTGCCCGGGAGGATGTGAAGAACGGGTCATCGTAACAGTGGCCTTAGCCTGTCTCCGTCGCGCGTGCCCGGAAGGGGCTGATTATGGGATCGCGGAACGTGACCGTTTCGCTCGGGGGCCCTCCCCTTCTGGTGGGCAGCGCGAGCGCATGCGGGCAACAGACGCCCTACGCGATGTGGGTCGACTGCGCAAACCGACAATGGAAACAAACGCCGCGCGCCGCCTTTCGGTTTTTCGTGTTCGCTGGGAGTGGCACGCGTTCGCAAAACGAGAGGGAAAGTTGCTCTGCTTGTATTTTGGGAATGGAACGAAATGGTTGGTAAAATTGTGTTGTCAGAGTTTTGATAATTTTAAAGGCAATTAATCTTCGTTTTTGAGCATTGGATGGTCTATTATTGACCTAGGGTTTTTTTAACTAAGTTTTTTTAAGATCGTATTGAGCTCTGATATCAAATCGGAAACTCACACGCACATAGTACGATGTGTCAATCCAGTTGATAGATGTTTCTGGGCACGATGAACTGCTATTATCGTTAGTCAGCCGGTTGAAGTGGCTCAGGGAAACAACTGACGTCACTGCAGTTCCTCCGAGAGGTCCTAAGATTCGAGACCTGATGGTGGCAGGATTTTCAACACTAGCTACACAACTACGCCGAATTCAGCCGCTGTCTGGAAGAGAGTTCTAGCGGTCGGCTCCTCTGATCGATAGTTTTCCTGGTTTCTCCGATCAATACCAGGCGAATTCTGTATTGGTACCTAACAAGATTACCGCACGCGATCATTCCTTCCTCTTCCTTGTCCTATCCTCACCCCTCACACGTGAGCTTTTACGCACTACACTACCACACATGTCGGGAGCTTAGAGCTTGTCCTGTGTGGAGAGGTGTCCCGCTGGTGGGAGGTACCTGGTTGGGAAACCCCATGAAACCGACGTATATGTCAGCACTGGATCTCGTTATTCCGCTAGGGGAGACCACTGCCAGCTCCAGCGACAAAACAATGCACTACACTTACGTCACTAATGAGCCTGGTAGTTAACACGCACGGAAACAATCAGATGTTAGTCTCGTAGAGGTGTAATTATGTTTATGCCTGGAGGTGATGGTGTTCCTCCATCGCTGGATGGTGAAATCCGGCGCCAACTACTCGTCGGCTTGCGGAGGAATTCCCTCCGTAGAAGTCCCACCCCCCTCTGGGTACCGCCCCAGCTGGGACAATCTCTAAGCTCCCTCCCCACTAGTCTCCTGACGTTTGTGGTAGTTTAGTAAGCAGTATAGTAAGGGTAAATAGTATAGTGATGATAAGTAAGGGAAGAGGATAGAACAAGGAAGATCAAGAACTGGTCCGGATGGCCGAAATCGTTAAGGCAGAACTGCCGTAGTAATCTCGCACCGAAGGGTCGCGGGTCCGAGTCCCGCCTCGGGCATGGTTGTACTTGTATTTGTCCTTTCTCCCCGTATCATCACCATATCATGTCATCTTCTCAGTTACCATACCGTTAAATGCAATAGTGTTCGCTAAAGACCTAGATGTTGATGCGACCACAAATAACAACAAAAAATCAAGGAAAGATGGCGTGTGGTCCGTGTCTGTTTGCTTGATATTGAGCAGAGATCTAGAACTCTCCTCCAGTCAGCAGCTAAATATCACCCACAGCTATTAGGTAGTGTCAAAAAATTGCCTTCATCGAGAGCTCGAACTCTACGACCTCCCAGAGACGCTGCAGACACAACGACAAAGCTGGATCTGAGCTAAACGCGGCCAGTTATCATTCAGATAGGATCTTACTTTTTCTTCGGGGAGAGGGGGGCTTTGAAAATTATATCAAAGCAAATCTGGTATAACTATTTTAAGAATATAATATTTAATAATAATAATAATAATAATAATAATAATAATAATAATAATAATAATAATAATAATAATGTCAATTTGCACATGAACACCTCCCTCAACCCTGAAAACGGGCATTACATTATTCACAAAGAACGCTTGTGTAGGTTTCACCTTCTGTTTCCAGAATGAGTGCCCTGTTGTGCTTATACGTATTACTCATCCGAGTCGTAGCGACATTTTTTCAAGATCTCAGAACATTCTGATAACGCTCTTGGCAGATGCAAGGACGTGTGTACATGGCCCGACGAGAATGTCGCATTGCATGACGACGTCGACCCTCATAGTCTAACAAATCGCGGCCAAAGAGAAGCACACTGATAAGTTTACTGTCATAACTACTTTTTTTAATAAGATCTCTTTTCATAATTAAGTAATAATTATCTTTAGGGAGAATATTTTATTTCGGGAAAGCAGTATTCAAATTGTGTCTCTTGGAATATTAATTCACTAACGAAATAGCGGATAAATGAGGTAGGATAAATTAATTTAGAGTGATTTGGAAGAAAAAGTGATTCGTGTTCTAGTGTCGATAAAAGTACAGTGAATCATTCGTTTCCAAATAGCTAAGCACTTCGAAATTACGGAAAATGATAATAATTCAGTAAATCATTGTTATTCATCATAAAAACCGAATCCCTAGACGCATGATATCGTTAAAGACTAATAACTTCACTATAGGCTCATCAAAATCACATCTAATTTTGGCTTAGCAAATAAAACCAATAAATTGATCACAGAATAAAGATAACTCGACTGTAAAATCAGTCAATAGATCAATAAGAAAACTCCGTGCATGTAATGATGTCGTGACCGCCACTGAGCCCAAACATTTGATGACGAAAGCAACCTTGCGATAACGCACACTTGCGTAACTCGCCTTAATGGTGCGTCACACGCCCCGCGCACATAGTTGTTTGTTGCAGCTGTATACACTAGACCATACCCTAATGGCAAATGGTATTGGGTGCGGCGAAAGTAATGACGGTGGCATTGAAAGCAGCAGAGACCACCGGGCACGACGATAGTGTATTTTTGATTTTCAAATTATTTTCGCAAAAAAAATTAAGAAACTATGAGACGTATGGGTCAAGAGCATAATCTGCGCACGTTATTCAGTCTACGAACGGATGAAGAAAACGACGGAAAGTCAATGTCCAGGGGTTGTCTGAGAGGCAGCAGGGAAGTTGAAGCCGATGGAATCAGCAGAGGCAACTCTACAAATGGAGATATCAAGAGCGTTGGATAAGATGAAGTGGAAACGTCCATGGGAACGTGGAATGATGAGGACAACGGAATGTAAAACGTAGATTGGGGCAACATAGACCAGGGGCGACGAAGGCTTCAAACAGAACAGAACAGAAACGACCAAAAGTATTGCAAGACCAAAGCGACGAAGTGAGTGAAGACGGTGCCGATGATAGGGCCTTGAGAAATGCAGCTGACGGGCGCATTCGAGTCACGGCTGGTCGCGGTCAGCCTGGGACGAACGGCAGCACTGAGAGCTGTGAGTCAAGGACGGCTGGGTGGCTGGACGCCGCCGGCGCCCGCCGTGTAGCGTGCACGCCATCGCACCCGCCGCTTCCGCCGAGCGGCGGCACGAGGTTCAGCGGCCTTCATGTAACAGAGGGCCTCGACCCCGGGCCAGGGTGCGAACTAGCAGTTTTCGGCTTTTATCCCACTTCCATCCATACGTGAAATAATCGACTAGATTCCCCGAGAACATGGCGAATGAAAACTCAGACCCGCCAGCAGTTCCGCAAGGGGATGGCGACGAATTATAACATCGGGCCTGATGGCTCCAGCCTCGCCACCTAAAATAATGCATCAATTCAATTCATCATTAAACTTTTAAGGCGGTGCTGACGCTTCGCTTCGCTCCGCGTGGTCAAGTCCATGACGTGACTTCCTCCTCCTGGTATCAAACTATAATCCAGTCCGTGCAATGCATAATTTTCAGCGCATTCTGTGCCAAATAACGTTTTTCCCTAAAACTTTTAACTTGAAATTTTAACGCTTCGCTACGCATGTTCAGGTTTTGATGAGGCTCCGGCCTTCGCCCTACGCGATTAAAATTAAACGTCCTTGCTTCTGTGCAAGCTTTTACGCCAAAATACTATTTTTGAGGAACAGTACATTAGAACTACGTAAACAGCCCTTGCTCCCGCCACTCGTTCTTCGCTTTCGTTCACCGATCTCGTGCCGTCGGAATTGACTCGGTACGATAAAGGATACGACCCTACTTTTTGCTTTTTTCAATAATTGAAATAATTTAAATTATAAAAACTCGCCATTCTCATTCAATACAAAATGGAATCAATTCGAAACAATATCTTCGTTGCCACCACTCGTTCTTCGCTTTAGTTCATCGATCTTGCGATATCGCAAGCCAATTCAAACTGGAGTATGATCTGGGATAAGACCTCAACTTTCTCCAGAGGACATTAAAAAAACTCCAGGGAAGAGAGGAGGGGATTGAAAAATTGATGGGTGAAACGAAGATCATCTTCGCCTAAGCAACACAATCTGAACGCTCTCAGGAATGCTTCGTCGATTTTGCTTCATTTTGTTGGAACATATCAGAAGGAGAAATTACAAGTGAGACGGCTAATGTGGATTAATATACCCCTGGAATGCCCCTCCCCCCTCATTTGGGTTCAATGTGCACCCTGCTGGACTTCCAGCAGCGACGAAACATTGAAGGGCCAACCAAATTTGTTTTCCGAAACCTCAACTCCACAAAATCATAACCTTCGAAATCACGTTAGCAAAAACAGTCAATCAAGCGCCGTCAAATGTTTCATTTGGGCGGAACAAAAAGTATGTGGAACCTGAAAACGAAAGGGAGCCCCTGAGCCCCTTATCCATTAAGATGACCCATGAGGGTGGCAAAAATTGAATATTTCACAAAATTCAGCAATTCTTCCTGATTCTAAAAATATACTTTATGTATATTAGTTTATCATGTCCATGTTTAAATGCCTTTTAAAAGCCGATTTGACGACGCCTTTTTAATGCCCAGCTTTAAGACAAGTGTCAGCCACTCCACCCCCTCGAGTAAAATGGCTCGGTATTTAATTTTGATGCCAATGTTTCCGTAGTTTATCTAAACTCTTTGAAGAACGTGTTTTGAGTATACGGACAATTCGCAGTTGATATTTTCTTCAATAAAAATTGTTAACAAGCTATGTTTACCCGCGCGCGTACTTTGAAATATATTTCAGCAATAGTAGATTGTTCAAATGCCGAGTGAAGAAGTTGTATTGTAAAGGTAAATTTTACAGTAATCAACACAAACGAGTTGTTGAAAAGGGGGTAATGGTTTCACCTCAGCGAAAAGAGGTTAGGGCTAAGTGTTTACCAGGCCTTCAAAACTCAAAATTGAAACACTTTGTTGGCAGTGAACAAGACATTGTAAATAGTGTGACTAGTGTAAATAACTGTGGTTATGTATTAATTTGTGTGAATAAACTTTCAAAATTTCTTTTGATTATTGAGACGTAAATGACATTCAAATCTTCAATTTCGATTTCTCATAACATAAGTTTTTGTGCCACTATCTCATAAACCATTGAAGCTACAAAAATATAACTTTAGTGAACGAATGAAGCAGATTATTCAGTAATATTACAAAGAATTTAAGCTGGAGGAATGTCATTTGTTTTCAAAATTTATAGGGAATAAAAGGACTGCTAAAGAATTTTTTATTTTTAATTCTCTGGGCATAATAAAATGAAAATCTTGGCGGTTTATTATTGTAGCAAGTTAATAATTAATAATATAAATTTCGTTTAGAACTAATTTTGATTAGTATTGGAATAAAGAGTACTGAAAATAAAAATTAGACATAATTCAGTATGTATTATATAATTATTAATTTTACCACAAATATACATGCCATGAGGTTAAAAATACAGTATAGAGGAAAAAGTACAATGATTATATATTTAAAATTTCATTGCAATATTTAATAAAGTATTTGAGTTATATTTCAAAATATCAGTGGAAAATGGAGTTGATGACGTCCAGGTCCCCTTAAACTGTTTAATATGCTTATTACCTTTTACTTGTAAAACAATTTTCAGTCTATTTCTGAAATTATTTTGGGCGGTATTATTGATTCCACTATAAAATAAAAGAGAGAAAAGCATTATTTTTGCCCCATTTATAATAAGTAAGTATTCGTTTTACTTAGATGAGTGAAAAATAATTCACTAATATTTATATCACCTGATGTGGATGTTCTGAACCACCCGCCGGTTGGCTTATTTTTAGCTACCTAAAATTACAACCCAATCATTATTAATTTACTTAAGAAATGGCATGCTTCCATACATATTTAAAATTGCTTACCATTGATCACTGCTGTTCTCAGAAAAACACCGGTAACATACTACTTCCACTCTTCGCAAAAAAGTGTTCACGCACACTACTTTTGCCCACTGTTCCACCCAACGTCACGCCGACTACCCGACCCACGATCACGACAGCACTGACTTCTCCCTCCGCAAACGTCACTCCGAAACAGTGGGACCAACGTTTGGGCAACATTGAAATTCACGTCTTTAAGGAAAAGACTTGACTATTCACACTTAAATACAATCGTCTGAAGTTAATTATTTGCTCCTTTTATTTGTTTTACTTATAACCGTTAATGGAACAGATTGAATTTATTTAATAGTCTAAAAACGATTACACGAATCTCCACGAATTTACGTACACGAATCGCCAAATTTCATTCAATAAGCACCCTTGCCCCTGATAATTGCTAGCAAACAATGAAATGTCTCACTTATTATATTGTGACGTCGTCGGATGAAATACAGACACGGAGTTCTTATGAACAGATTTATTTACAAGTTTTTCTACACAATAATTTCATTCCTGAGGAACTAGCGCTGCATTCCCAGAAGTGTTCATCCATGAGGCATACCCGCCTCAGCCTCACTCAGACTCCAGCTGCAAACTTAGCGCCGCTCCTGGTCTCTCGTCCCGTGGCGAACAGCCACACCTCGGAGCCAGAGCTAGCGATAACGCTTCTCGGGTATCAAGTGCCTTCCGCACCGCGATTTTGGTTCAAACTCGACTGCCGGCCGTTCCTTCGCTAGCCGCTTCTTCGAGGAATCGCCTGACCGGCCTCCAATGAAGTCGACCCGCATCACCTCATTAACCAATTTTGTGCCCATTGCAAATTTTGGTCCGCCGCCGCTGTCGGACGCGACTGTCGTCACATATCATCCCCCGACTTTGACACCTACGTTCCGACGTCGCGCCCCGGCCCGCACCCTCTGAGCTTGGTAGACCCCAGATAGCCAAGCGCTCCCCCTCGCCGGTCTCACGACTTGTGAGGTCCAGCGGGCATGTCACGACGTTACAGTAACTACACCTTTTAACTATTTGAATAAAATTTAATTTCATATTTAAACTACAAAATTATTTATCTTGTATATAATGTGATTTTCACTGAGATTTCAATAAAAGAACTATATATATTTTTTTAAGATTAAAATAAAGATAGTATGTCGAAGAAAGAAATGTTTAACATCTGATATAAAAATATTTCATCTTTGCTAACCTTTCTCCTTTACTACTAAATTGTCATTGATTTTCCACTATAATGTCTAATGTCACGTTTTAATATTTCCTACATTTTGTTTTTTTCCAGAGGAAAAGTTGATAAGGCAGACAATTTTGGAAATACAGCTTTACATTTTGCAGCAGCTCGAGGTCACATGCATTGTGTCACATTCCTGGCCAATTTTGGTGCAAATTTATGGGCAATGGACATTGATTTTCATACACCAAAAGAGCTGGCAGCAATGAATAACAGAGACGAAATTTTGCGCTTCTTAGATGGTATTGCAGCAAAGGAAGAAGCAACTAACTGGTAATACAATTTTTCACTGATTTAACAATATGAACTGACAAAAATTATTTCTTGTGCGTCATTACATAAACATAGCACACTAACATCAGAAATTCGAAATAAAATTACAAAATGTACTCTGCATATTTTTTCTTAATTCTGAAAAGGAGGGAAAACGTATTTGCTTTTATTGACAAATGTCTATTAACAGAGACATAGTATTGAGATTAATTATGTGTATGTGTGTGTGTGTATACATATATCTCAAAAGAAAAATTACTTTTGAGAGCAATGCCATTTTGATCAACACTTTGTGATAATAATATTCTTTATTATAGGAAAGAAGCTCAGAAAAAGCAACAGAAAGCTCAAAAGAATGCAGAAAAATTATCAAAGGAATATGAAAAAATGCAAGAAGAAACCAAAAGAATGGCTGAACAAGAGCAGAAACGTTTGCAGAAAGAAAGAGAAAAAATGGAGAAAATGGGAAACGCTCCTGTAAATGTAATGCCGCACAGGTAAGAAAATACATAATGAATTACATTTCATTGCTGTACAAGAAAAAAGCACTTGCAAGTTCTGTATATCATTATTTACTATGAAGGAAGGATTTTTATTTCATTTTAATACAGTAAAACTTGCTCAATATGGAATGTGCATAATGCAGAATTCTTTCTAATGTGAACATGAATCATGGTCCTGCCAAACAAGACTTCTAGTGTATTGCATTGTATACAGCAGAATCTTGTCTAATACAGAGAAAACTACTGGTCCCTTGAGGTTCTTCATTGAGCAACTTTTACTGTAATCGTACAAAACTTTTACAAAACAAAAATCTTTACAAATTTCTACCATTTTTGTATTTAATAATGATAGGTATTATTACAGGAAACAAGAGTTTTGAAAGTTGCATTCTCTTTGTTCAAATCATATCGGAAGAAATGAGACAAATGTTTTCCTAGTCGTAGATATTAATTTTTCTTTTTTAATTATTGCAAATTTAGATCCCTTCTCTTAATATACTATTTTAAATTGTATCATTATAGCGTTTACCTGTACAAACATTCTGCACTTGTATATCATTGTTTTAAAAGTGAAAATAGCTTTCTACTGGAACTAAACTTGAACATTTCTAATAACTTAGGTTTCAGTGTGGTAAAGTGGAATAGAACCACTGAAAAGGTCTCAGCTTCTAGAATATGACATAAGAAACATAACTTCTGTCTATATCAGATTTTAAGGGCTTAAGATGCATCATTTTTGCACAATGGGAACTTTTGATGCAGTTTAATGTATGTTGCAGATTGCATGTGCTCTGTGCATTGCATACCCAGTATCATCTTCACTCTATAATTTTTTCCAACTTAAGTCTTGGTGCTGGACTAGTGAGGGGTGGTCATTTTCTCTCCAGCAGTAACACACATGAGGCCTTTTATGGCTCTGGTTTCTTAAAAAAGGTTCAAAACCACCATTTTCTCATTGCATATGCCGGTTGTATATTATTAATATTATTATTATTCTTATAGCCTGTTACAATTCCATAGAGGGCAAGGACCTCCAGTGGGTTACACAGTGGTAGAATTCCCATTGTACATAAATGGGATTACATTTCACTAATGCCATCTTCTTGAACAGCAATTAAAAAATGTAAACACCTTTAAAATGAAATACTCACCTTTCTTACCTTTTTGAACACAATCACTTTATGTTTTGAACACAAACAATTACTGAGCCAGTCACCTCTGAATGTGATCTTACTAAACAAACCATAGCCTTTTTTTCAATGTTCATTTTCTACACATAATTTCTCTGCATGTGCAAAAATTCCATTATGCTACTATAATGCTCAAATTAAAACTGGCAATTATGTCACAGGCCATCCACTGTATTAACAGTATTAAAGAATATGGGGAAAAATCCTACTAAAGGAACTATAGTAGCAAGAAGCAGCACTACAGGAAATGTCAATCCATCATTTTCTGACATAGTAGGTCCTACAGCACCCCCAACTGGAAAATACAACAAAAACAAAGGCACAAGTGGTGTTAAAAAGAAGGTGGAAGTCAAAAAGAAGCTTCAAGGAACTGTCAACAGTCAAACAAATGGAGATGATTTTAAAGTTGGTGAGGTAAGAAAACATTGGTATTGTGTTAACAAGAAAAATAAATAAGAATTCTCAACAATACACTTTATTATTTTGGCGTAGGTTGAAGCTGATGGAAAAAGGTCAGTACGAAGTTTGAATGGACTCAGAAGAGACTCGCAGGTTATTTTCACAGGCTCTTTTGACACACAAGGAGGTATGAACTTCAGAAAACTCAATTACAGCAAGAGTATTGTTAATTAAATTTTGTTTGAATAGCTTTGTTTTTCTTTTTATTGTCCAGGCAAAGAAAGAGGGAAAATAACAGATGTTTTTGACACACAAGGAGAACTAAAACATGCAATTTCTGAGCCGGAATTTATGCACAACTCGGACAGTGGATTTGGAGATGAAATTCTCCTTCAGGAGCCAGCAAGTATATTTGACAGGCCAGGTTTTGGGAGTGTTGCTTTCAGGTACTAAAGCTTCAAAATAATTAATAATTTAGTAATATGTTTTACAGACGTGTTTGTTATTAAAGAAAACCAGACTGCATATTTTATATTTATTTTAATAATTAAAGATAAATAAAATAATTTAAAGAGTCAGATATAATAGACATCAGCTTCCAGATATTTTTGCTAATCATGTTCAGTTCTAACCCTGTAGAGTAGACAAAGAGAAGCCCCTTTAAACATGGTGTACACATTCCTCTGGAGTTCTTTTAAATAAAAATTGATAATTGAATAAGAAATAATTATTTTTACTCCTACAAATAAACAAGAAACATTATTAAAACACTTTAAATAAAATAAAATTACAGAATATTAAATTTAAAATCTTTTAACAATTAAGATGTAATGTCAAATTTATAGTACCTTCTGAAATGAATTTCATGCAAGAAATACAAACTATTTATTATTGCACATTAAATGCCTTCTGAAGTAGAATTCTATACATTAATACTAAAACTACACGGCCTTTCTAATTCTTTAGAACAAGTATAAGTGCCACACTCAATGCACTACCACATATGGATCCTGAAGACAAAGATAGTGCAGTAGCCAGTGAACGATCAGATGCAAGAGTTGGTGGGGTTGGGAGTGGTACAGAAGATTGCAGTATTGGAAGTGCAGGAAGCCTGGCACACAGAAATAATAATCTTCCTTGGGACGATGATGATGTGGGAAGTGGTGAGTATGCTCAGTGCATTAAGCACTTTAATAGGAAATGTAAAAGCATGCACGTTCACGCAACAATTCCACAGAACATGTGTTCATCAATAATCATGGCTTGTTCATCTAAAATAACATTGTCCTCTTAAAACCATTTTTATAACAAAAAATATATATTATTTACACAATTCATTTCCCAAATATTGAGAGGAAGTTTAGATTGTCAGAACAATACTTCCAAGATTTTCAATTCATGGGTATGTATGTATGTATGTATGCATTTTAGATTTGTGACTTAATGACTAATCTTTGCAAACCAATCATTTCTTCATTATTGTGTTCAACTACACACAAAAGAAAGTTCAATGTTTCACCTGTTGAACCATGATTTTGAATTTGCTGTAGAAATTTTATTCAATGTGAATCACTGCCAAAGAATAACATTTAATTTGTGTCATGTTTATTTGGGACATATTTTGATTTTCAACATTGAAGTTCACACATTACCTGAAATTTGAAATCTTTGAAATGAAAATTGTACAGCACAGGGACTGGGTCCTGAGATACTTTTCATTTCCACGTTTACTGCAATTATTAAACTTTGCAATTACATGTAAAAATAATGTACTTTAAAGTGGTTCTTTATCTCCCCTTATTTGAATGAAACTTGCTTTTTTTTAATTAACTACGTTAGTTCACCGTTGTATAACATCTTCAATATTCACTTATAGTACATTTACAACTTTATCATAATTTATATTCCTTTTATTACAAAATGTTAAAATAATTAAAATGATTTTAAAATATTTAAACATTCTACAATTTTATTACCATAAATCTTTAAAACTCAAATGTCTGACAAAATTAAATAGATCTTCTCTTTTCAAAACAACTTTGCATTTTGGTCACGTTACATACTTTAGAAGCTGTGGGAACACAACACACAATTTGATGCTAACTTTCTGTATTTAACTGACTGATTCTGTTTCATTTTGCTGGCTTTCTACAGTAATTTCTGTCAAAAATACATAAAAATGTTGTTAATAATGTACCACCTACTTACATCATTTGAGAAAGATATATGTGTGGAAGATAGTAATGGTTGGACAACACTGCTTCTTTTTAATTTCAGATGATGAACCTGAAGGATTGGGTACTGAGTGGGCTACTCTCCAGACATTCCTAGCTTCTGCAGGTCTTTTAGAGTATCTTGGTGTATTTGTCAAAGAAGAAATAGATCTAGATGCTCTAATGCTCATGAAAGAAAATGACTTCCAAGTACTTGGCCTGAAAATGGGCCCAATGAAGAAATTAATGAGCGCTATTGAAAGGAGAAAAACAGCCATGGATGACCCTGGAGAATTTGCAGATAGCAAGTTGTAATAGTTGCTGTGGAACTGGCATCACAATAACCATACTTGCCTTTTTTAATAGTGTTCTTGAAAAGTCTAAGAAAAACATTGATTAGTGTGTGTAGAAAAGTGCAATTATACAAGAAATGAAAAATCCTTTTCCAACCAGTTGATAAATAGATAATTTTGGTGTGCAATGTCCCCAAAGACAATGAAGTATTTGGCTGAATGTGCTCAGGTTCATTTGATTATGAAATTTCATTATTTTTGACATTTCCTGTAAATTTTTTTTTGGTTCACTTAATCAAGCTATGTATGTTTTTTAAAACTTGATCAATGAAATGCTCAAATCCAGCAATCCACAGGACAACTTGAAAATTTATGTTATTTCTTTTATGGAATTTTTTAAAAATCTTATACTGTGCATTTACAATATCATTTAGAGGTGCAATGATAATCTAGCCAGATAGCAACTTTTTTGGAGTTCAATATTGTTTTAAAACTATATATGAGAAATATCTGAATGACACATTTTACAAATAATTGTATATAGGTACATTCTTTCAACGTAGTTATAAATAGGTCAGTAGTTGCCTTTTGTATTACAGACTGCAACTTCATGACATCTTTAAGTATTATCATTCATTGCAATGTCTATGATAATTCCAGGGTTCCAATACTTTTACATGCTGTACCATGTGTATATTGGTGCTTTTAATTATATCTTACCTCTAGCCAAGTTTGTGGCTTCCATTATATTTACACGACATCTTAAGAGATACTTCTTGATCTCCAAACAAAGCACCTATCAGTGAATGTAAAACCAAAGATGGATTTATGTTTATAGTAGAGGTAGAAATAAAATATTTTTAAACAAATGTTCATTGAACTTAATTTTGAGGTTACCTTGATACTCAATGCCTTTACATTATTTGTAGCATTTCTGCCATTTGGGGAGAAATTCACGACTTGGCAAGATCCCTTTGAAATACAAGACAGTTACCTGGTAAGCATATTGTACTTTCCTGAAATTTTTTGAGGGAAATCAGTAACAAAATCACCATGTAAAGTGGATATAAAACAATGCACTTTCATTTTGTTAGTATATATTACAATCAATTGACTGTACAGGTCTGTATGAAACAAAGGACAATACGTGCAAACTCATTGTTTCTCGTAACAAAACATATATACCAACGAATAACAAGCAACATATTTCATCTACTTCAAGATGAAATGACTGAAATGGAATTAACCCACTACCAAGCCTTAAACTTATCATTTCAAAAACAGCAGTAAAACCAATTTACATGAGTGGAATAAACACTGTAGATCATTTAGCATGCAGAAAGTATCTTTTACAAACATTACTACTCTACACAAATAATTTAATAATTAGAATCAAACAAAATTTTCACTTAGTACTAGACTTCATTGAAGTTCATAGAAAAACATTTGCTGATCCATCACTTTGCATGATAAAGAATTCCACTTTTCACTTGATACGTTGTGCTTGCATTCTTCACTGCTGCAAGTTACCATTAGAAAATATCCTGTATCAGCATAAGCCTAAGATAAACATTATCACTTTTCACAACAGATCACATTTGGCGTGCAACATTTTTTTCCTATTATACATTAAATGTCCCAAAGGAAAATGCTGCACATTCTTAAGTGTATGTTGCCTAGAAAGCACTGAATGCATCAAATGCAATCATTACACAGCATTGGCACTGAAGAAATGTATAAAAATTTAAATCAACAGCAGAAATATGCAACTTGTTCATGTGCTGATTTCATATTAAAATGCAAATATGATTAAAGAGAAATTGTAAATTTCTTTTAAAAGAAGTACAATAGTTCAAAATACTACTATCTAATATACAATTCTGAAGACACAGAATGTAACACTACAAATGTTTCCATATACTTTACACGAAACATAACCCAATTTGATTGACTATTGTTTTTAGCAAATTCCTTCCTACACTACATAAAAAAAGTAAATGAAGACCTTCAATAATTGCAATGGGTGCCATATGATTTATTATGAAGGCACATGAAAATAGTTTTTGTTCTTAGGTTCATGCTAATTTTCAGTTATTTCTGAATGTGCATGATTCAACTTTCATAAAAATAATAAAAAACCTTCTGCATTGTCTTTTATTTTACTGCATGTAGCATACAGAAAAGTGAATTTTCAGTTTCTTCACAAAACATGGAAGCAAATTTCATGTCAACACTGACTGTATTGTACAAATTCAAAGATTGATATACTACAGTATCTCCCTTCTCACTTATTCAGTAGAAGGTGAAACCAAGTAGTGCTAGAATGAAGTCATAACAACAAACAAGATATTTGAAAAAATAAAGTTATTATAACTTATGATCAGTGCACTGACATCATTGAATACAATAAAAATAAACATTTCAAATAAATTAATACAGAGGTTCAATACAAAATATATCTATTCTCATCATCTAAAAATACTAATTACATATTATATAAGGGTATTACTGATTCTGAATAAATCACTTGGTTTGAATGGAGATATGATTCATACTTTTGCATCCACTTGTTTCCCTTGTTTGATACAGAAAGCAATTTGCACGTCTTGGAAAATATAAATTGGACTACAATAAAAAAAAAAAATATATTTGGTGATGAAAAGATTTAACCAAGTAGAGCAACACAAGGCAACTTGGCAATCCAACTTTCCATTTCTATGCTATTTCACGAGCACTGAAAAAAAGGCATTTACTATTGGCCTTAAACTTCATCTGTAATTAGCTGAAATACGTAACTAGTTTTGTAAACAGGCACAATGAAAAAAAGTATGAGCCTCCTTCATAGGTAACCGCTTGTCACCCAATTACATAAGTCGTGAACGTTTATGAGTAGGAGAGTCCATATTGACATCATGTGTTGGGCTGGCAGGTGCTGGGCGCTTACAATGTCGAGCAAACTCACTGGCAATGAATGCACTAAGCTCTGATGAACGTTGACGCCGACTCATGGGAGAATCTAAAATTTCAAATAATATGGTAAAAATGTATCACTCCTTGAAACGTACTTTTGTCTTCACATCACAGAAAATGCAAACTCACTTGATACTGATAACGCTTCCCTGAAAGTGTGTAGATCATCATCAATATTCACACCGTCTTCTGTGCTACCATGGTGATGTAGATCGTGATTTGCTTCCATTTGAAGGCTATGGGGGGAGCTGTGTCGCTCAGATAGCATGATTCGAGGTTTAGGAGATGACCTAAAAATAAATTTTGAATAATATGATTACTAAAACAAATTCAATTCAACCACCAGATAAATTATTTCCTGAAGCATGCTTGAAACTTAAGAAAGAAATTTAACCCTAAAATACTTTACAGTTTTATCCATTAGTACTGAACTGTCTAACAAGAATGAAAATGTACAAATTATATATGTATGTTAAGCCACAAGATAGCATGCACATCAAAACATGTATGGTTTAATAACAAAAAATTCAAATAATTTGCAAAATACAATATTATTAATTTATCTTCACATTCAGTAAAAAGTTTATTTATACCTATGATGCTGAGGTCGTGGAGGTGCAGCTCTGCCAGCAAGGTAAGCTAGAAGATCTTCTCTTCGGATGTGGTGTCGCTTCTTGCGGGCCCAATTAAGGATTTCTTTATTCCTTCGTTGATAACCGCATAATAATCCTAACTCACTGGTACGTCTTATACCTTCAGAGGACTCTATTTATGAAAATTACACAAAAATTTCAGCATTAAAGGAAGTCAGATATCAATGCAAACACATTTCATACCAACTAGTTATGAAGGTCAACATTTCAATCCAAGGGATTATCACCCACTCTTCTAACATACCTTTATACAATGTAGTTACAGTCCCTGCAGCGGTTTGGAATGGAATCCACAAGGACATACCCTGAAGACGATCTGGAAAATATTATAAAAAACGTACAGAGCTCGTAAGTGATCAATAGCGAGAATACAAAATGGAAGGAGACATCTACATTTCCGACATTTTAGAAATGGAGTTATACTCATAAAAAACAAGGAAATTCAGCAATTAACCTTTATACAACTGTGCGACTGCAGTGGCACTATTCTGAAAGGAAATCCACACTTTTTGATTAGTCAAGTCTCGTTCACTTTGGAGTTGCCTTTCATAATCAGGTTCACTTTCAAGCTGTTCGACACATTGTTGCTCCCAGTTAGAAATCCATAATTCTCGAAACGGATCATCTTCTCGATCCCTATCTTCGTTCATTTTATTGACGGAAGCCTTTTACACGAACCACTACCTATACACTAACGTTGCGTTTGCCTTCCGTTTCATACAATATCATTCAGATTGGTTCAGCTGACGACACACCACTCCACTACCACCATACAATCCATGAAGGCGAAATCACTTTCATCACAAGCCGCAGAGGATGACGGGAGGTGTCAGATTGCAGTTGCAGCGACATCTATTGAGAATATGTATAAACTAAGTAGTACCAGCTGTTTGACGCTAATGTTCCCCAAATTCCTACAAAGAATCTTCGTGATAAATATTCGTGGTTACGGAGGGAACTTTAATACTGAATATTGGTCGAAACATGACGCTCTAACATAATTCCAAACCCCTACGCAGATGGCCACAAAAAAATTAAATAAATTTTACTTCATTTACTTCGCATTTTGCACTTAAGAAGATGTGGGTAATGGTACTCCCTATACATCCGTCATATTTGACGATATACACATTCATATTTTACATACATATTTTTCGTAACACATTCAATATAATTTCATGAAGTTTATAAAATGACGTGTTGCCGAAACGGCCTCAACCATGGCCATCATATACTAGTAAGGAATGGCCGAGTATGAATAGACCAAATCCCGTACATTTTGGGAACTGAAATGAATTTCAAGTAACACCTTTTCAAAAGTAAGAATTTAAAATATTGAATGAATAAATAAATTATATAAAAATGTGCAATAATAGTGCAATTGTTGACGCGCAGACACTATTTTCTGAAGGAAATTGTAATTTCTTATTTTAATTTTAATTTTTCAAAACTAGTGAGTAAACGTCCGTCTGTGATAAACGCTAGCGCCTACACCGCTCATCGATTTGCTCTAAAATTGATAATCCCTTATCGATTTAAATTGAACTCAAGGCCCTCTGAGCCCTCCTCAACATCATTTTTAAAATTTTCTCAAAAATAGCTCCAAATTTTTGGATTAAACTTTGCACTTGAAAGAGTAAAGAACTCTTAAGAAAACGGCACAGGCATCATTTTCGTTGAAATCCCAGAGATTTGGATAATTGCAAAATGCAATTTTTTCTATGTCTTCCTACAACTACAATATTAAAGATGCAGATTTTTTCCTTGATAAAATCTGCTTTTTAAAGACAGATCATGACATAAGATCATGTACAATTTTTTGAAAATATGAGTAGTTTTTGCGTATGCATTGTTATGACGGTAAAAACGTGGTGCTGGTCTCATTTCCGGCGAACTCTGTATTTTCGAAAATTGCAAACATTTAACAATTCAGACCTACAAAAGTGAAGATACAGAAGATTGACTTAAACAAATTCTGTTCTACAATATCAGCTCTTTAAAATAGGCTATGTACAATGTTCGGGAAAAAAAAGTCGTTAGTGATTGAAATTGAAGCAATTTATGACATTTTTATTTCTCATAAACTAACTACACTTTTTTCAATTCATTTCACAATATGTCTTAAAGAACAGATTTTTCACTAGCGAAAGTGGTTCAGGGCGTCAACTGGTGTGTTTTTTGACCGGAAGGTCCTTGGGTTCGAGTCCCGTTGTGTAATTTAGCATTCATGAGGATTCATGTACCTCGATCCGTGTGATTTTCGATACGCAGTATAATAAATTATAATTTTTATGAGTAATGTCGGAAGTGAACATTTTAAAAACACGTGTAGTTGCGCAGTGTAATGTATTGTGATTCATCTTGTGTTTAGAAAATCCTAGTTTGATGGATAGTTTTGCTTCCAAAAGGGTTTTCGGTGGTGGTGAGCTAGTCCGGTCTTCCCGTAAGTGGTTTTGTTCGATTTTCGAAAAATTGGTAAGAGCAAAAACATCAGTGTTCGTGTAGGTTATTAGATTGTGTTTTAGATGTGACTGTTGGCAAAGGACTACGCATTATTGCTCAATATTTTTGCTTATATGAGGATTTATGTACATGGAAACCATGTTTTTTAAAAGTAGTTGTAATGAATTATAATTTGTATGGGTAATACCAAAGTATGTATGGAAACTTTTGGCAATGTTTACACTCACTCGCATTACTACTCGAAAGCCCACGCTTTCAAGTGAGCTATAGAGAATCAAATTGCAAGCAGATCATGTAAAAAAATTCTCGAAATTAAAATTACGAAAACATTCTTTGAAAAAGTGTGGCTTTCATTTTCAGATTCAAAAGGCGATTGAAGAAAGAATAGTTGTCTTGCATTCGAATTATTTTCATCGTTAGGAGCCTAAAACAGAACTTTTGACAAGACTGAATGTTCATCTCACCCATGAATACTGTAATACAAAATGTGCATTAATTAGAATAGATGCAGATAATTTTTTGCAAATACATTGAAGTGAGAGCTTCTCAACTTTCTCGAAATCTACAAAAATAAATAGATGACTTTCAAGATGTTCTCAAAAACATCAAACACAATAAAATGTAACAAGAATTACATTAGCTAATTTAGTAATGTTTGCGTTTTGTGTCAGGGTACACTGCTCCTCGGAGAGCGAAATTTGTGTTGCAGCTCTAATAACAAATGTGGACAAATAAATATGACCGATACATTGTACTAGTTGCCGTTTTATGAAGCTACATCGTACCGTGATACAATACACTGGATCCGTTTCTCTGAAAGAAGGATAAAAAAGAAAATCCAGTGGCTTTGTGACACCCCGCTGCCGGATTGAAATGAAGTATATTTATTCCCCCACGAATTTCACACCATGTAAATCTTATGCACCAGAGGATGTGTTTGGGGACAACTGGGGACAATGGAAGCACCATAATGCCTGATTCCATTGTCCTAGCTCCAGAATTTTAGACTAAATTGGCAATGGCCACTTGCACCACTCTTATATAAACATGAAATATAACTGAAACTGTTTTATTATAAGTGTTTATTAATACCATTTGCCCGAAGCTGGGCAAGTCAATTTGAAACTGTTTTTAATTATTATAATACTTGAAACTATTTATCTTTGTTTATTTATTAGTGCCCGACTTCCACGTGACAGTTATTGTCCTACTTATTGTGTAATTATATATTACTTACGTGAGCCGACGTCCCATCTAGTACGGAATAGGTAATTACTGAAAATGTATTATATTAAAAAAACTAAAAAATTATTGATCTGAGGGGACTATCTATTAAAGAAAATAATCAGCCTTCCTTTTTCAATAACCCAATTTCACCATTTAATAATATTATTTCGTGGTTCCATTTACAAAAGTTTACTTTATAAATACCATTTGCATGCCATCAAATTTAATATGACTTTTGTTATTTATTAAAGACTTTTTAAAGATTTGCCCAATAATTTATTTGCAAAGAATGATTACGTTATCTTGCGAGGTATTTTCCGTAGCGCTTAGTGTTTTTGAAGATGTTCTCGTAGACTGCGTGCTGCCGAAGTGAAGTTTTTTTCCGTAAGAATCTCGATGACCACGTGTAAATTTCTGCTCTTCTTTCTTGAAGTTGATATTTAAGTTAATGTCCCAACTGTATCAAAGTTAATATCCCTAAAGCTCCTATTTTTAATACGAACTATTTTCAACGAAATGACTCCTGAGTGCCTCGGATGGACACTCCTATTCGATATTGCTTCACATCATATCTAAACGCCCTGCCTGCTTAAATCGCTACTACGGCCAGATAGCCTTCCATGTGTTCGCGACTGTCACCAGGTATCTTCTGTCAAACTTATAGCTTTCATGAAACATGTTACATTCGTTTTCGTTTGTCTGATATCGTTTTGTTAGTGTGTGTGTATATATATATATATATATATATATATATATATATATATATATATATATATATTTCATTTGCTACAACTCGTTTCCGACAGTCCTCTATCTTGATTCGACACCTACTCCTAAAATAAAATCTATCCATCTTTCCTAAACCTTGTCTTATGACGCTTCCAAATTAAAAATAAAAATAAATTATCTGCGACCACATCCCAAATTATGACTATGTTTATTTTCTACTAGAAATATCCAATGTCCAATATTCATTGTTTATTCCAAATAATTGGCTCTTCTAAGCAGGATTTTCACCAAAATTGTTACAGTCCATCTGGCTGAAGTCGCTGCCCCTTAAATTGGAAACCAATAGATTAATTTTTGGGGTACTTAACATGAAGCCTCGTTGACATTTTAAAATTTTCTTAAAAAATGATTCCAATTTTTTTTTATTAGATGTTGCCCTTGGATAGCGCAAAGAACGCTTAGAAACAGCACATTTCTCAGTTTTGTTAGAATATCGGAAATATGGAAAACTGCACCAGCTAAATTTTTTTCTGAGTCTTCCTACAATTACAGTATAGAACATTGAGACTTTTTCTCTAAATAAAATCTGGTATTGAAAAGTATATCTTTAAGTGATGACATATACATTGTTTTCAAAATATGAATAGTTTTTGCGTAATTTTGTGTGAAATATGGCAATCTTTACAAAAACTTAAATCAGATAAGATGTTCTCGTAGACTAAAAATTTATCTTTAATCTTTTTGAGCTGTATGCATTGAATATCATCTCATAAATGCCAGTTTTATGCATTATTTAGATTTTTCAAAAACTACACAAGCATAATTTTCTTTATATATTTCTAACGCACTTTCTCGAAAAGTCAAAACTTCTCTTTGAAAATCAGCTCAAAATTATACATTTTCAAAATGCACATTTTGTCAAACACGGCTCCCATACTTTCCCTTAAATCTTTTTGTTCGAATATACTGAATTACATGACATTTATATGAATTCTTTTGATTTTTAAAAAACGATACAAGGATTTTTTTTTAAATATCTCTCGTGACTTTAAAATTTAATTATGAGCATTTGTGTACATGACTGCATTTTGTACGCAAATGCTTCAAATTATTTTTTATGAATTTTCTCGAAGACTCATTATTTCTCTGTAAAAATGAGCTCGAAATGGCGCATTTTTAGAAAATATCAAACAACAATTTGTCAAAGGAACCAAAGTTTTCAATGGAACTTTGCGTACAGGAATGTGTTTTACACTTGCGATATAATTTTAAAGACATAATTCAATTCTAGTATTAAGAGAACAAAAATTGAAAAAATGTGAAAAATATGTCATTTTGGCGCCGATAGGTAACTGCGGCGAGGGGGGGGGGACAAGAACCAAAATCTGGACTAAATACTTTAGAAAACTAACTAATGCGAGAAAGTCTGTGCCATTCTATAGCACCACTAGTTAACTGTTAATGTAATTAAGGCTTTTTTTGTTCCAAAGAGCGTACTTTTATAATCATTGCATTTTTTAAATGTTCCATTTCGTCATCTGCGAGCGTGTAATAGTCATGAACATGTCATTAGCGTGTTATTTGTCTGTATTATCTGCAATATAATATAATATACTGTTTACCTACGGAAACCTACGAAAACATGGGGATCACTGGGCTGCTGAGATTACTGAAAATGGGTCCGTGACTTCAACCGCCAACAGAGCAAAGTTCTTCGGAACTCGAATATATTGTCTCCAGTATCCTTTGTTTACGCATATAGTTATATTGAGTGAAAAAATAACATCAACACGAACTACTGAAAAAACTAATATCGTTCACGTGCGAAAATGATGATTATAATTATTTTCGAGTTATTTACGAAGAACGATAACAGTGTTAGCAACGGGTTGCGGGTTGCATCTGCATGATAAATTACTTTGTTTTGTTTAATTTAATTTATTTGTAAAACACACGCACGCACACATATCTGAATTTTGATATTACTTTTTTGACGAAAGTAGGCCTATGGTCAATTTGTTTTCTTTAATGCTACATTTTATTAAAATAATGGTTGAATATATATCTAATAGGACTTAAATGCTTTTAGTTTTTATAGAATTAAGGGAGTAATGTGGAATCACCCACAAAGTTACAATCTTATGTTAAATTTGCTGAGTAATCAGAAACCCACCATTTCAGAAAAACAATAATATATTTTCTTTCTGGTGTTGTTCGGGAAGTTGTTGAAAGCACAGTTGAAAAAAATGAAATAAAAATACTTAATTAGTCTGATTGTGAAAGTAATTTTCACATATTTTTCCTTTAATGTTCTGTTTATTTTTAATTCTCTACAGATGTTAATTTAGAACTGTAAAGTCTAGTATTCTATTTTATAAGGTGATTCATAATTTATTAAAATGTATATCTTTATAAAAGTAATTGTAATTATTATTATTATTATTATTATTATTATTATTATTATTATGATCATCATCATCATCATCATCATCATCATCATCATCCAAAATATGGCTGTGTTTCTCTTGAACGAAATTACTGTCAAAATAATGACACTCTTTTAGAATATCATTTACCAAATTTTAATAGATATATAAAAATAAGAGAAGAGAAAGGAGGAGGCAGCATAATGCTATTTATAAAGGAAATGTACAAATTTGAACTTGTGTATTTGGTAGGTTATCAGTTTGAAGTAATAGTAGGTAATTTAGAAATAAATAACAAAATCAAAGTAAGTATATTTGTAGTCTATAGACACCTAACAAAAGCAAAACTCTTTATTTACAAGAACTAAATAATATTTTAAACACAGTTAAAAATATGAACAAAATAATAATTGGAGATTGTAACATAAACACCTACAATGATGAAGAAGTGATTGATTACATAGTTACCTTACTAGATCACAAGTTGGTGCACTGCATTAGAAATGACAACAGAGTTGAAATAAAAAATGGTAATGTTTTGATGAGCAGCTAATGCATGGATCATATAGCTGTTAATGGAAATGCCAAGAACATAATCCCATTCATACTAGAAAAGAGAGATAACAGATCATTATTTAATTGGAATCTCATGTAACTTCACAAATAATAAGATACTTCTTGAAAATATAGCAAGAAATATGAATTTTTAAAAAGTAAACTACAGAAAGAACTAATGAACATAAATTAATTTAGTCTTCAAAACTTAACAGCTAATGAATGGTACAATGTAATAAAATTATCTATGATAAAGCTTTAGTCTCTAAAGAATCTAATAATAGTATAAAAAAGTTAATACTGAAACCCTGAATAAACTCTGAAATCAATGAATTGATAAAACAAAGAGATAACTAGTTTAAAAGATGGAAGAGGACTTCAGTCAAAAATAAAGAATTAAAAGACACACTAAGAATAAAGGCAATGTTTAGAGGAAGAGAGAATAAAGGCAATGTTTTACAATTATTCAAAAACTATCTGGAAGGAAGATCATTCAGGGTAAAAATAGATAACACTTACAGTGAAATAAAAACTGTGAAAAGAGGAATTCCACAAGGTAGTTTCCTAGGTCATATACTTTACCTAATATTTGTGAATGACTTAGAAAAATTTCTAGAAGATGGTTCCTATTATATTTATGCAGATGACAAGATGCTATTATCTGTAAACAGAGACTCAAAGAAAGCAGAAGTGGTCTCACAGGAAATAATTGGAATATTTCAAAAATGGTGCCATGATAAAGGTCTAATTATAAATGAGAATAAGAATAAAATATTGCATATCACAGCTCCAAATATTGCAAGAGCACAAGTTAAAATATTCATTAACAAAGCTGACTGCCTACACAAAACTGTAAGAACTGTCAATGTAATAGTATAATTAATTCTGTAAGCAAATTGAAGTATTTAGGTGTAACTTGTGATCAAAACCTGAGCTGGAGGGGGATCACATTTTGGAATTAAGCAAGAAAATAATAACATGTGTTTGGAAACTAATGAGAATTAAAGATTTTGTATCTTATAAAATTTTCAAATTAGTCTACTAGTCACTAATAGAGCCTCTGAACAGGTATGGAATTGGATTGTGTGTGTGTGTGTGTGTGTGAGGGTGGCTGCATCAAAAACTCATGTAAATATTATACAGAACTCACAGGATAAATGTATTAAAAGCCCCAACAAAAAAATGAGCATAACAAACATAACCCTGCAAGGGAGTACAAAGAAATTTTTTCAATGAAGAATACAGAAAAATCAGTGGGCACAACTATAAAACTAGAAAGAAACACAATTTTATAGTTCCAAAGACTTGTAATACATTTGGAGAGAGAATGCTTAATACAGCTATTCCAAAACTGCTTAATTCAATGCCAGATGAAATTTTAGAAGTTAAGTCTAAAAGGGTATTGAAAATAAATTAATTATTAAATTAAAGATAATTAAGTATAACTTAATTTTCATTTTTGCCTGTTGCCAACTGCCATTTTTATGTGTTTATATCTCAACTGTTTTATTTATTTACAATTACTTTTTATTTTAGATAATAATTTAATGATTTTAATTTCTTTTTGCCTGTTGATTACTGTCATAACAAAATTTTGTTTTGTTAATGATATACAACTAAATACTGTTACTGCTGTCATTACAAGATTTTAATTTGTTAATTATGAATTACTTTCCTGTTGTTCCTTATTTCCCATTTTTGACTGTTGCCTTCTCTTATTCAGTTTTATTGATATTTTAATTTTTTTTTAAATTTTCGATAATAATTTGATTGTAATTTGTCAATTAGTAATTATGTCAATTGTTAATTGTTTACTGTAAAGACTCATTTTTGTTCTTGTGTCTTATTATTTACTTCCTAATTATTTAATTAACTTCTTCATAATTTTTATGGCTATTGCTAGTTCAATAACCAATGTGTAATGTAGCCAATTTGACCATTTACTTCATGTTAATGTTAGTGTCCATTCGGCTTATAATTTCTATTCGTTTCTTGGAAAAAAATCTAAATTTCAGTAGAAACAGTTCATACAACATACAGTAACTGGCAAACAGTACACACGATTGGGTGAACCATAGCCAACAATGGTAATACACAAAAACAAACAAAGAAAGAAACAAACAAAAGTACAAAGTAATACACCCTTCTCTGACAAGTACAAAAAGTACTTAGAGAAGGTTTGGACTGTACTGGATAAAACAAATTTTATAAGAAAGGTATTTTTGCTAGCAGGTTTAATGTGATGTAATGTAGTCAAGCAAAATTAGAATTCTTTCTTCTTGTTTTGTTGTTTTTATGATGATGGTTTTTGCTCGTTCTAAATTTTATGTGTAAATAATAACATTTGATGTACACTATCAATGTA
>BOPP01000006.1:4426617-4442374 GCA_017312745.1 Gryllus bimaculatus
TGCAATGATTGTAGAGAGCATTAGGTAGGTTTCAAACTATCGTCATCAGTTTCAAAAATGTTTTATAACAATAATTAGGAATGTGTTTCACAAATCTTACTGTGAAACAACAATTTACTGTGAATAAAAAAATTTTCAGATGCTAAAATCAAATTGTTACAAAGAAGGTTCATAACTTTATATGGTTGATGAAAACACTATTATAATAATTCTGAAACTGAAAGAGAATTGAATAATTTTGGTGATGCACAAAAACATGTTTCTATAAGTTCTGAGTCAAAGAAAAATATAAAATAACCATTCAGAAAAATCTTTTAAAGAGTGTAAATTCAAATTTTCAATTTTTTTATTGACATTGAAGTTATTATACATAATTTTTCAATAGGCAAGCTAATTTTTGTTACACCATCACAGGGGTAGATCCAGAACATATTTTGGATGGAGGGTTGGAAGTACGGGGTGAAGGGCAATTTCAGTTCAGACCTTTATAAATATTTTTGATACTACTAGTATATTGATAGTGGGAATATTGCTCTGTTTGGGATGACATTTGTACATGGTAATTATTTAGCTAAATTATCATGGTCTCCGTGGTCCTCCTTTGGAGCCACACTCCACTAGCAGGCACGCACTTTACAGCAAATGAAAAACCGCATGAACTCCTAATGACACCATTTATTTAGAAACGTATAATTGAAAATGTATTACATTTCTCCTGGAGCTGATTACCTGGTATTGCTTATTGTTAGTGAAGAAAAATTATATTTAATTCATTATATTTCTAGTATTGTTATAACACCAATTTACCTTTGCACATATTCTGGAGTAAAAGGGAGTAATACTTCAAAACTCAAGGTTTCAAGTGAGAAAATATGTATGAGAACCAGATTTCAAATAGACAAAATCTGAACTAGACCATAAATCATAGAGACTCTGCATTATGTGCAAATGAACATTCTAATTTTGCTATGTGTTACGTGTTGCTAATGAATAAGCAGATTAAGACCCTTGTGATTAAATGATATGCAATATCAAATGGTTTGCAATCTTGGATATTATTTTCATATTAGGTTAAAAAAAAATTAAAAACTAGTAGCCCCCACATTGGCTGATTTACCTTGAAATTGATGATGGCCAGACAGACAGACTAATACAAGCAACTGAACCTCTGTTCACCAGCCATTAACATTTGTGGACAATAATGCAAGAAGTTTTAAATTAACCATCATTTTCAAGCACACTATTATATTTTTACTTGAGACAAATTCTTAGCTTAGGTTGTGAAACATTTTATACCCTTTATTATCCATATGTAATATCTTCCAATTTACACAACTAATGAAAGTCTAGAAAATGCATAATAACAAAATAATGTACAATGTAATATTAAGAGTTGCTGTTCTGGAAATAATTATTCCAGAACAAGATAAATAAAATGAACTAGCAGTGTTACACATTTTACTTCATGATGCATACCAGAGGGTCTTTTGTAGAAAAGACCGTTATTATTTGATAAAGGCTGGCATTTGGAAAAATAGAGCTTTAAGAAATAAAATTTTCTCATAAGAAACCAATAATGGCAAAATTGTCTGTGGTTTAATCCGTGGTTCAAGAATCCTATGGAAGATTAATCAAGAAATTTCAATGCAGTGTCTATGTATAAAAAAATTTATTGCTTACAGAAGAACAATACAATAACATTATTATTCCTTAATAAAATATTCTATATCTATATGAATATGTCTATGGTATAAAAGGAAAATATTTTCCTACAACAATTGCTAATATCAAAATGAGGTCATGTCACATTATTACTTAATTTTCCAAGAAACTTTGAATCAATGCTTTTTTCTGGCTTATGGCAAATGGCAATTTGTATTGAACAATGTAATAATAACCTGAAGAGAAAAGTAATAAATTATTATTATCATTCCTAGACTACTAAAACTGAGATTGAATTTTCATAGGTTGTATATGTGTTTTGACAAACAAAATTCAAAGAAAAAATTACTTTACTAGCATAGTGTAATTTTATTCATTCATGATTTTTTTCAAGTCTTGTAAAGCACCTTGAAACAATTTTTATTCAAAATTTACTTTCAAGTTATACAATTTATTTAAAAAAATTATTTTTATTTATAAAACTATTTCATGGACACACTAAAGAAAATGCAGTTTTGAGATTAAAAAAAAACAAAAAATTTAAAATGAACACAATGACACAAACTTTAGAAACTTACAGTATATAATTATTACTCATACTATACAAAAAGAACTGTAGCATTCAATTCAATTCAAGAATCACTCATTCATATTTCAGGGTTCTACATTCTATAATTTGTATGTACAAGTAAAAATATATCTACTGTATAGAAAACTATGCAACAGTCTCCAATGATACAATGTTACGTTTGAAGATCAGTTTCCAGATTTTTATGTTTTTGCTTTTCTCAGCACCAAAATTTGATTGCATCAGTGACCTGATATGAAAAGAATGTTGTACAAGACAAAGATCAGGGAAAAAATTATATCCAACTCCGATAACGTTGAGTTGCAAGTATAGTTCACCACACTCGACAATCCATAACACTATTTGTATTATGAAGTGAATATAATGTCAACATTATCTTTCTGGGCTGAAATGTAATTGAAGTGTTCAGAGAATAACATTTTCAGACATATTTACACATTCGTCTTTATAAATTCTCCTCCACATATTTTTGTTGCACTTTTTTTAAGGAGAAGATTTATATACACTCTTACTTCCAATGTTGTTATATTTGTTGACACACACAAAAATGCCTTGGGATGGCATGACAACTGAGCAATGATCTTTTTCTCATTCTGTTAAGAGTCTTAATAATTATATGGTCCATACTGTGAACCATGATAATAAGGCCCAGGATATGCTCCAGGAGCTGGGTATCCAGTAGCATAGGCGTACTGTTGCTTCTGAGGGTACACTGAAATAAAAAAGAGGTATGTCAGAAAAGTTGTGTTGTATTCAATATTAGTTCTGAGGCTTGTTTCAATAACTCAAATGTCAGTTAATGTTTCTAGGTTTCTAATCCAATCAATTAAAATATCATAGTTATTTTTTATCAATCAATGTAAGATAATTTGAATAAACGTTATTTATTTAATAGTGTTTGAAGGGTTTAAATGATGAAGCTTATGGTAGATGTCTGGAATCTTGTGCATACATTAAAACTACTGCTGCAATTGGAGTTTTTAAAGAAAGCCTCAGAATTCTTTGAAATTTTGCCATACCTGTACGTGTTTGTAATAAACTATTTATCCACATTGTTCGAGTATACGGAAGAATTGCAATGTTCAGTAATCACGATGGTGAAAATAACATTAATTAAGAGTATATAGGTAATATTAATAAAGGGTTTGATTTACCAAGAATTGTACAATATTATTCTTCTATTTTTTTAAAATCTTAATTTGAAGGTGAAAACGGAGATCTTACAGTATTAAAATAAAATATTCAATTAATTTATATTTTCATATAATTTAATATTGAAGTGATTATACTATATCAATTATTAATTTACAAAAACATTGACTTGCACATGACTATCACTGCAAACTTCTTCCATATTTGAACAAATTTGTACTATCCAGAAGGGAGATCAAATTATTTGTTGCTAGCTAAGTAAGTGCCAAAATGTTTCTAAATCTCCAACAATGTGCTCGTTCATTTTTCAGTTCAAGTGGTTTATGTTTTTGATTTGGAGAATTCTGAATTACAATACATTATTTCTGAAATGTGAGAGTTAGGACTAATAACAATTGTACAGAAGCAAAATTGTGAAAGAAAAGGAAAGTATTTTGAAGGAATTGTCAGAAATTTTAACTAGTACAGAAATACTAACTAATACTTGGATTCAGAAGAAAAAAATTATTTTCAGTACTACAAGTAAATACAAATTTAGAAATATTTCAAGAGATACTATTATATTTCACTGAAGTAAATGGTTACAGTAAAGCAAGTTATCCAGCACCTTTTTAAAAGCAAATAGCATGCTGGCACTAACAGTGTCTATACTCTATGTTATTAATACAGTTAAAAATGTTTATGGTTAAGTGGAAAAAAAAAAAAAAATGGAGATAAGATGAACAATAAGTTAATTTTCCTTCTCATTTGAAAACATGAAAATGAATCGTCAAATTTGTCTTTTGGATTACTATCAGCCAGCTCAGCAACAGTACTCTAAAGAGTTTTATGGAATGAATCGATTACTTTATTCATAATATCTCTGTACCTGGAAGCCCTCGCAAGGAAAACACAGTAATATACATTGAGTATCATAACACTCGAAGCCCGCAGTTAAAAAAAGAGTTCTGGCAACTTTTCAAATAAATTAAAAGCACACCTTTCTAATGACACTTCCACATTGGAATAAATTGCATCTGTGCATGGAGCAAATGATACAAGAGTTGACGATATCCCTCCATATCTACATATTCACTATCTGCATTCATCACTTAAAAAAATTGTCAATTTCATAAAAAACATAAGGCCAGGATTAATAATACATGAACAACCAATCTCATGAATTCACCTGCACTACGAGAATGTTTGCTTTCTCAATCCAGGAATGACCTGTTTATGCCTATTCACCCTTTGTTTTCTTTATGCTTGTTGGTGTCCAAGCGTGGATATCTTTTAGAAATTTACAATTCTTAAGAGAAATTTGATGTACTGCAGTTATCAACATAAGTGCTACGATTTAATAGGTGGCAGATATGGGGAGAGGACAGTAAATGAACATTAGTTGCCTGACTTTTCTTTAAGGGGCAATTGCGTCCACAGGCTTCCAGTGCTTACCAGGCATTAAATATTGCATATTCATGGCTTCTTCCTTTTCTCGTTCACTTCTCAGGCAAATTGCTGCAGCTGAGAAGAGTATGGCAGAAACCAGTGCCCATCCAACACCAATCCAAGCCACAATGTATGACCAGTCATATGATATGTATGAGTTTTCCCTCAGCACCTTCATTTTGTGTTAAATGAAAAGCAAACCAAACAGCACTGTGTTAATAAATGTTAAACAATAGGAGTATAGCGAGCCAAGAAAATCTGAAAGCTTGATTGGACATATACCATTAAAAGTGTTTAATTAAAATGTAATTGTAGTAAAAACTACATATTGATTGAATTCTAGGAACTATCAGGCATTTCTACCATTAAGAAGAAATGAATGATGGTTCGAAATGCAAATTTCAAGTGTATTTGATGCGATTGCGAAAGGTTTCTGATGTTTCAAAATTATGCAAACAAAATGACATAAATATATTTTAAGTTGATATTGTTTATATGAAGAAGAGGTTTTTACGGGATCAATTATGAAACATGCTGTCAAGCATTTTGCAGTTTTCTTATTAGTTAGCAAACATTGGAGGATTACAATGTAATATTCAATTAATTTAATACATGGGTATAGATCAATTAATGGATTATGTTGGCCACAAGCTTCCAGATGTTTCCAAGGCTCCAGCTATACCTGGCATGATGTACTGGACATTTCTTGCTTTCTCTGCCTCACGCTCAGAGCGCAGAAAGCTGGCTGCACTGAAGAAAAGTGTGGAGGAGGCGAAATAGAACCCCACACTGATCCAAGCCAGGAAGTATGACCAATCATACCAGATTGAGGTTTCTTCTTTCAAAGCCTGATTTTTTTCAACAAGTAAAAATTAAAAATAATAATATTCTTTGATGGGATTTTCTCATAATTCTTCTATTGGGATTTTTTGACATCTTCAGTAAAAAAAACAACAATTAAATGCAACAAGGAAATTTTATGTAATTAGTCTAAAAATAAATTGATAGGCAATTGTATATACTTTTAAATGAAATTTAATAATTGAAACTTCTTAAGAAAGTAAAAACATATTAGGTACATTTTTATAACTAATCGTCAGCTCATTTAATAATCAACACTAAATCAGAGTACACTTACATCATTCATAATGTGAATGCAAAGGGAAAGAACGAAAAAATAAATTATACAGAAGAAAATACTGTAAATTATTTTGAGAGAGTTAAAACTGAATTTTCAAAATTTATTTCATAATGGATGCATTAGATTATTTTACATAAAAAAATATATTGAACTACCAAACAACTGTAAAAGTTTAAAGGAAACTCTTGTAATAACGAGTTCTTTCCATTCATTAGCAAACGTTACCATTATTTTCAACTATAATGAAATTTAAAAGAAAGTATAGAATTTTTTTTACTGCAATCATAAAATGCAATTAGGAATTTAATAATATATCAAATTATATCAAGCCAATTTAAGAGAAAAATAGTTATATTTTGTAAAATGAAATAAAGGATCTCTCATCCCATACTCACTGAATTCCATTGTTGATAAAATTCCTCACCAACCACTTTCTCTTTCTCATAATACTCTACACCATGCCAAAGTCCCATTCCACCAGCACTCAGCAGGCCTGTGGGAATAAAGAAAAAGATTAATTTTTTAAAAAATGTATTGATTTCGAATTCAATTGAAAAGTTTTTTCTTATTTCACTGGTACATTCCTTAGAGTGAAATGAACAATAATGCACCTTCATTCTCAACCTCAAAGAACGTTTTAATATATTGAATGGAACCTCAATTAATTCAATTAAGACCTTTATAAGCAGCAGCTCACAAAATAATAATGAAGTGGGTGCCAATCTAGACAGCTACACCAAATAAATCAGTTATTACATTACCATTAACACAAAACATTGAGTTTTATAATCAGAGCCATCTGAAACATCATCATCATTTTGTAAACCACAATTCTTAATGACATAAGCTGCTATTGGTTAATTAAAATTCTGTAAAACTGATTCCACAACAATGAGAATTGATGTGTTTCATCTCTTTTCTACATGTACTGTAATAATACAGTTCAGAAACCTGCAAATGATCAACATTTTGAAAGGTGTACATGATGTGAATTGGCAACTTTCTTTAGGGAGGCTGAATACATTCTCCAAATGCTCTCGGGGAAACATTCATAACTGCCTTTCCAATTTGAAATGTGCAGTTGAACAAATGCCTACCTTTTATATTAAGATTGAAGTCACAAGAAAACAAAATACTCTACAATATATTGAAATATTGTTCTAGTCTCTAGGTACTGAGTTTCATACAAAAAACTTTAAAATAAACATCTTTAAAAACCAACAGATTATAGGTAACATCAAAGCAGGCTTTTGCAAATGACACCTTCAGAAGAAAATTTCTGTAAATTTGATTGTTTTATCTCTTTTAATAAAGATAGGGAAATTTAACCCTGGAATACGGTATACTTCCATTGTTGAAGTCAGTGTGCTACTTGAAATTGTCTAATATTACATACCAGAGGTTAACACCCTCTTTATAATCTGGAAATATATAGGCATACTTCACTATTTTATCCTATCAAACAAGATCATGCAAACCATATTTAATCACTTCATATCATATCGTGGAGGTACAATTAATAGTTAGCAATTTAACACATTAGTTATAACATTTAATTATGTATCACATGGACCTGCACGCACCTCCAAGTAGCAATATACAATAAAAGTCCTTCTACAAGGTTTTCTTTCTCTTCATAGGATTGTCAGAAATATGAGGGGCAATCATAACTCCCAAGAATGTCCTCAAATTCAGTAAACTCACTTTTTATTCACAACCTATCAATATAAATGTTATTGCTGATAAATTTACTCAAACATTTTAGGTACCAGGAACATCTGAGCTACTAATGCCTTAAACTCTATGTTAAAAAAAACTGGAAACTATCATAACAAAGAAAAAAATAAGTTTAAAATATAGCAAGAAAACTGAATTCAAAAAAATTTACTAAAATGTTTAAACAAAAAATATAATGTAAATTATTATTGTAAATATTTTCACACCTTTCTTGATCACAAACTAAATTCTCAACATTTCTCTCTACACTAATCTCACTGATTTTTTGCCCAACTATTTAATTTTTTTCAGTAGTTTTCTATCTCTTTCACTTACAGGCCAAGAGCATAAGAATGGCAGTCGAGGTGATGTTTCCAGGAGATCGTCTCCAGCATCCAGCAACACCAGTCCAAAAGGCAATGAATACAACAAAGAAGGCCACAATGAACAATGCAATCATTGAACGTCCCATGTCTGAAAAATTGTAATGAGAAAAATTAGAACTTTTAGTAATTTTTAGAATATGTTGTTCTTTTTTCAAGGATTTAATAACTTTATTAATAAAGATTCTATTTAATTGTGTAACATTATAGGTACTTACGGAGTCTTGCCATGGCATCATCAGAAAATTGTTTGGTGACATTGTCCACGTCCGGTATATAGTAGTCTACGTTATTGCAGTGTGTCTCAACTGGACTCAGATATGTTTCCACTGAAAAAAGAAAAATGCAATGAATATTCCAATGAGTACTGATATCAACAAATTGCATGAATGAGTAAAAGTATCAAATATAAACCTTTCTTTATCCTCCTGACAAAGAAAAAGGAGACCAATTGTGTTCATACTCATTAGCTCATAAATATTTTGTAAATGGCAAAAAATATTTCATGGAATGTGTAATATGTTGGCAGTATTCAATAAGAATGAATACTGAAAGAACTCTTCAGATTTTTAAATTAAATATATCATATATTTAAATATTGAAGATGTAAATCATTTTAATCTGCCAAGGGCATAGACATTAGTCTATATTGACTAGGTAATTGTAATCTGATGATGAATGGAAAGGAATGAGGAAAGGAAAACAACTCATATTACATGTAAGATTGAGTTATAAATAAGTCAATAATGAAAATACTGGTACTATGTCACTATGTACTTTCTCACATTATATATTATAATAAATATATAATATTATAATACTACTTGAACCAGCAAAACTGCTACCACCCAACAATGTTTTTGCCCAACTGTTTTTAGGTTTACCAAGCTATGAGTGTTAACACCGAATTATATTGCTCAGACTACATGACAACCTTTTACCCAAAAAAGAAAGTTTAACGTGTATAGAATTTCTCAAGAGACAAAATTAAGAGATTTCAATGGAAATCGACACTGTTACAAGAGTACTTTGCTCTATCTGAAAAATAACAACAACAACAACAATAATAATGATAATAACAATAATAATAATGGTAATAATAAAAGTAAAAAAAACTAGCTGTCGCAGTGCGTTGACCTCGTAGTGGGGAAATCTGAGTTCGATTTTTTAGTCTGCCATCCTGACCGGGGTTTTCGTGGTTTCCCCTCGTCAAATGCTGGATGTTCAAAAGGGCCACGATCAATCATACTATCATCAGTGGCATTCTTTGTTATTGAAGCGTGTTGTCAACGCCAAGGAAATAAAAAAAAATCCCCCTTGGTTATTTAGATTTTTTCATTTATTCGGACTTCCCTGCGATTTGCGTCGTAGATCGGCACCAGTGCGTTCATGCAATTGCAGACAGTGAGCAAGCGTAGTTCAGGCCGTTGGCGAATGTCTCCAGCCGGCCGCTAGAATTCTCTTCCTGACAGCGACTGAATTTGACCTAGCTAATGTAGGAATACCTGCCACCGTCGGGACTCGAATCTAGGACCTCCCGGTCAGAGGCGCTGCAGGGACATCAGTTGATGCCCCAAGACACCTCTCCCAGTATTAATCAGTTTGAAAAAAATGTTTTAAAGAAGCAAGTTTGCAGTCAGGTGAACAATACTTATTACTTACAGAACCCAAGAGATCAGAGGCTCCCACCAAATATGGATTCAAGGGATGGGCAGGGTCGGGAGTGTGTGAGTGAGTAACAAACATTGGTCGGAACACTGATTTCAAATTCTCAACTCAAGCAAGAACCAGCTAAGCGAATTCACCAAATCCGATTTAGTTTGATACGAAATATTGCAAAGTTACTTATAAAAACAGTACTCATTTCTAGGTTTGAGTTTTGTCCCTACTCCTATTTTGTTTCCCTTAAAAACAGATACTTCTGCGCTTCAACCCTTGCATCTCACATATTCGTTCGACAAAATCTGCTAAGGGTTTGTTGCTTGTCTTGTCAGAGGCGCCGGCCGCCAGTTTCGACACACGGTCACGCACAGCTCGGGCGCGCCGCGACGTCGGAGCAGCTTCGGGCGAAGCGGCTAGGAATGCGGCGGCGGGCGGGTGACTCGGTTGCAGGTCACGCGTAGCGGGACCGCGCGCGCGGTGGGCACCTCAGCCGCCGCCGCCTCCGGTGCGGTTGCGCCCGTGGCGATGGAGGTCACGGCGGTGGCGATACCGGCGGCGATGGTGGTGGCAGCATAGGTGATGTGGTGGTGGAGGTGGCAGTATAGGTGTAAGAGGCGGCGAGAATCTGCTGAGTCCTGTTGGAGGCGGCGGTGGAATCGGGGTAGCAGAGGCAGTTATAGTGACTACAGCTGGCCCGCCGCCGGTGCGGCCGTGCCCGCTGCGCCGCTGCCGCCGCTGCGGTGCCGCGTGCGCGCTGCGCGGTGCGTCGCTGCGACGTGGTGCCTGCCGCGCAGCGCCGACCACACGACCGATAACCTCAAGGCGATTCGGAGCAGGTGAGCGCGCGCGTGCTTCCTTCGATGCCCGTTCGCTGCAGTGGGGGCGTCCAACTACGATTCGGCGTTGAAGGCGGGCGTCGGGGGCGGCAGGCGGAATCGGGCTAGGAGCTGAATCACGTGACTGACGGAGTGGGTTTCTAGGTGGTTAGAATTTGCAATGAAAGGAAGCTCTTCTGAATTCGGCAGGTAAATGCGCGCTTGTATAACTGGCCTCTTACGTTCTTCTGCACAACAGGTGGTAATTATTATTATTATATTATGTATTATTAGAATTAAATATCATCGTCTCAGGGAGTCCAATGAAGCTTTTTTTTACTGAGCTTCTATCGAGAGGTGAAGCGAGAATTTTTATTAAAAGTGAATTTTTGATGCGCAGACTGGCAGAGCAATTTTTGGGGGTTTTTGAAATTTTTACGAGATTACACGGAGACATAAGGTGACTTTTACGAAACTACCGACCAATATCAGGTATACTCATACTGAGTCAAACTAATAGCTAGAAGGCGAGTTGGTGATCGTATGCAAACATCAAGTTAAGTTGATCGCATTCTACCATTTATATCTTAAAATTCACGTGTTTGATTGTATTTTTCAACATTACTGATTTTATTACTTACGTAGCGGACCCCGACAGATTTGTCCTTGTCCAAAGATTTGTAATGTGACAGTTTTTTTGTTCCTACATAGTTTATTAGTATGGGCAAAAAAATTTCCTGACAGAAAGTCCACCCTGGTGATAGGCCGTTTGTGAATAGAAATATAATTTAATTACAAATATATAAGCATTAAAAGTAATATGCTTTATTGTTCAAACCATGTTGAATAATCATTATTAAACAAAATCAGTTTTATTTTATTGTAGTGCTTTGTGATATACAATGATTTTTGTTTGATTACCTGGGCGCATAGACAAACAATCTGATGGTTTTCCCACACGAGGACAGGCACATACATGTTACCATGTGAGAAAAGGGTTTTCCACGATTCCTTACCAAACACTAAATATTGCCCGGGACTTGTTTTGGTGATGAGCAAAGCAGCCGAATGGAAACTGTAGTTGTTTTTAATTAAACGGACTAGTCGGATATATTGGGATGCGCGGTATTGCGTACGGTCTTCTCCTTTATAGCTTTGCTTTCAGTATAATTGCTTCTATCAGTTGATTTTTAAGTAATTTTTTTTTTTATTGTAACCTGTGCCGTTGCAAAGACGTGGTTGTTGATATATCGCAACATATATAATACCGTCAACTTTATTGAAGACTGTGATGTGCAAACCGTGTAAATCCAGTGAGTTTAAAATTTCTGGTGGGATAGTTCACTTACATCATCTGGTTAGTCCAAATCAACTGATTTTATTATTATCCTCGATACGCCCTGTATTTGTTTTTTTAGAATTTAATTCATTTCATAATTTTTTTGGATCCATATAGCTCGTTGTCAACCAATCATGGTTTCTGTAATTTTTAGAATATTCTGGAAAACTTATGAATAAGTTATCTTTTGATCGAGTTAACTGACAAAACTTTTGTAGGAAAGTTAACAAGCCAGTCACATTCTATAGGAATTTGCCATTACCGCATGTCAATAAGTTTGTTTAGAGATATGTGTTTTCAGCATTGATATTTTGCAAGCTCGACACGCATAATCTTGCTTTATAAGTATTGACATGTATTTTCCACAAATTGGAGGTTAGACTGCATTGAGTTATCAGCTGGTGTTTGATCGTAGGAATCACTGGGAATGTTTGAAGAAATCTCTGATAATAAAATATTGCACCAAATTGGGTTTTGATTGCTGCGTAGATTTTTTAAGGTTCTGTCTAAAGTCCTCGAAAGAACTTTTTTTATTGCATCGTGCATTCATCAAAGTAATTCTTTTACATTTGCTTGCAGACCTTGCATTGTAGAGTTTTTCGGAATGTTTTAAGGTCGAGTTCATGCTTTGCATTTTAATGGATTTTAATGCTGAATGTGGTGTTTCGACCACTTCAAGGCAAGTTCCTGGCGTTCCGACGAAGCGAGTGCAAGTTGCAATTTGTATTTCGTGAGCCAGACTCGTTGCTAACCTATTAAGAAATTCAAAAAAGTTTTTTCCCTGTACTACGAGGATGCATCTAAGAAGTAAATTCTCCAGTTTATAATTTGTTATGTTATAAGAGTGATCAATACATACTTCTGTTGTTCATCTCAATCAGTTCAGATTGTTTTGATTAATTCTTTAAAGTGTTGAGATATACGTTTTTTCTCGATTCACTCTTGGGTTAAAGAGATATGCATTGACGATTGGGCGCGGCAGGGCCTAATTGGATTATGTTTTGTTTTGACATAATTCAAGCCAACCCATGTCCTCATTGAAAATCAATCTTTCGTTGTTCATTTCTTGACTTATAGTGATGATTAGATCTATGGATAAGAAATTGTAAGATTAAGTCCATCTTAATTAGGTGACACGGAACATAAAACATTATTTATGATAACTGATATAATAATACCTTAAAGTTGCATAAAATTTCCCGAATACATTTGTTGCCCGAAATGAGGTCATTTGGAAAGCAATTGTATATTTTTTTGGATATTTGTTAAAAGTGTTATGGGTAAATAAAGTACAATGGCACTGGTGTTGTGCTTCATGGTATGAGTTTCCTTTACATTTGCGCACACATCATTAGTTATATTTTATATTTCAGTGCTTAAGCACTATGAGACGACCGGTTCATTGAAACCAATAACAACACATGGTAGTTGATGTAGTCATTGACACACAGTACTGCCGCAGCGATTCAACTTGCGCGATTTATTAGTTGAATGTAGGACTCGGCGATTTTCCAGCGTTCGTGCTATCCGAATTCTTTTCACGTTGATTTCGGTCGTCCACGTTATTGGTGGCCATGATAGATGGAATTTAGGTTGGTTTGTAGTCATTTTAGGTTCTCTGCTAATTGCTTCATCGCTAATAGGAGGCCATATCTTATATTATATATTTAGGAAAGCGACTTAAGATCCTCCAACCATGTATTCTGTCTCAACGACCACTCAACCATGTTTTGATAGATATGATTGAATTTGACTATTTTTTTGTATAAAAGGTAATAAAAGTTGAATATTGTAGGGTTGCACCTTGCCAATTCCAGAAACCGGAGGAACGGGTGCGAGCGGGGGGGGGGGGGGGGGGGGTAATTAAAATATTCAATTGCTAAATAAAAGTGTGTAAGTGAGTGACGAGTGTTAATTTTATAATTTAACTTACTGTAATCTATTTATGTAATTCAAATATAAATAAGAAAAAATAATGAGAAAGATATTTGCTAATTTTTATATCTATATTATCTATTATGGTAGTGTTTAACATCCTTTTCTATTGAATTCGTTGTTTTATATACCGAATTAACAACTTTTTTTTCCGGAATTCTTTAAAGTGATTAATTGCTCAATAAATATAGTCTTAACTTTCTGTATGTTCTAAACAATAATTTATGAATTAATTTATTTTTAGGTTATACGAGATTATGTAAAAAATTTGTTATGTTAATTACCTGTATAATTATTGTTTCGTTTTTAACATTTTATTTCAATTGTTATTGTATATCCTAAATATCTTCGCTTTGATAGAGATGTGATACGAATACGAAAATTCGATCTTGTTCAAATGAGATGATCGAATAGATTGCCGGGGGATTATTCTTGACCCTGTTGCGCGATGCGATTCTCGCATAATCGCTAGATGCTGTTCTGTCTGATATAACGTAGAAAGAAGGAGATGGCGGATAGAGATGGCGATAAAGAGAATGAAAGACCAATTTTCATGTTTGCTGCTCTTTATCTTTCTAATGAAGAAGGAAGGACAGATTTCGATGAAATGAAAAGAGCTTTAAATTTTAAGATTTGAAAAATCTATCTATTTGTGTAAAAAAATTTGAAAATGTAATTGAAATTGAAAAAAAAACGGAGATAATTTATTCAAAAACCAGAGACGCGACAGATGAAGCTCAAAAACCGGCATCTCCGGTCTAAACCGGAGATGGTGGCAACCCAAATTGACTCTTTGACGTAGGAAACATAAGAACATGGAGCTTGTGCTGACTAACAAAATTGAATGCTTTATAACAACAGTTATCAAAGCTCAATATTGATCTAACGGTTTTAATTTAGAAAACGTGGTTTGTATGGGAAAAGAAAAAGCTGTTTTGTATTTTTTTCCGGCAATTATTTTGCGATATTTTTTCTGAAGTAAAACATCCTTGAACTTCAACGAAACATTAAAAAAGAACATTGCTCCAAATTGGTCCAGGCGGTTGTTGAGTTATGCGCTTACCGCCACAATTTTGCGATCATTTTTTTATTATGTTGCAACAAATGTAATGAAACATCAATTACTTTTAATACGTATAAGTAAATTATTGTTGAAAAGAATACTTAGGAAATTGTGTTAATGTTAGCCTTAATAACGTGAAATGTTTCAATTTCTAATTTTTGCGTGTACGTATTGTTTCAAATCAGTTTTTTGCGTTCGCGTTGGTTGCAAATCGTCTGCTTATAACGAAGAACAGCGGTTATTAAATCCCAGGATGGCCTTCACTCGTCTCAGACAGAGAAAAGTGGCGTTTAAGGCGCAAGTCCGTATTATCAGTTTAAAAACTCGACGTGCGCTTGAAAACTCAATAGGAATATATGTGCTTCGTTTGCTGAGCAGAGCTTTCAAGTTCGGGGAGGCTGAAGAATTGGGACGACAACGAGTTGCAGATGGGCCTACTACAAATTGAAAGTAACAGAATTTGCAATGCTACAAATAAACTTATATTAAAATTATGAAAAAGTAAATCTTCTATCCTGTGCTGTAACGTATGTGCATCACGTTACATTTGCTTTGGAGGGCGGGGGCTTTTTTATTTATTGAGTATCACTGATTCACTATTTTCTGGAAAGGAATCTATTTACTGTCTTTGTTCTACCTGTTTTGACCTGAGTCATGTTTTGGATGGACCGAGTTACCCCAAAAAACTCGTAACAGTTGCTTGGAGGAGCCTAAAGCACTATTTATTCTTTGATTTTCTTTTTTCTACAAATGTCGAGCTGCCGTGATCAGGTCGGTGCTTCACTGGATAAAATACTTTCTTGATCATTTATTTCAAGGTTTCTATTCACACAGTCCCAACCGAAGAAAGAAAGAAGATGGTCGCCTGTATT
>BOPP01000006.1:4442399-4452456 GCA_017312745.1 Gryllus bimaculatus
TAGAGCCTGATCACGTGACCTGACGGAGTGGGTTTCTTGGCGGTTAGATGCAATGACGAAGCATCTTCTGAAATTCCGGCAGTAAATACTGCTCTTACGTTCTTTACTGGCAGAACTGGTATTATTATTATATTTATTATATATTATATTATATTTATTATATTATATTTATTACATTATATTTATTATTATTTATTGTTATTGTTATAATAATTGTTAATTATTATATCATCAGTGGCAGTCCTATGAAAATCTTTGTAACTGGAGCTTCTATCGAGAGGGAAGCGAGAATTTGTATTAAAAGTGAATTTTGATGCCCAAAAGAATACATTAGGAAATTAATTTTGGAAATTTGTGAATGTTAACTTAATAACGTGAAGTTTCAATTTCTAATTTTCGTGTACGTATTGTTCAATCCAGTTCTTGCAACTTCAGCGTTGGCGCAAAGTCGTCTGCTTACGAGTATACGAAGAACAACGGTTCTAATCCCAGGATGGCCTGTCACCCCTCAGACAGAGAAAAGGGCGTTTACGGCGCAAGTCCGATTATCATTTAAAAACCTCCGACGTTTCGAAAACTACAAATAGGAATATCACTTGCTTCGTTTGCTGAAGAGAGCTTTTCAAGTTACGGCTGAAGAACTGGGACACGAGTTGCAATGCTACAAAATACCTAATCATTACAAATAATATGAAAAAGTATCTACTATCTGTGCTGTACATCATGTGCATCACTAGTTCCATTGCTGTCATTAGCATGTGCATCACTAGTTCCATTGCTTTGGAGGGGCATTTTTTATTTATTGAGTATACCTGATTCACCATTTTCTGAAATCGATCTTATTACTTCTTCCGGTTTTGACCGAGTCATGTTGGACCGAGTCACTGTAACAATTGCCTGGAGGCCTTAAACATCTTATTCTTTGGATTTTCTTTCTACAACTGTCGAGCTGGCGTCTCACGGTCGGCTTCACTGATAGATACTTTCTTGATACATTTATTTCAAAGATTCTGATCACACAAGTCCCGAACGAGACAGACGTCGCCTGTATTTACAGTGACGCCCCCACAAAGAAGTTCAGTCTCGGAAGGATGAGAAAATTTGGTTATTTTATCACAACATCGCAATATGCTATTTGTTAAAATAAAAAAAATAATAACCTCGAAAAGCATCAGATGAGAAAGAAATAATTAACTCAAATATTCTCATACTTCTTGATAGTAGAGGACAGATTACTTCACAAATAGATTCGCGATACCAAGTAAGTGTACGTTCACGCTCGTAACTGTCATTCAAGGTAAATCTCGGAAAGTTTTAGCGATGCATGTAACATATGCATTCGTGTGCATGAATGCGCGTATGAAAATCGCATCACGCATCAAACATCACGCAGACAAACGGAGATAAAGTTTTCATTTTTCAAGGATATTTGAAACACGAGTTGCCATAAATATAAAAATATTCCCATGACATATCTTAAAGATAACTTTCTCTTTAAAGAAATGAAGATATTTTGTTAACGAAGAAAGAAGACAATATACATTTAAACTGCAAAGGCAAGTTTTTACGCGATGGTATGGGATAATTTATGATTTTTTATTAGAGAGCTAAGTTGATGCTTTCACGGAAAACTTTCGAAAAGACGCACGTGCATAAATACAACTTACAAGTAGTATCTTTTTAGACGTAAAATCGTAAACGTTAACCTCTAAGCTATGTGAAAGTCGAGGTAAATTAGTTTGGAAACATTGATTTTCATCTAGGGAAGAAACTGGCTTAATGAACAGTAGAGGTACGTTCACTTCTCTAAAGAAAGAAGCATTTGAAGGTGCAATTTCAGCTTTCCGTTTTGACAGCTGTAAACTCAACTTTTGCTCTAAGCAAAATGCCTGGAGAACTTCACTTTCTCTCGCCACGTTCCGAACCATTTCCATTTTTTAAGTTTTAAAGGAAGTTTTAGAAAGAGGCAACCTTTCATCCTAACAACAAACTAGTGTCAACAAATTTTGGCAAATACTTTTCCACAATAGATAAATTGCTTTAATTTGCACTTTAAATAAAAAGAATTTATAGTAATGCACTTAGATAAAATAATTAACAACTGGATCAAATATGTTTAATCTATAAGCTCTGCAACTTTTGCTAAATACTTTCTAGAATTGGGAACTTCCAATCTTAATTAAGTAAAAATGTCAAATTGGACGTTCGGTTATACACTAATTACTTCATTAACTTCGTTTAAAAGGGGCTTGTAATTGTTGGCTGAGTAGCTGAATTTTTATCTTTGTCATCAGGCACCTACAAGTGGTTTAGACGCCACAGGTAAGACTTGAAATTCTAGAAAAAAGGACTGCTTTTTCTTGCGTAAACACACTGGGTGCCCGAGGTAAAAGACTGTTTTCAGGAAACAATTTTCAATTTAGAATACAGGGTATAGTGTACGCAGAAATATAGTTGAGGATTTAAAAAAAATCGAGATTAGACGAAATGACCGACTCCTATTTCGATGACGTATTGCCTTTACATGACGTATTGGACACTGACAGTTCAGGGAATTCCACCCGTATAGTAGGCGAGACATTATCTCTCCTGGAAAGAATCATGAATGACTATTAAAGGTCTTCTCTATGAGGTAAAAGCACCGATCAGTCAGTTCTTGGATTCGGGCAGCTCCACAATGTCGTTCTAGTTTGAAGGGATGAGCATATTTGTTGTGTCAGTTGGGAGGCGTCCGTGAGTCAATACGCAATTTCATTGGAATTTCCTCGAATTTCACTTCCAATAAATTTATATTTGTAGCCGCAGTGTATTTCTTTATAGATTAAATAATGATTTTAAATATTCCGGAATGGAAGAGAAGGCCGAGAGGAAAACCGCAGTCGACGAGAAATGGGGACGGCAAGAGAGTTACGGTAAGCCACAAAGACAGGGTCGGTGTTGAAACCGTAGATGGCCGTATAGTTGTGGCGGGGGCGAAGTCATGCCGGAGATGGAACCTAAAAGGAGGATGAAACAGTTCGGGTCGGGGGTTGGAAAGCGAGTGTTGTCAGTACAGGATCGAGGAACTTAGTGGGGATAGAGAAAGCAGGCGGCTGGGATAACGATAAATAAATTCGGGGTAGGTGGTAAATGAGGTAGGGGTGTTGGTGGCAAATTACGTAAGGGGTAGGTAGCAAAGGAGGTAGGGATAGGTAGCAAAGGAGGTAGGGATAGGTAGCAAAGGAGGTAGGGATAGTAGAAGGAGGTGGAGGTAGGTAAAGGAGGTAGGGGGTACGTGTCAAAGGAGGGAGGGGGTACGTGTCAAGAGGGAGGGGGTACGTGTAAGGAGGGAGGGGTACGTGTAAAGGAGGGAGGGGTACGTGTCAAAGGAGGGAGGGGTACGTGTCAAAGAAGGGAGGGGGTACGTGTAAAGGAGGGAGGGGGTACGTGTCAAAGGAGGGAGGGGGTACGTGTCAAAGGAGGGAGGGGGTACGTGTAAAGGAGGAGGGGTTGGAGACACAGAAGGCGGCAGGCATGAGGAATCGAGTGGTTGGTGGAGGCAGTAGGGGGGGGGTGTCAGGGGATGGAGGTAGCAGGTTCCTGAGGCCCGGCCGTCGCGCACGGCGCACCGCGGAAGCGCGACCGCGGGAAAACTTTCATGCTTTCAGAGCGCGGTGGCTGCGGGGCGCCGCCGCCACGCGACTCCTCGGCCTCCGGCGCGGCTGCCGCAAACAGTCCGAGATTCACCCGCGCGTCGGAGACGATGACTGGGTCGCCCGCCAAGGGGACCGCACACACATTTCTGCTCAAGTCGCTGCGGGCGACGGAATCTTTGCGCTCCGAGAGCGAGATGCGGGGGAGTCAATGTTGGTGGTTGGGCATCTTCGGAAGAGTTGCACGTGAGAAGATGTCGAAGATAAGGATGAATTGCGAAAGAGAGAAGAAGAAGAAGAAGAAGAAGAAGAAGAAGAAGAAGGAAGAGAAAATGGGAGGAAAAATTGCGACATTTTAAATAACGGATAAAAAAAGTCCCTGCTAAATTTGACTATCGTTGGGAAATATGGATATTATTATATAATTTCAGTTTACTACATAAGGTAATCGAGTAGACGTCTTTAAAGCCTCCATGAAAATGGGATAAAGAGGGATAACGTATTGGGAATTTCTAGTCATTTCATCTATTTTTATAATTAAGTATTCTAACATTACATTTACAGTTGAGATTAATCACAAGAAATAATAGCAGTTATGTCATATTTGTAATAACTGAGATATTCACATATTGTCTTAAGAAAATTTAAAATCTAACCATTCACACGATTTGCATCGATTACTTTCTTAACGTTTTCCCATTTAATCGCGGGAGATTTATTAATTAATTTTGATTTTTAGCTAGCAGCCCGTTTCCAGTGTCACAAAAGCAAACTGTTTCAAAGTGTTCGTAAAATTACGGTTGGGGGGGTAGTTTTTGAGTGAGCGTGAGTATTGGAAAATTCGACTTCTGTCACGTCAGGGATGTAAATGAATCCTGACCCTAAAAGCCCTGCAAAAATTAACTTTCTCAACCTTCGCCGTTCTAGATCCATTTTAACGATGACTACCTCATCAACATTCGTCACCTACATCACAAAATCATCAGCAACATAAAAATTCACATCGTCAGAAACATCAAAACACCAACAACGTCAGCAACATCATCAGCACCATCATCGTCATTATCATCTTTTTACCGATCTTTGCAACGTGAAAACGTAATGATTCCCATCCTCTAAAAGCGCAATTTTCTCGCAGCACCACCTTCCAGGGCACGCAGTCGCAAACGGCATTATGCAGGGGGGAGGGGGGAGGATTGCGCATGAGATCGTGAGCGCGTCGCCAGAGGAGCGAGCTCGCTGTCGCTGTCGTGCGGTGCGGTGGGGTGGGGTGGGGGGAGGGGAGGGGTGGGGAGGGTGGGGAGGGGAGGGGGTCAACGCGAGTGGGCACGCGGAAGACGCTCCTCGGCCGCGCAGCAGCGAATGGATGCTCGCGCGCATGCACAGAGAGAAGGTGGGGAGTCAAAGACCTCGGCGACTTCATTATTCAAGCATTATGTCTCAATGTTCTTTTTTACTTTCTCCTGGGCTTCGTGTTTGTAAAATAGGTACTGATAGCCATCTTACATTTTTTTAAATTTTCGAATTTGGACTGGTGTTCATGAAAAATGAATGAAAAACTGTGCTGCTTTCAAGGGAGGATGCGCATGAATTTCATCCCCTTAATACGCCAATGATAAGTTATTTACAAAAATAGCTTTTGCTATTTTTTGTTCTAACGCCAGTCGTTCAATATATTAATTGTTACATTTTAAATATTAATTATAAGTTAACAAATAAAAATGCAGTTCTACTGAGCATAAATGAAAAAGTTATATAAGAAATATCAAGTGGATGGACACTTATCTAGCCCCCCCCCCCCTAACACACACAGACAAAAAAACTTGAGTACATTTGATCAAAAGGATAAAAACTACAGCTTTTTGTCAAACAATCAAGTACTAATTTGACTTTTTTATCGCCACAATTTTACCAAACTCATTTAGAATTATGAATACGCTCTATCGTGTTCCTCTCACTAACATTATGTATACTTGATGTTAAATTTATACATAATAACGATACTACAATAAATTTCATTTGAACAGTACAGAATATTGAAATGAGCAGCTTCGCAGCTCATGGGTTTAGCGCGAACTTATAAAATAATACTAATATTACATCTGAATACATGTTCTGGGCATCACTGATATTCAAAAATTGTGTTACGTTAAATCCATCTCTGGCCAAGAATGCCTCGCAAACATGTCGATTTTGACCCCTTACCTTCCATACTTTATCTTAAAGTGAAATTATCTATGCTTTAAGCGTTTATTCGAACCCTTAATCCGACAGCAGAACGGCTGCTGCCGAAGCTATCGGCCCTTCTTACGTTCTGGTGTTACATTTACTAGCACCCTGCACATTTCATTGTAATATTTTCAATTTTGGGTCTAATTTATAGTAGCCTATCAGAGGTGGAGAGAATTGGAAACTGAGAGGACAAATACTTATGAAATATTACAAGAATGGGGAGTCGAAGCAACTTTGCATCGACCAGTTTTCTGTAATCTCCGTTTAATAGTAACAGCTTCCGTTTCCTATCGCCGTGCAAAAATGTCATTCTTGGTGAAATATCAAATGCGGGACTGCAACTATCAGAAGTCCATGAATGACCACATCCGTCTACAAATTTCGCAAACAAATCCGTTCTGTAACAAAGGTCACGATGGTCTGGCGGAATAATCAAATCAACAGGATAGCGCGAAACCCTCAGTCAATTGTTCCGGGTTCCGCCCACCACGGTTTCTCCGTCGGGAGGTCACACCACCGAGGCGACTTGTGAACGCCCGACCGCCCGCCCGACCGGCGCAGGCAACCGAGTCGAGGGTCAACGCAAGTTCATCTAGCGGCAGGTGCCCTCGGGGAAGGTGAAGTGCGAAATTCGTTTCCAGTCCCGCCTCGCACCAGAAACAACGAGCCAAACGGGTCACGCGCGCGGCGCACGTCGTGAGCGTGTGCGCACGCAACGCCGGCTGACGTATTCCGCTAATCACGCTAAATGAACTGTCTTCGGTTCGCGATTGATAATCTCGGAATGATTCTGTCAGTTACGAATGGAGACAGCGTTAATATTGGAGGCCTGTGGCTTTCTGCAAGATAATGGTGATTGTGTTTATGGAACGGCAGTCTGTGCAGTGATGTACGTGAGGAGAGTCCACTACAAGGTACGGGCGGTTTGGTGCTGTAAATGCAAGAGATATGCAACACATTTTAAATTAAACTATAGGAATCCGAAGTTGCATAGAATTCGAACTTGCAATTTTGAATATTTGTTCATAGCATCATCGGCCATCAAATTGATTTGATGAATGTGAAATGTCGCTAATGTGGACCCTAAGAAAAGCTGCCGTGATCATGCTGTGTCCAATACAATTTCACATGGGTCGACCGGGATTTGAACAATGATACCCAAAGATGAAAGGTGGAGAGCCTGTGCACTAGACCACAGGTCATCTCACCCTTTTGAATTGTTAAAATTGAAAAAAAGTTTCCATTTCCTATTCCTTTAAACGGATAAACACGCTCAAAGGGGTTACAAAGGCCACTAAGCATAGCCACGTGGAAGTGCTCGTCCGGCTCCTTGCGAAACCCTCCACTGAGCGCACGCACCCACGCAGCAGGTGCGCGTCGCGAGTCACCTGCGAGAGGAACGCAGAGGCGCCGTCATTTGCCAAGAGGTGAGCAATGAGGCGAGCTCATTTGAAAGAGAGGGGGGCGGAGGAGGTCGCATCCTTGCAATGGGTGGGGCATTTTTAGGGTTTTTATTCCAGCAGTTTTTATTACAAGAATATAATTTGACAGTTAATTCAGTTTTTCTGAATCTAAATTAGAAATGGCGCTCAATCATGTTCATATTACATTTTTTTCTGTTAGCATAAATAATAGAATAATGCTTCGTTTCTGTGTTTTAAATAATGCGACTTTCAAATCAAGTATTCAGTGATTAATTATTCACACGATAGAAAAATACGTGGTCATTTATTTATTGTAATACAGGTATTCAATAGCGTCCATGTCTAGCAAGCAAAACAGGAATCAATTGAATGCACAGATATAGTGCAACAACACAACGGTACACAGCAAGGGAAAGTAAAGGACAAAATAATTCGTTATTGTGGAAATGCATGATCGTGTAATTCAACCCATGGAATATCCTGCTATAAAATAAAATTACAAAAGAAGGCAACAATATACCGACGATTAAAAAGGCGAGAAAGTAGTAGCAGGTTGTAATCATAAAATAATGAGGTAGTGACCCGTCTATTTTGCATCAAGGCCCACTCACGAACCAGCCGTGCGGCTACGCAGCCTAATCGCGCTAGAAATGTCATGCAACGACTGCTGAGAGAGGAGTGGAGGTACGAACACGTTCGGAAAGGGCGAAGCAGCACACAAGCGAGAAGGCAGTTTGTCTTGCATAACGCGTTTTTAAAAAGCGCCGTTTAAAAAGTACTATAAATAATTTCTCTAGATTCTATTTATTTCAGTGTAAATTGGAAAGTGGTCATGAACAGAAATGATGACTTCGCAAAACAGAAATGATTTCACTATATTGCTAGTTTAGCTTCACTGCCTCGGTGGCGTAGGGGATTGAAATAATGTTGGAGTGCGCTTCACTGAAAGATAAACTCACGAAGAAATCATCCGCCAGGGAGGGCCTAAAGACGTGAGCCTCATCATGCACGCAGCACTACATTCACAATCATTCGAATTTGGATAATACAGTTGACGAGAAACGGGACATTTTAACGATAACCCACGTTTCACACTTCCAAAATTTAAAAAAAAAATGGTGTTTTCTCTCAAAACAAACTTTATTACCCCAAGCTGTACGTGATCGTAAAGATGTAATGTGTATAGAAAGCTCCAGGAAGTGTATGAACCAACTGAGAAATTTCTCAATTTACTCAGTGTCCACATGCGCCAAGTGAACCGTGAGTTTATTGGTTTCATCGCTAGGTGACGTGCAACGTTGGTTGCGTAAGAGGCGGAAAGTAGAGGATTTCAGGGAAGAGGAAGGGGAGCAATTTCAGTTCTCTCCAATAAAATTACTGGAAAAATTAGTTCTCAAATAAAAAAAAAGTGTATTAATAATTGGCGTACAACTCCTTGCAATGTGATACGTCAACACGTGCTTTTTAATAATGTAAACCGAGCCAAATAAAACAAGTAGCTTGGAAAGATTTCTATGGATACTACATTTTATTAGGAAAATTCGGTAACAAGCATTGCTTTCATCAAATTTTATTGAATAATACTTTTTTGTAAACTTTGTTTCAGTAATGAAGACTTGAAGGGCCTGGCGCAGTAACAAGATAAACCAAATCAACCACAAGACTCTCGCTATTCGTAAATGTCAATATTTCGCTTCTGGTGAACGTGTGACATCTTTCTATTAATGTGAGAGGCTCGGGACAGGAACAAAAGACATAATTCGGTCACAATCGAGATATTAACATATATGTACATCAGGAAGCTTGCAATGCCTCGAGCAGGTTATTTTGTTACTATTAGTGATGCGACCTCGATAACAAAACATCGATGTTACATCAATGTTCGAAGTTAAAATATCAATGTTACATCGATGTTCAAAATAAATCGACTAAAAACCATCAATGCTTTTGAACATCAATATTTTTAGACTGGTTTTGAAACCTCTAACATTCAATTCGGGTGCATTAACATTTAATTTGACAGTGTTCGTGTTCATCAATGTGCCGAATAAGGGTAGGAGAAGGGGCAAACCCTAAGCCTAAAGCATATTCGTTGACCACATCTCAATGTGCGAAATGAATATGAAGAAAGGAAATAACAGGGAACGAAGGTCATCTTGGGCGAGAGGGTTTGGTCGTTGAAGGTAGTAGAAATCAAAGGAACGCTGTTTACAACTCATGAATAAGTGTTTCTATCAAGTATTATTTCATATTTTAACTTTTACAGTATTGTGATAATGAATGTTTCATTCAGAAATAAAACACCGGAAAAGAAAAGAAAAAACGAAACACCGGAAAAGAAAAGAAAAAACGAAACACCGGAAAAGAAAAGAAAAAACGAAACATCGGAAAAAGAAAAAACGAAACATCGGAAAAAGAAAAAACGAAACATCGGAAAAGAAAAAAACCTTGATCAAAAAACATGTTAAAAAAAACCCTCTGTGTTAATACATTGATGTTTCTTCAAAAACATCGATGTTTTGAAAACGTCGACATCGATGTCGCCTCCGTCGATACTACGCCGAGCCCTTCCTAGCCCCGCCCCCGCCTTGCGCGCCTCGCGACCTCTCGCGCCCGCGCGCGAGGAATGCTCGGGCGTTGGCGGGGGGCGTGCGCTGCGCTGCGGCAACGCTGCCGTTTCCTGGAACGCGCGACGCGAGATGTGTCGCTTCTCCGCGGCGGCGACGGCCCCAAACGGCGAAAGCGACGAGGTGAACCGCCTCGCGAAGA
>BOPP01000006.1:4478506-4490103 GCA_017312745.1 Gryllus bimaculatus
AGGTGACGGTCATCGCGAGAGTAATGGCAATGGGCGGGATATGTGCACCCAGGGAGAGCAAGCAGTGGGAGCACACCCACACGCAGCGACGGCGGTGGAGGTGATTTGGAACGAGGAAACGGAATTTTTCGATCAGAGAAAGACGACGTTGAGGTCTTAAAATTGATTCGGTGCGGCTAAACGAATGTTCTACTCCTAAAGAAGTAGTTGTAATTGAACTCTAGTCTTCACCACACGGTATGCTGTAAGTTCGATACAAAATATAAAATACATACATAATATGTGTGCATCTTTGTTTACGTGTGACGGTGTGTTACGGCAGGGAGGTATTGGACTAGTCCTCGTAAATCCTACATTGTAATTGCATCACACAGCAAAGGAGGATTTCTGTTGGGCCAGAGCGGGTGAGATTTAATGAATAGGTTGCGAATACTCCGTTTCTGCCACAGAAGTATGTTTCTCGGCAGGATGAAGGAAGTGCGATGGGACTATCGTTTCAAAAATTTGTGAAATTCGATACAGTGAAGCATGGTCTCTATAAAACAGGAGTAAGCAGTTGTAGCGATTACTTCTGCTTTGCAAATATCCGTTCACTCTCGATTCCGAGAACGGAAATTCCGAAAAGCAGGGAGTAAGAGTTTGATAATCCACGCCGAAGGTCCGGAGGACTCAGAAGCGCGGTATCACATTGCTTCATTTCACATAAAGACAATTTCAGGAACAAATATTTACAAACTCGAATCTATGATGTTCCTATTCGACATGTAAATGTATTAGAAAGTACGCGAAATATAACAGTAATTGTAGTAATAGACAAAATACGTAAAATATGTAACTATACCTAAACACGTAAAATACCACGTGAAATAAAAATATTTTTAATTAATTGAGACTGTTGAACAAACTAATAATTTACTGAATGTCAGTAACTTGTACATGTAAAATTATGTATTTACATGAAATTCTATTCCCTAATTGACGCTGATAGTAACGGATGTTTAGTACTGTCCTAACGGATTCCTTAAGAATGTCCACGAGCAGCGGATTTCCTGAATTACAGTAAATTGATTTCACATTGAGGAGTGAGAAACTGCATTAAGCTTTCCACTCGAGATAAGGAGCAGAAGTCACTCAAGCGTATTTCTAATAATGCTCTCAATTGGAAAATGTGCCACCGCAGACCTTTTTATAATCACGCATTCTCACATTATGTTTTCAGATGTCTAAGAAATATAGAGGTTCTTCATTTATGGTCTCTTGGCTTGGGGCAAATTAATTCAACTAGTAGAGGGGCGTCAAAACTCGTTTGAATTAAAAACTAATGTAAAATGCTTTCCGCCCAGCAGCAATTTCGTTTACGGCACTCAAGAATCATCGATAAATAACTTTCACTCAACAAGACACGGCATCTCTGAAAATAATACTGTACGTATTAAAACTCATCAAACCAGTGTAAAACAATTTTAATTTTGATTATAAAACATTCTCCCAATATTAAATTTGTTGTCGGGAATTCTAAGAAATTCATGGATCGCTCGTTTACAAACCTGAGGTTCTGAGAATATTAATTAAAGTGACGGACGGGCTGCGGACGGGAGAGCAGAAAGTAGCGGCGGCTGTCGCTGTAGCGGCGGCGACAACGGTGACGGGGCGTTTGGACGGCGGTGACATCGACGCACCTTCCGGATGCCAGTGAATGCGTGTCTGCGAGTCGCAGGCTAAATATGGAGGAGGCGGCGAGCCACTGCCGTAAGGCCGTACTATTGTCCGTTGCACCTGTCACGGGGCGGCGTTTTCTAAGGCGTGAAACTGTCGGCGTGCCAATTATGACGATGGATGTGGCTATCAACATCGCCTCTTGGTACGTTGGATTGAAAGGTAGATGGATTTCTTCAGGGGTGGATCCAGAGACAAAAAGTTCGAATGTTATTTTACAAATGCAAAATGTTGCAAGCTACATTCAGTTCATGCTGCGATTTTTTTCGTTTTAATGATTATACAAAAACGTTTGTGCTTGAAACTTTGGTGACAAGTTAAAATTAAAAGTAATTGAAAAAAAATTAGAGGGTGAGGATTTCCATTTCCCACTCCGTGGATCCGCGCAGATGTCTTTTAGGTATTTTAATGTTGGATTGCGATGGAAACTAGTAGTTTTTTGGGAAAGCTGATTTTCTATTTTTTCTTTCACAGTTTCCCTACTTTTTTCAAGTTTGCGACGAGAGGGAGTAGAATGTAACAATTGCAGTACTATATCAAAATATAAATGCATGCTGATGTTATGACTTTCTTTCTTTGTGACATTGCAAGGCGGAGAGAATTAATAGAAGGCAAAAGAAGCGTGAATTAATAGACTAAGGGATATATTTTAGGCACTTTATCAAAAAATTGTAAAGCTGGTAGATCACGTACTTGACCAGTAATTACCTATTACGCCTAGTATGGAGAATGTGTAATAATACTTTCACTTGTGTTAATTAGGTCATCAATTTATTATCATTGTCCTCTATTCACAAAACACATTTCTTCGTAAAATCTAATCTTCAAACACATTCTGTAGATGTATAGAAAATGAGGTTCAAATCGAGAAAGTTTTAACACTTTCCCAGGCGGATCTTGACAAATATCGTTGTCTGCAGAAACGTCGGTGAAACGCAAGCTCAACGAGTCCTTAAAAAACTTGACGTTCATCAAAACGATCGCGAGCGATATGTCGAAGAGCGGTGAAAGCGGCTACTTGACTTTCAAGAAGTTATTCATCTTCTACGCAGTCCCAGTGGACAGTGGTATCAAGAAGTTGCTGTCCAGGGAGCTTGCATACCGGTGAATTAGGATGGAGATCCAGCGTTCTTGAAGCCCTGGGTGTGACAAATGGCCTAATAACGAAGGTGCCGCCTTGAAAACGACGTAGAACTCTACGCTCGCGGGCAGCTATTAAGTACGGTCTTCAAGTACTATAAAAGTTGATTTATGTTTTCTCCTTTATCGCGTAAGTTGGAATGTGTGTCGTAAAATGACTGAGTACTCGTGCAGGAGTTTACTCGCGGAAGTGAAAACTCACAAAGATTCATTTCAAAAAATGAAGTGGTATTGATGATGTGTGTAAACGCTAAGGTGCTGTTAGGCAGATGGAAGCTTGAAGGCTGTTCATGTAATGCTCAACAATTCAAATTTGTTTGCAAATTACTATGCTCGCTACAGTACATGATACCTTGAGCTTATTGCTGAGTTTTTCGTGTACTACAGAAATGCGACGCAGTTAAGTCTGAAATGTCGAACAGGAAAGAGAGATTGAGCTTCTAATAAGAAAGGGCGGGTTGGGCAGGGAAGATTCGTGTCAAATTTTCCCAATAACTTTAAACTAAGTTCCCTGGCACATTTATCAAACATCGCTATCGTTCTGCGAAATATTTATTATCATTGTGCTTTAATTTCATTAAATGTTTCTAAAAAACATTACACTACTAAAGGAATGAAAGCACCGAGGTACTAAGATAAAGGTAATTATCTCAGCGGGAATAAGAACATTTGTTTCGTCTTTTGTTAAAATTTATATTGACATAAAAAGTATGTCATTGGCTCCAATTTTTAGGTAAGCCCATATTAGTTTTTCGTAAATCGATTTCAGATCGGCTGGTTAGCAAACTCAGACCTACGTTCAACAGATATCTAAACGTCATCTTGTGGAAAATCTTATGGCAGCATTGTTATTTAAGTAGAACATATCCTCCAACAACGCGTTTCACTCCAGGCTCTGTGACCGGTAGGCAGCGTCGCGGGCGCACTCTATGCGACTGAATTATGACTTTTTCTCGCTTGAAGCAACAATATCTTTATTTCACCCACGTTTAAATATTCAAATACTTGTTAATTGACGCTTTACTCACATATATTTCGGATACATTAGCAGCGTATGTTATATTCGGATAAAAGCAGAATTTTCAAAATCTGAAAAATTGAGGAAGTGAACCGACGACAACGTTGTTCAAGCCAATGAAGCTGTGAAGCTTTTTACCCACTCACCCGGGCTGCGGGCGGGTTAGAGGTCGAGCGGTGAGGAAGACAGGGACAAGCAAAAGGTCGGAAATGGGCACTAGGCAGGGCGTGGGTGGAAACATAGGGGATGGCGCGCGCCCTATGTGAGGTACTAGGTCAGTGCAGCGAGGGCGGGGAAGGGAGTGCCAGAGCGGTGAGGGTCGTGGGTGTGGGTGTGGGAAGGGGTAAGTAGGGGCATGGGCGTGAGTAGGGGCGCCCTGTGTGTAACATTCGCGGAGGAAGGGGCGTGAAGGCATGGCCAGGGAGAGGAGAGGAGGGGCGTGGGCAGGGAGAAGCGAGCGGGCGGGTCGTGGGTGGGGGAGAGGTAGGGGGCCAACCGTGAGTGACATTCGGGGAGGTAGGCGAGAGGGCTTGGGAGGACCAGGCGAAGAGGGGCGTGAGCGCGCAGAGGCGTGGGGTGGGCGTGGGTGGGCAGGGGCGCGCCGTGCGTGACGTTCGGGAGGCAGCAGCGGGCGACGTTTCCGGCGCGCAGCCTCCCCCTCTTCCGCCGTCGTGACAGCCCGCGGCAGACGCACCGCGCCGCCATGCGGAGTCGCCCGGGGCCGCGCGCGGTTTCCCCAGCGCAAGGGCAGACAAGGGCACCCGAAGCTCACTGTGAGAGCTGAATATTAAATACCGACCAATTTTCAGAAGGACACAGAGGACGTCAAAAGAATTACATTCTATTGAACGCATAATAAAGACGTTTATATAACTAATATAAAACAATTTTCTATTGCTATAAGACGCAATAGCATACATTCCAGTCATTTTTAAAGAAGTTGTTTGGAGACAATTCCGCTACTTCTAGGCAATTGGTGACTGTTTAAGCTGCAGTACCCCATATTGTTAACGCTGTAGTACACGGAGACATGATTACATGCGAACTACATAAGCTCTGGAGGGTCTTTTAACACAAGGGATGGGAAGGGTGGATTTACGAGTCTTGAGGCCTTGGGGTACACCTGAAAATGCAACGGGAAAAGGCATAAGAACACTCTCTGGACTTGCCCAAGGCGACAGCACTCTCTTTGCATTTCTGAATGCCAGAGTTCAAGTCCTCGCTATGTCTGCCTGGCAGAGTTCCTGAGGCTGTCACCACATTCCACACCGCAATATCCTGCTCTCTGTCAGTCAACCTCGCTCTCCTGTTATTACTGCCGCACCTCCTATTTCTAATAAATATCCTATCAATATCGTGTATCGAAGTATGACTTGACCAAACCTTTTCTTGTACTTGTGGAATATGTACTTTTAGACAATTGTTTTTCTTATTCGACTAACCCCTACTCTTTAAGGTTGTAATTCAATTCATATGTTGTTTAGACGATTTGTGTTTAAATGTTTTGAATCTAATTTACTTATTTTTTTTCTGCTCGTGACTGGACAACCTACAAGGTCCATTTTCACACTTTATGAACAATCTTGTCTTTTTCAATGGAAATTGTCATGTTTTGACAGGTTTTCACACACTTCCGATTCTTTTGCCGTTCTCTTCAACAACCTATCAACCCTCATCATTATTTATTAATCAACTGGTGGCGCGTATAAGAGCAGACAGCTGAGATTGCTCAATGTAAATGCAAAGCTTACAATCAAAGTTCTAAAGAGAATGATTTTGATGTCTCTTCGAATCGAATCCCAGTGAACTTTTTTAAACTTCGTATGTTCACTTGACAAGTTCGCGGGAAATGGAATAGCAGTTGGTCTTACTTAGATAACGTAGTGTTGTGTGATATGCTAAAACGATTGTTTGTGGCTATTAATTGTTAATATTCAATGCGTTACATTGTATATCATTGTTGTGTTATCTACGAATAACACCGAAAAGGTGAGAAAGTTCTGATTATTATGTGGCAATTGTTGCACTTTGTTTTTGATGTCATCCATTTCACACATTTGTTTAAATGTCAGAGATGACATTAAAAATAGTCATTACATGAAGGTAAGATTGACAGCAGCATTAGCTGTTATAGGCCAAAAACAATATCCACGTATATAAATGTAAAGACCTTAGTAAATATAAAACATATGTATATTAATGGATATGCTGTATTTTCTGTAAGCAAAGCAGATTACAAAGCATCTTTTAGTGATTTGGTGCTGTAGAATGCATTCAAGGAAGTTGGGTTACAACAACAAACTAAAAGAATGAATAAAACGATTACCAATAGAACCGAGTGAGACAGAACACGAAGAGAGAATATAAACTAGTTCATTGTGTTTTATGTTATTGGCTATCCAACATGAGGTGTGCATTCATTATGAAGAGGTCTTACTTCCTTGCAAACTCCGATGACCCTTGCAATTAACGGGGAAATGACAGTTATTTTAATTTAATTCAATTTCATGTTGCACATACTAAGGATTCATTATTATTCCGAAGGAGATTCTTCCGCGTTATGTAGTAGGCCATAGGAGAATGTTTGATGAAGGCTACCGTTATAATGTACAGTTCTTTTGATCGGCCAGTTATATTTCAAATGATTTTGTCACTAATTATTAAGTACGCGTATTATTATTATTAATTATTACTTTTATGATTTCAAGACAACTGTCTACTTTTTTTCAGGATGTTGATAATTATTTTTACACTTATTAACTCTACTTTCACCATATCTAATGTTAATTTGATAACATTTATTTCAACTCCCGTGCGTTTAGAAAATCATGAAATTATTACCATGTACAATTTTTACCAGTACATTTTAGGTAACGCAATTCTCAGTCATACGTTGTATAAAAATGTTCTGATAGCGCGAGAAAAACATTCGTGAAGAGCAAAACAGTAATTAGAATTGCAATTCTGACTCCCATTATTAAAGGTAACGTTGTAATAAATAATTATAGAGTGCAAAGATTATTGACGTACTTCTTAGTTACTGCTAGTAAATCGGTATGAATCGCATTATTTATCTCAACTTAAACCTATCTTTCTCTATCCCCGTTTCATTGACTCTCCATCAACAGATCATTTACTATTTTCATTTATTTTTAATCATAATATCACTAATTCATTTTAATGGCTCCCTCACTGGATCCGATGATGACTGCTGACAATAACAGTGCAAACTACACCGAAAGATATCAAAGGAAATGGGGAATAGTAGGCCGCCGACCATAAAATCTTTAATTGCCCTTCAGTCTTCATTGCCTCCGCAAATATTGAGTCCAGGATCATTTCGTTGTACGCCGCGTCTACGCCGGGCCTCCTTTAAGACAGGAAGTAGAGTCCCCGAAGACAGTCGCAAGAAACCCCCGTGCAACGAGTAGTTCCAGTTAACTAAGCAGGTTAGGTCAATTGGGCAGTGGTCAACACGAACAGCCGTAATCACTTGCCGCAAAAAACGCTCAAGGCGCGCTCTAGCTAAGCAGCATCCGCAGCGGCGGGGCTCCACAGGGATGGGTATCGTTGCCACGTTCAACAACTCCAAAAAGTGAAAGATGAAACAGAAATAGAGGGAAAATCAAAGAAGTCTCCAAGTAATTTTTCCAAAAAATAATAAAATATTTTAAAATATTAGGAACAAAAGTTTAAATAATTCGGAAATCTAATGATATTCATTTAATTTGGAGAAATAGTAGAAAGATGGAGGGATATTGAGAGAAACTCTAGAAGCCATAACAAGAACTAGTTTTGTTCTTAAGATGTTGGTATTGGTTGACAGGAAAGGAGAATCCACGAGGGAAAGTCTATTGGTTGTCATGATATACGGATGACCTCTTCAATACCCCGTCTTCATGTTGACAAAGTCGACCTGAATTCCACTGAGAAGTGTGGAGGCAACAGCTACGCGGTGGAGAAGCTACATCGAAACCTACATGAGGCAGAGATGGTTTTAGTTTATGATGATAGCTTATGTTTGCACTTATCCCATAACATATACATAATAGGATGGAAAATAAGCAGCCTTTTTGGAAGCATTTTTACCTATAAGATAAGCTGCGTGATGTTTCTGCCATCAGCATGTGATTAAGGCTCTCATTTTGTGTGATGATACTAGTCATTGAAGCCTACTGATCTTGTAAATGAAACATTGATGACGACTCTCATTTCTAATCGTATTAACATGCCATCAATACTTCATCAATAGACCAAATTTTTAAATTATCATTCCTTTTACTATTGTCCAGGAAAGCAAAATATCAGTACTTTCTCCTTCAAGTCATCACGGCAGACACACGTCGCTAGATTAACAAATATTACACATCTCATCTCTCATGAAGTTTTTTTAGTTAAAGCGATTTTCAGTTTTTCTAAAGAAAAGAGCCAAATACTTTCAAGAAACTCAGGAACACGTAGTCACTAAGCACCACCCGTGTGCGACCGAAAAGAAGATGCGCAGTTGCAAAGGTGACCTCAAATTCCATTGCCCATCCCTGCCGTGCAAGTTCTGCAGACACGCGCACGCACACAATCACACACACACACACACACACACACACACACACACACACACACAGGCGCACGCGCGCTTCTCTAGCGTAGCCGGCGGCGGCACTTCCTGGGAAAGCAGCCAAGGACGCTCGGCTCCGCGGGCATCTCGCTCCGGGAAACGATTTGACCCTCCTCCCAGCACCAGCGCTCCGTCTCCCTCCTCCTTCGTTTCCGAACCATCGCGTTTAACCACGACGCTTCGCGTCTGTATTTACTGATCTTCTTATGAACACAGATTCGTCATTGAGTGTAATTTGTCTGTGTTTTGGCCCCTTGCATCTGGTTGTCTTTCTAGTTTCTCCAAGATATATTTTTTTACAGATCATTCGTGGTTGCAGACTGCGGGAAATCATTTAATACTCCTTCCCTCGGGAACGGATTCATTCACTAACGGAGTTTTCTCTCTCTCTCTCCTGTTTCGTATTCGAATCATCTCATCGCATCACTATGTTTCACGTCTTTCATAAACCATTTTCTTACCAACACTGACCTAGCCTTAGTCTTTGTCTATATTTCTCTATTCAGTGATCCTCAGTGCCCTGAGGAAGCCTGCGACATGTCAGGTGAAACGTCAGCACCCCAGCCAACGACGCGGCGTCTCCCGGTTAGCCGAGAATATATGTATCTTGAACTTGTCTTCCATCTCCGTGACAATTCTTGTAGACCGCTCACGGTGGCAGAAGTCTCCCAGAAATTCGACCCTCCCTACCCTCAGGCTCGGATCCTTCGGCCGGCATTCAAACTTCAATGGCTCTCTTCCCCTCCGTATGTGAAGCGTGTCACATCACGATTCTCTGCGCTTTTCATTCTCACGTCCCTACGTCCATTGTCATCCATTTCCTGCATCGTCATCACCAACCCCATCGCCTCTCTCACAGTTTCCGCACTCATCATCTCGATAATTATGCTCATCGTCGTCAACCTTAAGTCAATCACCTCCTTCATCGCATCATCTATTACATCACCTCGTCCACCCGATCCCGTCTCACCTCCCTCCATCCTTGCATCACCACGTCCACCCCAATCATCCCCATCTCTACCCACCTTGCCTACCCATCATCATCATCTCACCACTGCATCACCACATCCATCCCACTGCCTTCTCCCCCACATCCCCCGCAAGCATCAACCTCTCGCTCGACAGCAAACTTAATTATAAGTTGGTCGGCGGGCTCGCATCCGTCGAGTCTGCGGCGGCGTGGCGTGGCGCGGCGTGGCGGGACGTGGCGGGCGCCGGCTTTGTATGCTAAGTTCTGGAATTAAATGCGGGGCGGCGCGCCTGGCGTACGCCGCCACCCTCGCACGGGACGTCGTCGTCGTCGCCGCCGCCGCCACCCACGCCGCCGCCCGCGCCGCCGCCGCCGCCGACCCGCGCCCGGAGTTAACCGCGTAAATGCTGAGAGTGCCGGATAATGGCGCTTCGAGAGATGGGTTAAAACCAGGATGCGCTTAATTGATTGGCGTGATCCATCATCCCCCGCAAGCTTTTTCCGAGGTCTTGGTGACGATGGTCCCCGCGACCACATGGGTCGGGTCCGGATGTCGAGGAGGTGGGTGCAGGTACGTGGAAGGTGCAGGACAGCAAGGGTGCAAGGTGCCAGACAGCAGGGTTGCAAGGTGCAGACAGCAGGGTGCAAGGTGCAGACAGCAGGGTGCAAGGTGCAGACAGCAGGGTGGCAAGGTTGCAGACAGCAGGGTGCCAAGGTGCAGACACGCAGGGTGCAAGGTGCAGACAGCAGGGTGCAAGGTGCAGCACAGCAGGGTGCAAGGTGCAGACAGCAGGGTGCAAGGTTGGCAGACAAGCAGGGTGCAAGGTGCAGACAGCAGGGTGCAGGGTGCAGACGCAGGGTGCAAGGGTGCAGACAGCAGGGTGCAAGGTGGCAGACAGCAGGGCGCAAGGTGCAGACCAGCAGGTGCAAGGTGCAGACAGTAGCAAGGGTGCACAGGTGCCAGACAGCAGGGTGCAAGGTGCAGCCGCAGGGTGCAAGGTGCAACAGCAGGGTGCAAGGTGCAACCAGCAGGGTTTGCAAGTTGCAGACAGCAGGGGTGCAAGTGGCAGACAGCAGGGTTGCAAGGTGCAGAAAGCAGGGTGCAAGGTCAGAAGCAGGGTGCAAGGTGCAGAAAGCAACGGGTGCAAGGTGCAGAAAGCAGGGTGCAGTGGCAGAAAGCAGGTGCAAGGTGCAGAAAGCAGGTGCATAGGTGCAGACAGCAGGGTGCAAGGTGCAGAAAGCAAGGGTGCAAGGTGCAGAAAGCCGGGTGCAAGGTGCGAAAAGCAGGGTGCAAGGTGGCAGAGTGCAAGGGTACAAAGTTTTTGTCGCATGGTGTGAGATGAGGCGAGATGACAGGTGGTTGAGCACTGGTTGTGAGACGTGTGCACAACTGCAGGTTGTCGAAGGAGCAGGGGGCTGGCGAACAGTCGTTTACGCACGCGTAGGGGCGAGGAGATGGGGTCAGGATCCGGATGCCAAGGAGGTGGGGTGCAGGTCGCGGAAGCAGCAAGGTGCAAAGACGTGCAGGTTGTTTGCTGCAATCGTAGGGTATGAGGAGAAGGTGCGAATGAGGCGAAATGCCACGGATGACGAGGAGGTGGATATAGATTGGTGGAAGGAGTAGGGGTACAGGTGCTTGGGAGAGGTGCGGATAGGGTGAAGATGAACACTTGCGGGTTTTGTGGGGAAGGTTAAAAATTGAGAGAAAGAATATTAATAATGACCAAAGGACGTGTGCCCGTTTGCAACCGAAACGTCGAAGGCTCGCAAGTCCACAAGTTCGACTCTCCAGGGTGTCTGATTTTCAGCACCGACATTTAGTTACTGGCTTCAACGACACAAAACTGCCTCCTAAGAACATTCGGAAGCGAGACATGCTCTGATAGGTAAATTTAATGAGGTTTTTCTTTTCACGCGAGTGCCTAAGTAGAACATAAGAACTGGCATTCCACCCTACGCTATTATTTCTTCCTCATTCTGATCCTACTATCAGCCGAACAACGGGTGCCTATCTTTAACCTCATGTTGCACAATTTGTTTCATGACTCGACCGAAATGTCGTTCCAGTAGTTGTTAATTGTCACAGACACCGCATGAACAACTTTAACGCTTTCTCCATCAATTCGCGTGACACACGG
>BOPP01000006.1:4490128-4501786 GCA_017312745.1 Gryllus bimaculatus
TCCCCGCGACCACATGGGTCGGGTCCGGATGTCGAGGAGGTGGGTGCAGGTCGTGGAAGGTGCAGAAAGCAGGGTGCAAGGTGCAGGGTGCAAGGTGCAGGGTGCAAGGTGCAGAGTGCAAGGGTACAAGTCTTTGTTGCATGGTGTGAATGAGGCGAGATGACACGGGTTGAGCCTGGTTGTGGAGGAGGTGCATGCAGGTTGTCGAAGGAGCAGGGGGCTGGCGAACAGTCGTTTACGCACCGTAGGGGCGAGGAGATGGGGTCAGGTCCGGATGCCAAGGAGGTGGGTGCAGGTCGTGGATGGAGCAAGGTGTAGGCGTGCAGGTTGTTGCTGCATCCGTAGGGTATGAGGAGAATGAGGCGAAATGCCACGGATGACGAGGAGGTGGATATAGATTGTGGAAGGAGTAGGGGTACACTTGCGGTTTGTGAGGAAGGTTAAAAAATTGAGAGAAAGGATATTAATAATGACCACGGACGTGTGCCCGTTTGCAACCGAAACGTCGTAGGCTCGCAAGTCACAAGTTCGACTCTCCAGGGTGTCTGATTTTCAGCACCGATTTAGTAGCTGGCTCGAACGACAACTGCCTCTAAGAACATTCGGAAGCGAGAATGCTCTGATAGGTAATTTATGAGGTTTTCTTTTCACGCAGATGCCTAAGTAGAACATAAGACTGCATTCCACCCTACGCTATTATTTCTTCCTCATTCTGATCCTACTCTCAGCCGAACAACGGGGTCCTATCTTTAACCTCAATGTTGCATAATTGTTTCATGAACTCGACAGAAATGTTCGTTCCAGTAGTTGTTAATTGTCAACAAGACACGCATGAACAACTTTTAACGCATTTCTCCATCAATTCGCGTGACACACGGGTTACATTCTACTTACGCAACCCAGCCACAAAACCGTTGCCCATCCAAACAATGCAATAAACTTCACGACCGAGGCAATTCATAAAACTTCCGAGAGAAACGCCAATACATACAATCTCCGCGAATTCTACCGATAACGTAACGAGTTGGAATGCTGTCTCACCCAGTTTCCCGACGTCGTCGCCATCACACGCAACTGGTCCGTTAGAAAGTCCCCGAGAGCTGTGCCGGCCGCATGAGGCGACGTTCGATAGGTCACGCTGTGTACAATAGGTTCGTTACCAAGGTTGCCGCCTTACGACAACAAGTTCGAGGGCGTGGCGGTATACCGGCGTCTGACTACGATTTCGCCACTGTTAGCGCTGGCGTCTCCGAGGGGGGGGGGCGAGAATCGTGTCTCGGTTGTGGCAAGATGGGAGGAGGATGAGGTTCAAAGTTCACTATCATGAAGAGAAGACACTCGAGGGAAAGGTTACATCTGGCGAAGGTCCGTTCTCCTTTCATAAAAATCTACAATGGGTCGGCGGAATGAGCTTGTGGTATCTGCGACGTGGATTCTCTTTGCGGGTCAAAGAACAGCGCTATCTAATTTATGAGTTTGTTTACATATCAGTATATCATTTAAAATAACTATTTTTCGATAATCATATCTGGAAACAATGGAGAATGAGCAGCATTGATTGATGTGGTCTTTTAGGTTGAGAAGAAATTTCTCATCAGGATACGGATTGTATCATACGTAACTCTCCGAGAGTATTGCGACTTCGCAATATTCGCAAACTTTTCAAACGAACGCGATTTCGCAAACTCCTGACTTCTATTCACGGACGAACAGGTCACATTTTCAGCAAACAATTACAGAGCTTGACGTAGATATTTAAGAAATACATACCTAAAGAAAAATATGATGAATTCTTTATATTGCATTTACTGCCAACGATTGCACTGAATTTAATTTTCTTCACGAAATATAATTCTCTCATACTCATTAATAGAATGGACATGCAAATCGAAACAGTTTAGGCTGTGCGGCAAATTATCTTCGATCGTGCATATTTAAGAACAGATCTACTGTTACGAAGTCTTATAAAATCTAAATGATCTGATTTTGCGAGTCATTTTACTTAAAATTCTTTTTTAGATGGCATTTGTGAGAATTTTCATCGAATTTGCAGTTTTGGCTTGTTTTATTGGTCGCGTTAAGAACAGGCAAATGGTAGTTTAAGGGTAACAAATGTTTTTTGAAAGCCACGAAGAAAGAGATATATTCGAAAAAAAGAGAACAGAAATATTTACACATTAAGGTGCGTTTTGAGACATACACAAAAGCGATTGTTTGAGAAGTTTTAATACGCTCAAAATTATTTTTCAATTTTCAGTTTGAAGTAAAACCAACCATTTTCTCCCAGAATATTAAATTGTAGTTTCAAACCATTTGAATGTATACAATTTCTTCCCCAGCGTTGACCTTAGGAGTTCTCAGAGAGCGAGTTACGAAATTATTACCGACAGTATTTGGCATGCATGCGCCCAAAGTACTTATTTTTTTAAATATTTCAATTACTCTGAGAAATATTTAGTCATAATTTCAATTTGTTATAAAAATGTTTCATTGTTATAAAATTGAAGCAAATATTCGAAATTATATGTCGCGAACTTAACTTGCAAACTGCACATATGCAAGTTAAATGGTTAAAATAATTTAAGAAATCTCCCTCGAGATCGTAACGTATGAGAAACTCCGTAAAAACGTATCCTGTTAAATTTCATATATACTTGTTCCAACCTTTTTAAATGTCCACCGTTAATTGGAGGATACACAGTCCTTCACATTTGAGTATTTTAGAAAAAGGACGTTAACAAGAAAAAAGTTCACGGTTCAAAAGAAGAGAAGAGGATTATAACAGAAATCTGGTTCGTTAAGCAATGGTCTCAGTAATAGGCGACGTTTCCTCCTGGGATGAACCTCCCTTCTTTTATAAACTTTCTCATTAATGACACCGCTGGGATCCCATTACTGATAATAGGGAGAGCTGACGGCAGTTTCAATGTACTCTGCATTTAGCATCGCACGGGCACTCACTATTCACCCTTTACAAGTCGGTTGTTTGGCCCCCCTAAGACCGAAATCTGAGCTCGAGTAGGGGGGCACGTCGGCACGAAAGATAACGGTGATCATGAATAGAAAGAGGGGGGGGGAAGGGGCGGGCCGGGCCGCGCGGAGACGAACAGAGGCGCGTCGAGTAATAGTGATTTACGAAATTACTAGTACAATCGAAGCGGCACAATGGGCGGATCACGGGTCGGTGAATTCACGTCAGGGCGCACAAAGCAGGGCGCCAGAGGTGGCTCAGTGGCCGGCGAGCAGTCTGCTCCTCGGGCCGCCCGCGGATCCCAGCGTCGATCCTCTCGGCGTGCGCGACCTCGCGAAGGGAAGAAGGGAGGGGGGAAGAAGGGAGGGGGGGGGGACTCGGCAGCTTGCGAAACAACAGCCCCCACCCCCGGACGCTGTGTGGAGCCGCCGCCGCCGCCGCCGCCCGAGGCGCAACAGACTCCCGTCGCCGCAGCGCCAATTGTTCGCTTTTCCCGGAACGGCAGGGCCGTGGTGGCGACGCCGCCAGAGACTGCGGAATGCGCAGTCTGCAGGAGTAAGGGCTGAAGAGAGGTCAGGGTGAAAGAGGATGCGAGAACGAGAGTAGGGGAATGTGGAGGAGAATGAGGTTAAAGCGGAAGGAGGGATAGAAGGTATTGTTGATGAAGAGGGCTGTTAGCCGTGAGGGTTGCATGGGAGGATAGCATGTGACTGGATAAAACGGAAGGCAAGGAGTCAGAGAGGGAGGCCACGCGAACTGGAAGACAACCGACACGAAGGGAACGGGCAATTGACCGGTGGGGAGCGACAGGAAGGGCGATGAGAGGGGTGCTTTAGGAGGGCGGTAAGGTGATGGGGAATTTCAAAGTCGACACAATGTTCAAGTTTCGGAAGCGACAGAAAGTGGTGGAGAGGTGGGATGTCGATGCAGGATCGTTAGGGCTTTGAAGGCGGGTAATGAAGGGCGACGGGACCGGCCAAGGGCGGATGAAGGTACACTTTGGGGGAGAGACTGGAGTACGCGAGAGGCCCGGTCGGGGCGTGACGGGCGATGGCAGGCTTCGAGGAACTGAATAGACAACAGCGTTTCGAAGGGCGAGGTCGGCTTCAGTACGTCAGTTGAGACGCTGGTTTACGGACGTGCCAACAACAATAACAACTAGTAAAGCAGAAACTCGCACACGAAATCGATACTGAGCGGCAATCACCGGATCTTTCTTATATCTGAGGGCTTGCTCAAGACGTGAAGGTCCAAAAAACTGAAGGAAATTTACTGCCAATCCCAGTGTTCGATATTGAGATAAAACTGGAAGAAACTATGTGCACTCACGGTAATAAATTCGAGTACTGATGATGACATTGGGACGGTCGGGGAGAGGACAGCCAAGCGTGAAGACCGCAATAAAGATTTCCTCAAATGGCGCCCGAAGTAAAAGATTGCGACGACAATAAAGAAACAACGCCAGACATGCTGGGTGTCGCGATGGCACGGACGACTGAGAAAGGCAGTGAAGGACGGGGGGATCGAACGCGAGGTCACTTGCTGCAATAACAGCCGTAGAAAGACGTCGCTAGAGGAGACATTGCTCAAAAACGTTGGGAGGAGAAAGGAATCTGCAAGGAAAAAATAGAATTGCTTTTAAAGAAATAATGTTAGTCGACGGCTGGTAAAACATTCTTGTGGATACCAGAGAGCGTAGAGGTTGTTGACACAATATGACCAAAGTAGAAAGAGCGTTGAATGAACAGGAATGCAACGGGTAGGTAAACTTATAGAAACGAGGTAAATGTAAAGAAAAAGTGGGCTGAGCTACATCCGCCATTGTCATCACCAGTTAATGAAAATCATTACTCACAACAATATTTACAATATAAATGTTGAAACGGATCAGCAACCATCGACCCTTTTACTTTATATTCTGTTAAGAAGTCATAGATATTTTAAGCGGAAACATTTTTTTAACAGTATAAGGTGACAGGCATTCGTATTCTTTTAAGGGAACACATTCAATATTACAGGAAACCCGAAAGCGAAGGTAAGAAATGCGAGTGAACAGAGAGGGGGAGGTGTTCCATTTACACACGGTTCCTCGAGTTCTTTTGTTGGTTGCAAAAGGGTAAGACTTTAGTTATTTCGTTGACTACCATCAAATACAACCTGTAATTCGTTTGACGACAGAAATACTTTTATTGCATGGGAAAAATTCTTTGTTATAGAATGTTACAAGAAAGGTATTTGTGACTATTTTGCCTCTTATCCTCTATCAATATCATGGATAACAACATAGCGACACCGCCAGTAATGCGGCGCCAACCGACCTTTACGGACGAGTTGTCAGTTGACCCTTGTCTTACCCATGTCTGTTGGTGAGGCGGCTTCGGCCTTCGCGATTAAAATAAACTACCTGGAATCCGCATCGTGCTTCATTCCCAACACATTCTAAGCAAAACATTTTTGTTGCCCAAACTTTTGTTACGAGGAGAAAAAACAATCACGGAGAATCATTACTCTTGTAAATAAAATGATGGCTGCTTCATGGGGCATTGCCAATAAAAAATGACGAAACTATTTAGCCGTTTGCAGTTTCGAAAAACAAATTCCATTAACAGGAGTAACTCATTAAGCAGTTGCTCATAAAATAGCTTGAAATCCTTTTAATTCTTTGTAGATCTAATATCTTTATACATTTTCACGCCCAAGCTAATATTCATTGCATTCAGCTTTTCCCGCACATAATTTATGCAGTAGACAGCGTAGTGTTCCATGACGAAATATTTAACTTGTGGCTTGGACTGGAACTTCGCACAAACGCTCAACATTAATTGTTATTGCCAAAAAATTAAACGTGAAGTTGAACCCCACCACTCTCTGAATTCCCTCATTCTCGCGAGTAGTCCTCGGTCATTCTCCGATCTCGCATCGTCGGGAGTCGACACGTGAACGGGGGCATGTTATGGGACAAGACCCCTATCTCTAATTCACAAATCAACCTCGTGTGGTAAAAGAGAGGGTAGGAATTCCAGCGCACAAGAAAACGCGCGCAGATAGCAGTAGGGAAGGTGCCCGACGAGGCGTCGGCCGGCCGCGGCGCGCTGACACGAACGGCGACGGACCGGGGTCGCCGACGGCGGCGGCGGCGGCGGCGCGTGACGTGGCACCGCGTGGCGAGGAGTAGCGCCGCGTGGCGTGGCGGAGGGTCGCGGGGAGTGGCAGAGATAGTCCGGGCAGGCAGAGCCTCAGCCGCGAATTGGTCGCCTCACGAATTACTCGGCGTAGCTAACGGTGCGCGGCACCGTTACGTCCACACTCTCGCGGCGGCGGCGGCGGCGGCCGTGGAAGTGGGGGAGGGGGGAGGGTGCTGACGCGCGCGCGCTCACACAACTCCTGAGGCGCGCGCGTGTGTGCGGAGCCGTTTCGAGTCCGTCGCCACGTTACGAATTTTCCAGCCCGGCTCTGCACTACAATTTTCCACGTGAGATCGTAAGCATGAATTTACAGGCTGCGAGTGGCAATGGACTAGCCCACCTTTGAATTCCCACGGCAACCAACGTATTAAGCAGCCGACCATAAAAAATGGCGAAGAGGACGTTTCAACGCAACCGCGGAGAAGTTGGGAAATCCGTGCATTTGCTATTAAATAACATTTAAATTGTACATATTTATTACATACTACATTTTTATTTGGGGCTAATTTCAGTAAGCTTCACAGTAGGCTACATTTTGGTTTTATTCTACTTTTTGCTTATAGATGCATTCGAATTCACGCCTATGAACTGCATTAAAGTCAAAACGCTTTGATGGGGCAGGGAAAAAACTATTTTCTCTTCTTTTAATCAAATATATGTCATTCGATCTAACCGCATATCAATATCTAATAAAAAACATAGCACAGATCTTTGTGAAATTTCTGTACCAGGATCCTCTCCTCTGCTCTCTCTCCCCCGTCGTCGCTATGAATACACCCAAGCAAGTCTGAGGGTTGTACGTGCATAGGCGGCCAGGGGCAACTGCATAGCGCTTGCCCATTAAGCCCGGCGTTGAAGCCTGCGCGCGCCCGGGCGGGTGAGCCCCAGGCAGGGAATGCCTCGCAAGGCCTGAGAGCTGCTACAGCTGGCGCGGCGGCGAGGAGCCGGGGTCGAGCGCTCAGGGAATCCGGCAGCGGTGGCGTTCAAGGCTTGCTCCCACCGCCAAAGCTGCCACCCCCACCATCGCCATTGCCGTCGTCAGCATCGCCGCCGACAACGAGGTCGTCGTTACAGCCTCTGCATCATCGTTGTTATCCTCATTGACAGCCCGCACCGGCGATTACTACTCCAGTACTCTGATCGGTAGTTTTTCGTGGTTTGTCCGGTCAACACCTGGCGAATACCGGATCAGTACCAAACCAAACGGGCTACAGACTGCGCGCGATCCTACACCTTCCTTGTGCTATCATGTCCTTTACACACACACACACACACATTTATTCTAACATGCACTACACAAACACATGCCGGGAGGCCGGTCGGGAGCTTAGAGCTTGTCCCGGCTGCGGCGGTGCCCCGCTGGTTGGAGATACCTAATTGGGGAAAACCCCGCTAGTCGCGAGTAGGTCGGCGCCGGATCTCGCCATACAGCGAGCAAAACATACACTACACTTACGTCGCTAATCACCCTGGTAGAATCACTAAAACAGTCACAGCCATCCCCAAAGCCACAGCCATCTTCATCACCGGTGTCGCTGCACCGCAACCACCAGCGCTGCTGCCGTCTCTACCATGTCCGTGTAGTGCCGCCGGACTCTGCTTGACCGTCCAGATTTACGCCTCTGGTCCCGCGATCAGGCTCCTGTGTGACGCGGTAGCGCTGAGAGAAACGCGTAGCCTTGCCGACGCAGGTCCTTAAGCGTGCGAAACATGCAGGCGCCATTTCGTGCTTTTATGGGCGTCTATTGAGGACTGCGGCAGAGCGCTTATGGCGTCCTCTTAATTGACATTTTCCCAACCGCGCAGCGTAAATAGCAAAGCGATTCGCCCATGCTATTTCCAGGTCAATATAAGCATCAACGCCCCCTTTCAGAATTGATATCAGTGGAGGGACGCATGTGTTAATATTTTATCCTTTTAAGAGTAGTCAAGAAATTTACCTATATCTAAGAATATCATAAACAATTCACTTTTATTACAATTAATGTTCGATGTAACTTGACGTGAAACATAAATATTTAGGATAGCACACTAATGCTTTAGTTAATTAGATTTTCTTTGTTTTTGATAAGCTAGCAGTGAATTACAAGTAAGCATGAGCTTTCCAAATTAACACGCCCCTCCCCCAATTCTCTCCTGATTTTATGATTTATAGTTTTCGTATATTACCAGTTCATGTGGTATATAAGCAATATAATTCCTGCTTTTCATAGGTTGACAATGTGTTATGTTTCTAGTCATTTCAAGTTATAACTTTCCCTTAAACTATTTATTACGGAATAATTTTTGTTACGACCCTTAAGATGTACTAGAATACAGGTACTTAAACTTGAATATGACAGCGAACAATGATTAATAGGCTACCCGCAGAAAAATACCAATGTTTACACAAATGAAGGGAACAGAGTAAAAAAGTAAAGTAATTAATAAAAATATTAAATAAGTACATAAATAAATGGATATTTATATACAAAATAAATACGTATGGTAGGAAGTAAATAATAGGCGAGTACGTGTAGGTAAGAAGGTCAACGAATCAACAGAAGTACCATCAGTCATCAATTATGAACTATTTATAAATAAACTGTAGTTAAACATTTTAATTAAATTACAAACAAAATGTCTCAGACAACTGGGAAAGAACTTCCAATACGTGAAACAAATTGAATAACCCAAGACCAAACAATTGGACGAGCGAATGAGCAAATTAAGTCAGCGAACAAGCTAACGAAAAGTGTCCCGCGAAGCACACGAATAAATAAGTGAACGAGTAGAAGAACGAGCGAACGACAGAGCACTAGCGAACCAACAAACGAACAAGCAAAGTCAACAAACAGGCCAACAACTGACATTCTCCCGCACACCGTCAGACGCGCACAAGTGAACACGCCGCGACCCGGGCGGAGCGTAACCGAACTGTGTACCTTCTCGCTCGCCTCCTTATCTCGCGGGGCGCACCCTATCGCCGAGGGAAGGGCGTCGCGGCGACCTCCCGGGCGCGGAGCGGGCGTCCATCTTAATATAACCCGGCAGAGCCGCCTTGCCTCGTTTTGAAAAGCCGGGCTCCGCGCCGATGCCCAACCAGCTCGGTGGCATTGCCGCATTCCCGACCCGTCGCAGCGCTCGGCTACGCCCCGCGTGCCGACACACCGCACCGCACCGCACCCGCGTGCGCCATGTGACACCACATCAACGCCCCCGCAGGGCGGCCGAAGCATAAAGCTGTCGCCGCCGCCGCCAGCGACGACGTCGCTGCTGCTGCAACTTCGGGGCGACGTCGCGCATGCCGCCTCTGGCCCCGTCGGCCAACAACCGCCGCCGCCGCCACCTGATGCCCCGTCCGCCTTGTCATCGGTGTCGTCACGCGCAGCTTCTTCTCTTTGGAGCAGCGCTTGGGAGGGAGCGCTGTAAGGCGTCCATCAAGGTGGTGGTCTTCGAAGATTCTAAGAAGTAGGTTAGACTTTGTCGTTGATTCATTATTAAAAAGCGCTTGAGCATAATTTGCGATTTTCGTATTGCCAGAAGTTTACAGTGAAAACGTTTTTGTTACGGATCACATGCGTTTCTAAAATTGAGTTTTGGGGCGAGGATGATTTTTCATCAAGAACTATTGAAGCCTCTCTACCTACAAGCACAAAAAAATGATTTGTGAATCAGATATACATTTTTATTCCGTTTAAATGTGCAACAATTGAATATCGTTGTGAGAATGAAACAGTATTCGTAATCAAACATTTTCTTAAGGCGATTTTGACTAATATTGCGCTTTCGCCTGTCCCAGAATCTGAAAGGTCAAGTCAAGCTTAAAAATAACCAAAAGGTTAATGAGAAATACAGGTCGTTTAAAACCTTATGCTCACGATCATTCCCCTCCTAGCTTCAGAACACCGAACGTTAGTTAGTCTGACTCTTTGATACTTAGATCTCATAAATCAGATATGAAGTCAGTGAACAAGTAGTAGGTTTAAAAAACACCATTTGCTTGAAAAGATTCACGACACAGAGGTATTGAATTTCTGGCCCTTCACTCATGCATTCGCGACTAAGGCGAAGATTTATTTGTCAACAAATAGCCCTGTGTCCAAGATGCACGTGAAAAGACTTATATGTCAGGGTCGAAGTAAAATATGACCCCCCAGAGACACAGCTCTACCTTTCCGAGACCGAATTGCGTGGCAGGGAGAGAGGGAAAAGGTGTGAAGTACGCAGATTGCATCGAGAGAGGAACGAACCAGGACCCCGTGTTCATGCGCCCGCCCTTTGTCTTGTTTTACGACGCGTTGCGCTTGGAGTCGACGTCTCGCGCAACTCTCACACCGTCACCGTCGCCATCACCATCACCGGCTAGCCCCACCCCACCGCCGCTTTCGCAGCCACCGTCGCCAAGCGGGCATTAATAAAAACCTTCCTGCGAGAGGGCGTACCGCCCACGCCACCACACTTTCCAGCGTACTGAACGTCTGTTTATGATCTTCCTCTACACCGCCAAGATGAGACAGAACTCTGAGAGAGATATCCGGCGTCTGATTGTTCACTGAGCGACGCTGAGCGGCGTACATAGGTGGACAAATAAAAGTCGATTTTAATGCACAATCAAGTGATGTAAACTAGTGAAAGACATAACTCCCTCTCATTGAAGCTAAGAGAAACGCGGCGATAGACACGGCGAAAAAAAGGAAACAGAATGCCAGCGGCGGGAGGTAAGGTGCAATTCAAATTACAAAATAAATGATGTTGGTAAATCAACTAAATGTACCAAGTAAAAACAAGAAAATAAAGAGACGTGCACAAATAAATAAAGATATAGTTTGACAAATAAACCAAATAGGTGTAATAACCCCAGGTGTAGATAATAAATAGCAATATGACTCAGGCCTGGGAACACCGCTAGCTGGCGAAAGTCCGATAAATCAGTCCGTAAAATGTCAAATACATCAGACAAATACATCAGATAAATAATCAGACAAATGCATCAAATTAATAATTAGGGAAATAAATCGAACAAGTAAGAACGCAAATCAAATACATCGGCAAAAAATAGCCAGGTGGAAGCCGGATTCGCGTCGCACTCCAGATGGCAGCAGCGCCGCGCGGTCGTCCCTCGTGCTTTCCGCGAGCGCCGTCGCGTCCCAGCCTCCGCCAGACGCTTCGGAATGCGCGCGGCGCGGCGCGGCGCGGCGAGACACGCCACGCCACGCCACGCCACCGCGCGCTCTCTCCTCGCTTCTCGGAGCGGGGAAGTGTGTCCGCAGCCGGAAGCGGGCCGGGCGGCCGCCCACTTCCGAGGAGGAACACTGCAGGCGCAGGCGCAGGCGCGCGGTGGACGCGTGTCTGCGGTGGACACAGATGCGAAGTGGGCCGCGTCGTTGCTGCTGCCGCCGCCGCCGCCATCGCCCGAGGTGGGCGTGTTCGCCTGGAGCGCGTCGGGGCGGCAAACCGCGGAACGAAACTCTCCCCAAAAATGCGCCCGCGGTAAACATCCGACCGACGAGGGCTTTCCGG
>BOPP01000006.1:4507300-4519558 GCA_017312745.1 Gryllus bimaculatus
TTTTGGGCGTTCTGACGTCTTAGGAATATAAACATTTCTTCCATAATGTAAATATTGTTCAGAGAGAAAGGCAGAATACAGAAAATAAGCTATAAGTCAGACGATGACCTCCGGTATTTAAGAAGTAACAATTAACAGAACATATTTACGAGTAAAATCAACTTTTAGGCTTGCAAATTGTACCCATGTTCTCTTATCCTTTGATTAGTGATATTATGATGTGAATATTTTGGTTTGATTAAAGACTGAGAATTCGAATTTCATGTAGACCTAATGTAAAGATTGTTCCACCATGTTGTGGCATGGTTGGTTTCTCATACCTCCACGTGACCATTATGAACATTATCCCAATCTCAATCATTCACCCTACTACATTAACACTACCATCCTTCCAACATACCTACTATCCTTCGTCAAGTGGAAGAAAAAGGCAAACCAACACTAATTAGCTGCCCAGAAAAGGAGACGATATTAGACCTGAGCCGCCACCCTCACGTAGACTCGAAATGAGTACGGCACTCGTCAACAAAACTGCGTATAAATTAGCCATGAATATTATAAACTAATCTGAAGAAACTACTTCACGAATACTTTCTTACTAAAAGTAAGATTAACTAACTAGTTTAATATTTGCGGTATTTGACTGCTAGTTCTAAAGTTTAATACATCACAATTGGCAAATTCATATATTTATTCATAAAATAATCTATCTGCTATCAACCTTGAGCCAAAATCAGGATCAGCGAATGATAAGGAGTGACTCACCTGTGGGAGGACGCTCCTTGGGGTAGCAGATGCGGAACAAGCCCTTAGTACGCGTGTAGTAGTAGTATTTGGAGTTCATGTTCTCCACGATGCTCTCTTGGTCCCCTCTCTTCGTTGCTTGTTGCTAAAACAAAAGAATACACTCATTAGAGATCTGTAACTATAAATGGTCCTATGCACTCATTCTCTAACCAACAAAGTTTGTCTATGCATTGGCAGATTGCCACAATAGTCCAGTTATAAACAGCGTGAATATAATTGTTATTGAACTTCCGGAACATTTCACTGTAATTATATCTCAAAACCATTAAAGTTAATTGTTTTTGCCTTCTACACAAGTTTGCAAAAACTGGGACGATATGTACAATCAAGGTTTTATTAATTTAATTTTGCTCCTCTACTGAGGATACGTATGCACACATGGCTACGCTAAATTTATATATAATACGTTCGCAAGAAAACAATGAGAAATACGACGATGCAATCAAAACATGTGGGAAACTAGGCGTTTCCCCACGGGAGGGGTACTTGAACCTTTGCACTTCACATAACTGGATCGACAGAGAGAAAAAAAAACACGCACATTAAAAAGAGAAAGTGACAAAGTACAGCGAAAGCATTGTTCTTCTGTTATTTTCCTTCAGAGATAAGGGGTCTCAGCAAGTTGAAGTACTACTACATTTCCATCACATAAGAAATCGTGGAGCTGGTGCACCTATGGAATGTGGCGTGCAGCTCGGCGACTTGGCATTTCATTCAGAGCGGGTCGCTTTCTCACCTCCAAACAGTTCGCCGGAGAGATTAAACACCGCAGGCGCACTGGGCTTAGTGTTTGAGCAACCTTTGAAGTCTTTCTGAAACTCCCTCAGTCAGAAATGAAGTTGAGTCTTCAGGTTAGATTTCTTGAAAAGACGAGTCAGGTTTCATCCTACAGAAAACGCTGTGGTGGCTACACAACCTAAATACTGCGTTGCGAATATGTGCGGTTTCACAATACTTCAACCTTCTCGCCATTTATATTGGTCATGTATTATAATGAACACAAATTAATGAAAACGACGAACAAGTTCTGAGTTCTGTAAAAATATTGGTGCATCCTATTAACTAGAAAAGAAGTATTTACGCGGGGACATTATGATCAGAGAAAACTTACACTTTTTCATTGAGAATCAGGTCTAAATAAAGATTTAGGAGGAACACTAAACAAAAGTGAGAAAAGAAATAAAATTTCGCATGTAATTTATTACTTTTAATTTAAAACTTATCGTGAGTACATGTCTGTAAGCCTTGCCACAGTAAGCTAAATTAATCCTCTTCCTACATGGATTTCACTCTTATGGAAACCTAAAAAAATCATTTGCATTTCTCACTATTTAAAAATAATGATAACCACCTTAGTACCTTTTACCTTTCATGTCAGACATCTACATGGAGTTATGTTGAATATTTCTGTAAGTGCGCCATCATCTATCTAGAATTCTAATGATGTGAATGCATGTTTTCTATTCAGGAAAGAAACCGACTATCGCAACTCAACGTCGCTCTACGGCTCCGAGATAACAGTTACAAGATCTTTTATTTTTCACGACGTTAATTCCCCCGATCCGATTTCACCGACCCATTCCAAAACGTGCGTTTCAAAGAAAGTCTACTCGAAAGGGCAGATTATGTGCTGGGCAGTAGATCGAAACGTAAAACGTAACGGTATATTTTCTGATTTAACAGTAAACATTCAGACAAAATTCAGAAAAATATTGACGCCAGAAAAAAGTCACGATTCGTATTTCAGGCACAGGTTTGGAGTAATTGTTCACACCGAACGTTCATTTTAATGATTGCAGTGTTCTATCGCTTCTTATTAGTTGCCATTGACACAGGATGTTGTGCATTTCTAACAATTCAATATTTACGATTTATGATTCTTTTTTAGTGTCATTAGAACTTTCTCATTTTATTAAACCGTTATAATTTTCTTACCATTCTTAGAGATGCATTTAAACTGCGGAATCAAATTCAATTGTTTTTGCTCTGGAAATATTTCATTTTGTATTACCGGGACACCATTGTAATAAGTCATTCTAAAGATATAAAATAATAATAATAATAATAATAATAATAATAAAAAACATTGAATGAAACGTATACTGGTCATAATGTCACATACGTTTTTTAATATTTACACTCATGAACTACTCAAATGAACGGGCACTTTTTGAATTCATTGCACCAATTGAAGGTCATTATACTTGTCCCATAAACTAGCGACGTTTCCTGATACTTATCCATTTCCTTCTTTTTCTACGTACGTCTTTGGGTTAGTGTCGGGCCACTGTGCTGCGAGGTACATGAAAACCATCCGAGGCACTCGAAGTGTCCCACTCACTCCGCCTCCACAACGGTCGCTTTCACGGCCGCCTTAAAACCACAAACTTTCGGAATTGAGTGGTCTTCTAGCGGTCGCCCCATAACTTCGTAAGTCTCCCCGCGGTTCTTGCTTCACGTTGCGCGCTGGCTGGGCGCAGAGGAGTGGGCTTTACTAAGCGAAAAGGAGGAGGTGGAGGCGACGTTTGAGGTCTTAGTGTTAGTGGTGGCGAGAAATTGATGACGGTGGTAGTGGAAGTGAGCAGGGTGGTGATTGAGATGGAGAGGTTGCTGATTGTGATGGCGGAAGTTGATGGTGATCGTGGTGATGGAGGTGGTCGTGGTGGAGATGGGGAAGGTGCTGATGGTAGTGACTGAGTGAGGAAGGGGGAGACAGTGATGGTTAGAACAGGGGGCACTGGAGACACCGGAGGCATGCCCCAAATGAGTGGTTCACGAAGTAACATGGGAGGTAGCGTTTCGCAGTTGTATTCATGTGGTGTACATGAAGGTCGTGCGTGAATTAACGTCTCCTAGGGAAAAGATAAAAGAAACGTCCAATTTCCACATTCCTTCAGTCAATATTTCAGTTTAAAAACTTAAATAGCAATCATAAAAGTAATAATTCTAACACATTATTTATAACATTATTTAAAGAAATATAATTTTGCAAAAAAATTATATACAATGACCTTTCAAATATACTTATTTTATTAGAGTTCTATTCCATACTTTTCATTACAACTTTTCGCAGTTTTAATGCTAACTTTTGAATTATCTAGGATGCATAACATCATGCTGATATGTAATCTATATTTATTATTTTCTAAAATTCAAAACAAAAAACGCGTTACTACGGTTTTACTATGAGGGGGGACGTTAATTTCTTTACCAAAGACGAAGTGTTTTACCTACGTTCGTCTATTATGACATTTTTAGGCATGTTATTTCTCTTAAATTAAAATGGTTTAAATTTATCGCTGTTCTCTTGCACGATCTATATTTGCTAGAGGTGTTCAAAAAATATAAAGGATTTTTCGACGAAGAGTGCCTGTCTGCAACAAGGCAGATTCCTAGAACGGGCACATCATCATTACGGCCACCTGTGTAACTGTTCGCAAGTTCAACCACACTCTGCGCCTCTAATGGGGAAGCAGAGGGCGGTGGTCGCAGGCGGCAACCGGAGCAGAAGCGTCTCGTTAGGACTGGCTCTCAATTTCCTGTTTTAATTCGACATGAGAGCGTCGGGCGCACGCCTTCGATTGCGCGTTCTTTCGCCGGGCTGTCTTCCGGTGGCCCTTTGAGGCTCCAGCAGCACAACACGCACGGTTGTTTACCAGCAATACATTCCAAACGGAGTGCCATCTCTTTATTTGCATAGCGCTCATCCCCCACCAATTTGTTCACTCCGCGACCTACATCGGGCAGGAAAACAATACATATTCACTTCACAAATAATAGACGTGTTGGAGGGTTAATTCAATGAGAAGTGCTAGTAGTAGATTGTGTGTGAAGTTAAAGGACGATGTGGGTCATATGCCAATCGTGAATATTAACGAGACAAATGGAGATATAATTTCGTTTGATTAGTGGACGGAAAGCTCTATACACAAGGCAAAAATCAAGAGATCGTAAAGGATTTGAAATTGAGAATGTGCTGGTATTATTTTCCACTATGTAATACATTTACAAGATATACCTTCTGTAATTATCAAACTGAAGATTTACCGAAGTGAAAAATACCGTAATAAGATTCTGTTAATAATTTACATTTCGATATAAGTCATTTAATCTGAAATTCAACTATCCGTCATTTGCAGAATTATCCGTTTAGTTGGAGGTAACATCTCTACAATCTGAGGAGGGTAAAATTACTTGAATATCACTTTAGAATATTCCACAAATCATTCCTGGCAGAACGCTACAATTTTTTGATGTATGCGATTGTGACTTAAAAATTAACATTTTTAGTTTCATTTTTAATATTAATTACCTATTGAGATCATCTTCATAATCTCCAGTGAGTAGATGCGATTTGATAACATTTATCAAAAAACGAACCACTGGAACTATAATGCAACGTAACTCATACGAATAAAAATAAGAACAAAATAAAAACGAGTTTAGTCTCTTCAACATTATAAAAGACTTTCCTCTTAACCCATTGCTGTCGGTATGGGTAGCTCATTCACGGAAGAGACGCGCTCGTTAACCGAGTAGTGGAATGGTGAAGGACGATTAGCGAAGGAAGGAGAGGAATAAAGATGAGGACAGTGGTACACGAAAGGGTGAGGTAAATGGAGTAGGAGTGGTCGCGAAAACGGGAGTGGACGCGAAAAAGGGAGTGGGCGCGGAAAAGGGAGTGGGCGCGGAAAAGGGAGTGGGCGCGGAAAAGGGAGTGGGTGCGGAAAAGGGAGTGGGTGCGGAAAAGGGAGTGGGCGCGGAAAAGGGCAAAGGAAAAGGAGGAGGGCGAAGCAAAGGGCGGAAACGCTTGTGCCCACGAGTGTGAACGCGGGAAGGAAGACGGGACGGAGGGAAGGAGAGCAGAGGGCCAGGGCAAGGGCGCGGGCGCGGCGCGGCGAAATGAAGCGCAATTCAGCGCATCGATCAATTAGCCGAACAGAGCGCCGCTAATTAGGCCGGCCTCCGACATCCGCCGGCGGCGCCTCCGGCTGCGCGGCGGGGGGGACGGTGCCCCACTCCGTGCGGCGCCGCTGCCGCTCCTCCACCAGGGACTTCCGCGAGACGCCGGAAGCGGCCCGCTGCGGTGCGATCGACTCGTAAAGTCTGCCACCTGGGCGGCAACAGAACAATCCCTTCACTCCCCAAATCACTATAATATTTGTTTGTGGTTGCTCGTGTTCGCTTCCAGCAAATCGATATCGTGGTGTGCAAATAAAAAAAAGTATTTTTTGTCAGAAATGTATACGTATGTACGTTGTTTGCTTCACACGAGAAAACTGTTTATTCTTCTCATCTTTGAGATCTTATCTAGGCTTGGCTGTTGCCACGATATGCATGAGCAGTTACTTAAAGTGAAGGTAACAAACATTTATTCACTTAGGATGGAAGTGAAATACCATTTCAAACGTCTGACAACGTTTTCAAGATCAGGAAAACGTGGTTTAATTTTCCACTTTGTCATGAACACAAAATGGTTTCACATCTTTTGTTTATAAATACTTTCGACGAGTACTTTCTCTTGCTTCACTCATTTTGTAGCCTATTTGTTTTCTTATTTTCATCCATGCCTTACATGTCTGCGTTTGTGAACTGATTACGTTTTATTAAGATATTAATAAAAGTACATTGATATATTAAAATTTTAAAAACGTAGCAATGAAAAAGTGCTTGCAGGGGAACTTTATTATACGTGCATAATGTGCATATCAAATTCACACGAATAACCGAATCTGATCGTAATTCGATATCGCATTTATACATTTATTTACATGAGAAAAACAGCTAATTATTTGGTGGATGAATAGAAGTTACTTACAATCGAGATTGTTTTACACGCTATCATAAAGCATCCTCTTTAATCAAATATTCCTTGTTTACTATTGAATCCTAAATACCGTATTTTCTGCCTACTCGTAAGATAACCCCTACAAGAAGGCCTTGACCGTCCAAGGTCTCTTGGAACCCGCACGAACAAGGCTCTGCTAACACCGAACCGGCAGAGCCCTCGCGCCCTCCGTCTCCCGCTTTGCCCCCCCCCCGCCCCCACACTACACCGGGGGCAGTGCGACACGTCTTATCTACTCCTGCGCACGCCCGGGTAGGCAGCCCGCTCGCCGCCACTGCCACCACTACCGTCGTCGTGCTGTAAAAAAACCCGGGTGCCGCATTCAGACTCCATTAGCTCCGCCGGCCGCACATGTTCATAAGAGACACCGTGGCCATTAATTATCCGAATAAATGGCCTCTATTGGGATCAACGGACGCGGAGACACTGCCGCGCGCGGGAGCGCCGGCGGCGGGGGCGGCGGCCGAGGGCGGCGGCGGCGGCGCAAGAACTATACATTAGTACGGCTTCTATACAGGAACCTCCCCCTGGAATTTTGCTCGATTACCTTTCATTAGCAGGACCGTCCCGTAGATTAATGTCCGCGGCGTCCTGCCGATGGTAACATGCAGAAAGAACCGAGCGAGGGTGGCGTGGATGTTAATTCACTATGTATAGATTACGTTGTCGCGTAAGCGGATGTCCGTGCTTTGTTTTGACAGACCAGCGTTCTGGACAACCCCGCCCAGCCCCCTCCCTCCCTCGATGGACGGGCCAGATCGCTACATATCGCTCCACACAAAAGGGACGCGAGTCGTCAACCCGTACGCGTAATTGGATTCCTGGAGAGCTTTTCATTACGGGGGCGCAATATATCGCGTTCGAATATTTCGATAATTAGGACAACAGATATTCGGTATGACAAATGAATACAAAATAATTTTATGCAGTGTGACCGTAGGCAATCAGGTGGAAATGCTGAAATCTCTAACACAACAAATTGCGTCGGAACATCCGCCTCGTTAAACATGCGCCAAACAAAAAAACTTCACGAAAAATACGAGGGCTTTTCAGAGGAATGCCGTTCGTTCGTTTGCCGTCGTTTTGGAGAGTTTGTCACATATATCAAATACGGCTCTCTCGTTGTAGCATATGCGCGTATTGGACAGCGTACTTAAGCAAACAATAATTGAGTACGCTGACACAGCCACGTATGAGCTTCATACATTCTATTGTTTGCAGTATTTTAGAGAATGACAAACAATTTCGGAAAACATATTAAACGTCTAATGGAATACGTCTGTATCAAATTAATTCCTGCAGTCATTACTGAATTTGTATACTCACAACATACTCAAAATAGTTACAAATGCTTATGTACTTATATTCCGTTAATAATACAATGTACAAAACAATGGCATGCACTTCAAAGAAGATTTAGACACCTAATAAAGAATGTCCAATGATCCGACCAATGTCTCACACCCGCGTTACCTTCGACAATGTCTGCTTTAACTTTCCCGTTCCAAGAAGTCGAGCTCTCTTTTAATACATGCATTGTTACTGGAGCGAGTGAAGTCGTCACCGCGGATGAAAAGTCAGATAATCCAGCAATACGCTTCGGGCGAAAGTCACAGGGAGAAAGCCAAGCCTCTATGTGCCTTCGACGACTGTGTTATCTTACTCAGGCTTCGGAAGAGGGTAGCAGTCATCTGAGGAAGAGCTAGATAATGTGGAATGAATGTGAAAAGAATGAAAAGGAGATAGTAGAAAAGTGATGGATATTGAAACGATGTGGAGTTGGCGTGCTTAACAACGTAAACATTCTTTTGGAATTTGTGTTGTGCAAGGGCCACCAAGTTTTACAAGCATGACTATTTCCTTTCGTCAAGGAAAGTTCATTAAATTATTTCGTACTTATTAGTGGGAAGGAATGTCTGTCGCCATAATTATCGAAATGTTTCGTCGTCCAAACGTCACGTAATTCCTTCTTGAGCGAAGGGTCAGAGTAAAGAACAGAAAGTGCACTTCGTACACGGAGAATATCGATCAATATTTTGATGAGCAATCTTCACGACTCGCAAACAATGAAGAAATTCCATAGAAAACATCGTACAAACTCAGCTTCAGCGTAAACTTTCGTGATCAGTGACAGGTAAGGAGGGGGGGGGGAACTACAAATAAAGAGAGAACGGTTGTAAAGACAGGATTCAGAAATGATTGTTGGAGTTCACGTAAAGGAATGAGTGAACAAAAAATGTATTTGTGGACAAGAACCACGATATGATGTAGTAAATGGCCCAACCGCGGCTGACAGAAATATGAAGTCTCTCAGAACTGCGCGAGTAATAACTGGCAGGGGAGGACCCTTCTCCCTGCGAAATCTGCACTGTCAGAAATTTCCACATTACTTTAATCAAATAGACATTTACGTAATTATCACGAGCGCACATTAAACTTAATGTACACATGCACATTAGGATGCAAGTGTGAAAGCTTTATGGTCATATTTGGAAGGAATGAATGCATGATCTTGATGGACTGGCGATTATGAATACACGAGATGAATGATGGGCAAACGCCATGATCACTACATTAAATCTCCACTACATTTTAAATTGTGCATTAATTTTAATATACAAATATATTAAGCTATTTTTAATGTACAAGATTGCATTACATTTAACGTAGAACACATTAATTTAAAATTCATTAAATTTACAGACATTTCCGACAGTGTGCGGCAGCGTGCAGAGGATGAGTAGAGGGCGGTGGCGACGTCTTGCAAAGCGCGCAAGGCAGAAGGAAAGCCGACCCGTCCTCCTCGCGGCGGCGTTTTAATGTCCTCGCGCGCTGACCCATGCTGACTCGACGCCGTCTCCGTCGCGTTCGTTTTCCCGCCACCTCTCACCCCGCCTCCGCCACAGCCACAGCCCCCGCCACCGCCTTCGCCTCCGCTGCGTCCCGCCCCGATCTTATCTGCGGGGGCCCCGCACTCACGACCCGGGAGGCTCCGGACACACGTCGCGCGATTTTATGCGCGTCCGCGTGCGCGGGAGGCGAGAGGTGGGGCGGGGTTTGGCAAGGAGAAGCGAGGGGCGGAGCAGGGCGAAGTGAGAAAGTGTGGCGTGACAGGGAGCGGGGTGCGGGGTAGAAAACGAGGCGGGGCGAAGCGGGAAGAATCGGCGCCGTGCGGGGAGAAGTGGGCGTGCTGATGAGAACTAGAGCGGGGCGGGAGCCGGTAGGATGCGCGCGATCGGTGCGACAGCGTGCTGGGGTCACGGGGCGGGGCGGGGCGCGGGCGGGGCGGAGCTGAGCTGAGTGAATCGGAAGTAAGGAGTAAGGGCTGGCGCACAATGGCGTTGTAGAAGGCCGAGGAAACGGCGGAAGAGGAAGGAAGCAGTTTGCGCGTGTAGTCGAGGTCGAGTTGAGTGAGCTTGTGAATCTGTGTGAAAGCGAAGCAGCGTGATACTGACGGGGGGGAAGTGTCTGGCACCTCAATAGCGGGCGGGGCGCTGGACACGTCGAGCTGGACGCGGAAGGGAAGGACTGGCATTACGGCGGCGGAACTATGTGGAACGGGGAGACTAGGAGAGGGGGTAAACGGTAGGTCGGCGGCAGTGACAAGAAGTGGTGAGGATTGAGTCGGAGCGACGAGGTACAGGCTCTGGGTGGAAAGAACCGGGGCGGGGCGGGGCGAATCTGGACAGGGCTGGGAAGGCCAGTTCAAGGCAGGAAGGTGTGGAAGCGGGGAGGGTCGAGCGCAGGGAGCGAAACGGCGAGAGAGATGGCGGGGAAGGCTGAGGGGAAGAGGGACCAGGCGAACGGAGAACATCGTGTCCAAGACGCCTTAATGGATGTTTAGTTACGACCTACCAGCCGGCGGAGGGCTGCTGGACTAAACGTACGTGCTTTGGGGTTTAAAACGTCCAGTGTTCTAATGTACGACAGACGAAAATTCACAGTTACGTTTGAAAGAACGTTGAAGATAAATAATGATAATAACCAATCAATTATTGGTCACCTCTCAAGATAGTTCTAGAGAATTTCTTTTTACTCGACTAAACAGAGGCACGATTATAATTAAATGCAGAGCTAATGTTAATTCACTCATAGTAAAGAGAAAATCATAAAAAATAGTAGTAACAAATAACCACTCCCTACAATTCACGACGCTGTGAGATTTGCGATATCAAAAATCACCTTTGTCAACAAACTGTCTGCTTTCGGCTGTTTCGCTGTCATTTTTACTCACCGCTGGAGAGTCAGGTGGCAATACGCGACAACTCTCCCCTCTCACGACAGTAGGTGACGCCAAGCAGTCGAAAGTTCACTTTCCATGTGAGGAATGGATATGTGGATGCAGGTGACAAGCTCTTTTATCAAGATTTCCAGTCACATCCGCGTTAAAATTATCACAATTACATTCGCTCAGACATGCACTCTACAATTGCGATTTTAATTTATATCGAAATGCATAAGGCTGTTCAGATAGACAATTTGTGATATTTCAAGTATCTTCTATTTTAAAAAAATATTTGTCAACATTCGTTATTACTGTTTGTGTCTTTCTGAAAAATATATCATTAACTATATATCTGAAAGACACAAATTTCACCAACTTTCACGTATTGCTTTTAATACTACATTTGCAGGTCAACCGTGATTCATCAAATACCAGCTTTCTTTACCTCTTAAAATATAATGCGACCATAGACGACTATCAAGAAGCGAAATCGAATCTTCGCCTAGATCACCAAGCGTGGAGGAAACGGAGGCCACCCGCAACGCGGCTTCAAATCGATCGAATCGAATCGAAATCGACGCGCGGAAAGAGCAAGGGACGCGGGTGGTCCGGCGAAACTGAGAGCCGCAGGTTTGGGAGGCGGAAGTAGGTCGGCTTGTGGGTGGGAACAAGCTGTTATTAAGAGATGAAGCCGATTCCGAAGAGCGCCACATATGAAGCGTACGAAAACCCGTAAATAAGAGGAGATAGTTGGGGTTGGAATGATGAAGGTGCAAACTGGAGTGGAGACAGGGTCGTGGAGAGGTTTCTGGAAGAGTAAAACGAAATAGAAAGGAATGGGGCGAGGGGAATCGGTTGACGGGAGCAGGGGCAGAATGGGATTGCTACTGATGCAGCACAAAGGCACACCGGCTCAGGTGAAACGTACGGCATGGAGTGGAATGGTGCGAGACGGTACTAGGAGATACAGAATAATATGATATGATATGATATATGATATGATATATGATATGCAGCGGTACGCTTGGAAAGAAGGTACGAGCGGGTCTGTTCAAGTGCCCACTTCACTGATTGGCCCAGCACTCTAACGCGCACCCCGTGTGGCCCGTTTCTTGTGAAGTCAGCCCGATAGAACGGAAGGAAGGGAGGAAGGGAGGGGAATCGGCTCTAGTCTAGTGAAAGGCGAGAGAAGAGGCGCCAATCTTTTGCCTTCGCGCAATCCTGAAGTACGGGATTGTTTGCGTAGTGACAAAGCATACGGGTTGAAGCGGGATAGCTCCGACACTGAGTACAATGATCCACGTGACGGTAGGGGCGAGGGACAAGAGAGGCGAGGGGGCGAAGCAGCAGAGTGGGGCGTGGCAGCGAAGGGGGCGAG
>BOPP01000006.1:4519564-4537805 GCA_017312745.1 Gryllus bimaculatus
GTCTTTCCCTCGGTGCGACCCCAAGCATCCGAGCATTGACAGCCGCTGGCAACTGGACTTCTGTGACGTGGTGGGAAAGGATATTCACCACCAGAACACAGACGCAAGCGAGTTATTTACAAAATTACTTGTATTTACACTGTACAAAGTTCTCACTCTGGGGCGTTTCTTGGGGCTCACTCCCTTTAGCCGCCCCTCTCTCCAAGCACCGTGCGGCGCCGCCAACGAAGAGCCATGGCAATCGCGACCTCATGCCTATATTCACCTCGTGTGCCACAGTACATCCGCGCCCGCCTGAGCAGAAAGTTTTTCTCCGTCTTACTTCAAGACAACCTTAGAGCATTACCCGTAAGTGGCTTCTTGGTTCTCGCTTCTCTCTAGTCGCTGGCTCACATGAAAACATACTGACGCACGGGTACCTTCCCCTACGTTAAAATAAATCACTTTTATTTTAATTTGAAAAAAATTCTCCTTCGGAATTTCTGCATTTCAAGGATATTTATACAAGTTTAATTTGTAACTTAACACGCTGAATCATCCTCAGGTCCAAGTGTCATTACACTTCCGGCATAGACATGTTCGATTGACAGGTGACGAAGTTGGTAAGCATTGGTTAGCAATCCCTCTTCCGGTGTGGCGTTCATTGTTGGAGAGACTATCCTCAGCGATCCTCGAAAATGTCATTATTATATCGGCTGGCCTACACAAAGCTGACGCGAAATCCAATTGCGAAAAAGTGACAGTACCCACACATTTCGGTTGCACATTTTTTATACTCAAATTTAAACGAAACATTACTTCTTCCTTAGCAAAATATTCCTGACATAATCATTACTTTCTGGGATAAACAACATCTAAATAGCAACAAAAAAACATTTATTTTCTCAGAAATTTTAAGAAAGCCGTCCTCGAAACGCTGTAAAACATTTCGAAAACATACATTTCAATTAATTAGACGTTGTGAAAGTCGCATGTAAGTGGAAAGATATAAAGAATGTCATTTGATTGCGTCTGTCATTGCGATTTTTCAGTAGTGACAACACATTTCGATGGATTCGATTTATATTATTTTCTTTTGAAGGAAAATATATTTTCCAGACATAATGGATATCGCAAGGGAAATATAATAACAATGCAATTATTTATGAATGGAATGTGTGCAAGTAATTAATTTCAATTTTTAAAATAATGAAAGTGCTCTCATGAATCTCTATTGAAACACTAAACAACGAGTATAACCTGTCAATACATCGACATTTATAAACAAAACGTAACCAAATTAAGCTCCTATTCAGTAACCCATTGTCCACACTCTGTTCCGCAAACAGAACAGTAGGTCACTTCCTAACCAGCCATCCCAGTAGCATCCACCGGCCCATCCCGGCCCGCCCCCACGGTTGTGCCGGCAGGCGATCGGAACCACCGGTTTCACAAGCGATTTCCTTCCCAGCGAGCCATGGCGCCCCGCCCAGCCACCGCCCGGCCTCACAGCGTGCCTCGTTTTTTCTCTCCCCGGGCGCTGCCGCCGCCGCCGCCGCCGCCGCCGCCGCTCGGCCCTCGCGTTTGTATCTGCTCCACTAGTCGATGACCTGCTTCGGCCGCCGCCGATCAGGCTGGTTGGTACGCGCCTCTTCTCACCGGCCGGACCGCAAGCCGAGTGAAAAGATGGCACCGCTCGAATTTTGCGCTCTGGTTCGGATTTTCCTGGCGGTCGCGGGGGCTTGATGAATCGATGTCAAGGCGAACGGTGGGAACAGTTGGGGATCGTACGTGGCGGGTAAGAGTTTTTTTGTCTCTCTCTGGCAACCGTCGAAATGTGTCCTTGCTTTCACAGCAATTTCTATCTGTCGCGGTTTGATGTGTGAGTTTTATAGCCTGTATCGGGTGAGCTGTTCTACATTTCTACGCCGGAATGTTTCTAAAGCTGGATTTGTGGCGAGAAGTATGGAAAATACAACCTTGGACAATGAATACCTCTCTCCAACAGACCGTTAATGGAACGGAGAGAAGCGAAACTAAAATACTACGTTTTATTTACTACAAAAACTCGCTTTGTATTTTTAGTATAATAAAAGCTGGTTGAAAAAACTACAATATTTTGTTCCAAAATTTAAAAATTCTGGTTATTACTGTTGAGAAGTACATGTACTATAATAAGTTATGTCTTACTACTGCTCGAACCGTCCAAGGGTAACTGAACACGTTTTTATAAAAAACATAATGATAATGAACAAGAACGCGCCGTCTAAGACAAATGTCTGACGTCAGGCAAAAACTAATTTCATATTTATTCTTTAACAAAGGTAGTAAACTTTTCTCTAAAACCCATTTGTTAAAAAAAAGGACCAATCGCTTTTCGATTCGAATAAATCGTGGCCTGTTGACACACTCCACCTCGGTATTCACGAGTGACACATACAGTGGCATTACTCTGCGTTTTATTTTTCCTGCAGTAAAACGAACTCTGGTGAAACATACACTGACATGTTCTCATTCTCGTGTTGTAGCTCCCCGACTGCTCACACACAGTTTACAACTCCCCTTCGATAATTACACGAATTACGTCGAGAGGGATTTTTTTTATTCACAATTTATAGCGACGCCCCGCCACGCATGTTGGGGAAAAGTGAAACAAACTCGACCGCGTGACATGACGTGAAAATTGGCCACCGATGCGAGATGAAAGGCCAGCTGTGTTATAAGGGTTGGGTCGGGTAAGGTGGGGTGGGGTGCGGAGGGAAGGGGTTGGACGGAAACGGGCCGCGTACGACGATAAATTACGGCAACTCTGCGATTAGGAGGCCGTGCAAATCCCGATCGTGCCACAGGAAGTTGAATCGCTTGCACGACTAACCTTTCATGCTTTGAGCGACGCGTTGAAAAAAGGTTTCGCCCGGGGGAGGGGCTACCCGTAACCAAATGGCAGGTATCCGGGGTGCTTGATTTATACGGTATGAGGAACTGTATGCTAATAACGAGCCCAATAAAACGTAATGGCAACATCCATCTAAATTTTGAATCAATTTCTCTGGTTGGTTGACTTGTGAATACATTGGATTCAGGGAGTACGTGTGATATGCTTCGAAAGTTTAACGTCATTACATACGTGAGACTTGTATCCATTGTCTTGGTAATTTAATACTTTCCCCGCATACATTGCTTTATGAAGATAGCGCGGTAATTACTCGTATTTACTCGTACAGCTTGAGAAGACATCTGTGAATCAAGTAAATATCGTGTTTCTTCCTTTAAATCGGAACTGTCACGCAGTGTCACAGCGCTATTACGCAAATGACAAAATGGCAAAATGATAGCTGCAATTGTTACTTCGGCCTTTTCCTGTACTTATGGAACTGTAAACAAGACACATCTATCTTGACCTAAATCACTAACGTGAAGTCTAAAAACCAGTTACTCCCGTCATTATGCCACGTTATTATTTTCAGAGTTTCTCCGCATTCGAATTTATCGTTATCATTAATCAGACGGTTTAGAAATAAAATTACAGCGTGAATGGCATATTAAAACTCTGATGAATGTTCGTTACACTTTCTTTGTTTGGGAGGAGATTGCAAGAATAAAAGACGCTTCGTTTGTAGAGGAGAGCGTACTGTGATTTATAGAAAGCGTATGCTAATAAGGGCAACCGGAGGCACAAAGCATTAATAACAAAACGCTAACGTAAATATTAAACGATCGAGTGCGATTGAAATTTCTGCTCTCCCACCCTCCTCCCCTCTCTATCTCTCTCTCTCTCTTTCTCTCTCGTTCCGCTCGACGCCGCCTTCAGCAACCGATTTCAGCTCTTTTCGACATCTCTTTGCAGCGCCTTCCAACCGCTCCTTTGACCATCATCGAATCCCGTTACAAATACAATATCATGCGAGATTCAAGAAAGGAAAGAAAAATCCATTTCCTGCCCGTCCGAGTTTCAAATAAATTAGATAAACCTCCATCGCCCCCCGAAAGGCTCTCAGCCACCTCAAGGGTTCCTCGCTTACAGCCAGAACCAGAGCCCTAAGGGTGTGCCCCTGGCAAGCTCGCCTGCCTGCCTGCTCGGCCGGCGTAATTTCGTCTTATCTTCCGGAGCGTTTTTGAAGAAAGCCCTCGCCTGGCCCGTCGTTAAAAGCCGACGAGGCGGAGGGAGGGAGACGAAGAGGCGGGGGCTGGCTGAGCGAGAGTATCTCAAAATTTTGAACAGGTCTCTCGAACAGGCGCCCGACGTGTGCTCTCGGGACGAGACAGAAGCGACCGGAGTGATTGTGGGGTTGAAAGCACCACGAAGTCGCCAGACGAACTAACGTTCAACAATCTGAAATCACATTATGTTTACCATTTTACGTGTAAATGTTTTTTTGAGCTCATTACACTTCATTTGCTTCCAGAGATTTAACGAGACGCGTACATTAAAATCAATTAAGTTATTTGAGACAAAGAACATGTCCACTGGCGTGCGCAGAGGGGGAAGGGGGCCGACCCCCCTGAAAATTTCAAATATCCTACGTAATAAAACGTTTTAATTCCATAAATATCAATAATACATTATATTCCTCGCTTTTTAAGCTGACACTGGCGAACTCATTCACGACATTAGAAAAGCAGCTTCCCAAAAGACGTGGCAAGCCGGTAAATGGTTTCCCATAAAATCAATTGTATTTGTTATTTGCATTATTAAACTAATAATTCCACCGTTTTTGCAGTATGCTTCATTTATTTACTAGAAAAATATGTCTCATGTGAATAAAAAACGTTTAACGGAAAAAGAGATACCGAAATTTATTTGGCTTCCCTCTTACTTTTACACTGCACACGCGTGTGATGTTATCCACGTGAATTTCTCTACTTTCTGTATGTACTGTAATATTACGACCGCATCGAATGAAACTAAAGCAAATATTAAGAAGAAAAAGTTAACAGGTTTATCAGTTACATTGGAAGAACCTGAACTCTTTTGCAATGTCTTTGCAATCAACAACTAGTTAATGTTTTAAATCAATTGAATGACAAAAAAGCTTATAGTTGAGGAGGGGGGCGTGGGGGCCAGGTCCCCCCTTCTGGAGTGCGCGGACGGAGCGGCGTGTGGGAACCGTGCCGGCGGCGCGTGGCGGCACGCTCCGCTCCACTTGGCGTCGGCGGCGGCGGCGTGAGAAGCGACCGACGCGAGAGTCGACGCCTGGCATCAAGCGCCCCGCCCGGCCAGCCTTCTCCAACGCTGCCGCCACCGCCGCCAAAGCCACGGTCCTCCCTGCCATCGCCAGCGCTAACGTCGTCACTGTTGCCACCGACCTCCCCGCCACGGTTGTCACCGCCCCTTCCACCGCCGCCGTCACGGTGCGTATCGAGTGCGCTGGCGTGACTGGAAGGCGCTCCCGGGCCGTCCGTGTCGCGCGCCGTGCGTGTCGCTGGTTGCGGACGTGTCTTTCTCTGGCAGCCGAGACGCGCGCCACTTTCGCCCCCGCAGATATGCGAAGGGGTCGACGCCGCGACTTGACGAGAAATTACATCGCGGTTGGACAAGAGACGCGTACTTTATATTAGGTGCTAACATGTCTTTCCCAGAGATTGCTCGACACACGCATTAAATAAAATACACGTGATGCACACAAAACACACTGATTCAGGTGCATAATGATCCATAAATTATATTAAAAGAACATTAAGGATATTTTTGTAGTGGATCCTAGTCCACCTAAATTGGTGTCTCCTTAAGTATTGTTGGATCATGTCACTACGAACTAGTATGCGGGCTATAATGTATACAAAGTGTGCACGATACATACAGTTACAAGACTTCGCGATACAAACCATTGACGTATCGAAGGTCGCGAGAACGGGGCCAAGCCGGAACGACTGCCCGATGTTTTGGAATGACAAATTATTAGTGACCTCAGCGATAAGAGGCGAGGTCAAGGACCGTCGCCGTTTAGCAGGAATTGGTGTGAATCACTCAGTTGAATACAATAGTCACTAGTCGTGACCGAGCACGGTACGGTTATGAGCAATGAAAATGTTCACCATTTCTAGGAAGTAGAGTGTGTTTTTTGCGTTATGATGAACAATTTACACAAACATTTTAAACAATGTTTATCATCAGATGATTCATATGTTCTGTCGTTTGATGCAGGCCTACACCTGTGTATAAATATGGGCTGAGAAAATTAATCGTTTGCAGCCAACAGATTCGTGTGTGCTGCATAGTCTCAGTCATGGAAAAACGGCCCAAACTGGTATTCAGTGTGCTGTAGCATCGTGGACGTTTAATCCATAACTGCGTACTCAATTAGCTTGCTCAAAAATCAATTCAATATTTGCCTTTTTCATCAAACACATTCATTTCAACTGTGCTAACGTTGTTGGAAGTTAATTTTCTTCTCAGTACATCTCTGAAACCCGTTCAAATAAAATAAACTTTTATATTTTACTGATACGTTATTGCTCGTCATTGCCTCCGGCATGGATCTCGGTATACACTGTAATAACTTAAGTGTTGCGTATCGAGAGGATCGATGTTATATGAAAACAGCTGAAGGATGCTGTAAGTCTTAGGCACAGAATTATGAGAGGAAGGACAAACCAAGTAAAGTTAACATATAGTTAATTAATAAATCTGTAAATTCAATCACTAAACTTAGGCTAAGAATAAAATGTTTTAGGTACCACAGGGAAGTAAAGAGAATTGTAAATCTCGCCGAGAGTACTGATTACCACATTCCCCTTGGTGCACAAATAACTATTGCTCTTGCAGAGCTATTGATGTATGGCAGTGGAAAGGCGCATTATCTAACTTCTGCACGGGACAACCACACCGTTCACACACGCGCGCGCGCCTGGGAACGCGTGCCAGATCGGCCCTTGGGCGAAGCCTTGTCGTTTGCACACCGCGACCGCCCCCGCCCGCCCTCCCCCCCGCCCCGCCCGCCTCGCGAGCTTCTGTTAGCAAACGCACGAGGAAGCGGCGCTGCAAGCACAATGCGTTTCTCACGCGCTTTCCAAACGTTATCTGTCGCGCGCGGCCGCGGCGGACTTCCACGCGCTTGATAAAACGCGCGTGTGGGAGGAAACTGGTGCTTTCCAAGGGGCGTCCTGCGCCGCCCAGCGTCCGCCCCCGGATGCCGCAACAGGCCGAAATGAGAACGCTCCAGGATGCAAACTGGACGTGTTCGCCGGAGACGCTCGACATTCAAGGAAGGGATGAATTGACGAGTTGATGAGTGATACTGAGACACTTCGGGTAATAGTACGGTGTGAATAAATCTAAGAATGTTCTTGGGAAAGTTTCCTTTTGCCTATTTCGTGATAGGATCATTTTAATATGTAAATCATAAGAGACACACTTTAATTTAGATTAATTGTGTTCCTCGCAGGTATAAATTACTACTTTCCCGGGAGGCAAAATTGTTCCATTTAGGACGGAGAATTCTCAGTATCCTCCTGTCCACTCGCATGAAGAACTTTGATTCTTGTGGCTCCTTTGCATGATATTCATTCATATAAATTCAACTAGTAATGAATGCCGTTATTCATATCACGTTTTACTCCATTGAATGTTCTCTTTCTCGATGGCCCAGGGGATTGGAGGTCTTCTAGAAACCAAGATGTAGCAAGCAATAGGTCAGACCACTACGTCGTTTCCCTACTCCAGCCAAAATGTTGCAAAAACATTTGCTTCTTCGTATCCTCCCACATTGTAACAGCATCCAAGTAGACAGCACCGCCGACACCTGCTAGTGCGAATCTGCATAAGGCGTTAGTGTTATCAACATATGTTCTTGGGTAATGTGATTTTGGGTAATCCTGGGTAATCATAAATGCGATCCGCACATCATGCCATCCGAAAGCATCAATCTCTTATCATCATTCACATATAATCACATTAATCATATAACGTGAATGCTTTACCAAGTTATTTTTGTTGCCGACAAATGGTCAAGTCGTGGGTTTAAGCACGACCAGAGTTGGAGTTAAACGATGCGAAAGTGCCACGTTTGTGGATGCCGATGATAATATAAAATGCAAAAAAGGATCCCTGAAAAGTCACATGAGAGTTCTAAGCAAAATTACATTATACTCTGTGTGAAAAGTAAACAAACTGGGTTTAATTTCGCTTTTGCGACGGCAACGCAGAGTGTGTATTGGATCTGTTTTATTTATCGAATCGTACGTCAAAATGGAGAGCACCCAGCGCTCCTGAAGAACGCAAGTGCAAACCACTTAAACAAGAACTTTGTCCAGGAATATAAGCGAAGGAATTGAGGAACTCTAATCATCAAAATTACATCGTGACACTATAAAAGGGAAACTTACTGCATCAAGAAATATTTTTAGTGCGTGGGTGTATAAGTTCTGTTCATGGAGGAAGATCACTTATTATTTATCTTTTTTTAACATATGTTCATCGCCAATTACTATAGACTTTCATTAACTTTGTTGCTTGAGCAAATTCTACTTTGGCGATACGGTCAGAACACGGTCACATTTTACATGTCTGTAGCATTGCATCAAAAGTAGTAGAAATGCTTGATAATGAGGAGGAAGCGTAAGACGTGATTGCTTACAACAGTAGGAATTGGAAGAAAAAGAAGTTCACGTAGAATGTACCTTAATATGCAACTCAATGTAACTTACAACATTTGTTCTACAAGAATTTTTTTTTACAACGAAACATTGTATTTCGTGCTATACATACGGCATTAATATACAAGTAAGATCAAGAACGATGCATACAACAGAGGTTTGCATACAATGGTGGTGGATATGTGCGAAAGTCGTGAAGGATAGTAAGGAAAACTACACCTCCTTTATGACGGAGAAAGCCAAAGAAATGTGTCAGAGCATCAGTAGTACCATACAGCTAGGTCACACATTCATTGTAATGAGTAAGCAAAGCAAACATCAACTAGTGCAACTCTCTAACTTCTCAAATTTATTTACGCAACCTAAACTTATTAAAAAGAATCACGAGGAAAACTAAACGATACTTACCAAAAACAATTTACAACGCAGCTAAAATTCGATTCTCTTAGAAATTTTGATATTTTCTCTTTTCATCCATTTTTTCAATTTTCTCTCGCGCTATATAATATAATATATCTTTTGGTATTTAACCAAGCAACCGATATTCTTTAATACGAGGAATATTTGACCCCTTCACAATATTCTTTCCAAAAATTAATCGAAGGAAATTTACTGATAGCAAGAGTACAAAATTATCTTACAAACTGGAAATTGCTTTATATTTTAAATAGTATTATTTATATAAGTCAATCACACGTGGTAAAGAAATACGTTGGTAATATGCAATAAAAATATAAGATCTTTTTTCACAAGAGAAAAGAAACAAAATAATCTCTGGTGCCGCACTTTATGGATCAGCTGGAACGTCTTCGAAACACGTCCAGCTCGCGACGAACAATCGACACTCGCGAGCGCAAAAGGCATTAACGGCCGTGTTCGCAGATCAGACAGGAATACAAATTTGCACAACACACCCCGCCATCCGCGTTGTAACCGCTAATTAACGTTTCCCCGTTCGGCGGCGACGGGAGACGTCATAAATCTGATGGAGGAAATATCTCGAAAGAACTCGTCTACATCGCGATGGTCTCGCCGAGTTGCGATGGCTGCGCGGCGCAGCGCCGGGGCGGTGCAGCTCAGAGGACGCCGAGCTCGCTGTCGGACAGAAGGCGAGTAACTCCTCACGGCAGGAACAAGAAAGGCCTGCCGACAGTGAGAGTTCAGCGAACCCTTCGTCGGAACGTACGCGGCCTCCTGGGCTCTCGCAATGCAGCTACTGGAATTTTATCGACCGAAAGATCTCGAATCGCCGCTGAGAAAGGAGCGAGACAGTGGAGAACTATCGCCACGGAGGATCGGACCCGGCTGCTCAATTAATGGACGTAGATGTGACAGTTATCTACTGTTTACAATATCTCTGTTGCGTATCTATCAGGGGAAGTACGAACGTATTTTAATTACCGTTGCGACACTAATGTTCAAGACATGCCTTAACGCAAAACAAACGAAAATATTACTTGACTTAAATTCTGTTAATTAACGATATGCTGAATAATATATTAACTATTTTAGGTTTTAATTTGTATAATATTTTGACGAAGAATATGATTCAAAACTCTCCAACTGATCAGTAAGAATTGCACGTCTTTGCGCGTGTCAAACACTGAGCACACTATCCAAGACCTGGCAAGTAATTCATAGCTTCAAACATGTCTTAACGGATCAGAAATAATTGTTCTTTACAATATCAAGCAATTTTGTGGTGTTTTAAGAATCAGGATCTAGGGCTAGTAATAACATGCATAATAAATACAAGTAACCATGCAAAACAAGGATCTAGAATATCTCGTGTATTTACGAAAAGATTTAAACTATAGGGTGCCGTTTTGTAAACAGCACACTAAGAAATGAGTCTTAGTGAAATGAATGTCAAAAACGCATAGTAAGCTAGAAGATGTTTTTGTGGAAAACTGGGCGACGACCGGCAATGGGGTTATACTCAGTGTGTTCAAAGCGCACGAAATGCTTCCAGCGGACGTAGAAAGTTCAAGAGATGCGCCAACCGTGCCGTCCCATTGTCTTCGGGAGGCTGAGCTCCAAAAGCCAGAAAATGCATGTCGCTTAGTCGCAGCCCATCATTTATTCGAGAGAAAGTGAAAGTGTGAGATGCACGAACCTTCAATATATGTTTCTTCATCACGTTGAAATGTCCAAGATACCTTGCGAGAATCAAATGCGAAGCAGGTGATACGGCTGGTACGTTACGCCTGACCTTTGCCATTATCTTTGAGTGAATAGAAATGTAACAATGGAAGAAGTTAAAGTTGGAAGTACGATTTTGTGAGAGAAAGGGTTTCGGAAACAATGGGGGAAAGAAGCAAAACTTCGCCAGGTGAGTAAAAGTATTAATATTGGAGGTAAGAGGCATACTAATAATAAGAATTTGAATTTATTAACTCCAGACTCTCATTATTGCCGAAAAAGAGTCCATGAGCTTTAGATTTTGTAGCTCGGTAATAATTCTGAATTCTTTTTTATTCTTCTTTAAAGAATATAACATTACTTGTGCGTAAATATTTATTGAGTTCTTAAAATCTTTATTCAGAACCTCGTTCTATATATAAGCATTGTTTCACCACTTTTAAGATTCAAAACAAACATTAGTCCCAACTTAACATCACAATTTTCTAGGAATCTGGCGACGATATTACAGTACATTATACTCCAATACCATATTTCTCGAGTAAATACATCAGCGACACAAGGTCATTGGTCGTACGGTTGCCCTTTTTATTCGAAAAGCGCGGCACACAAAGTCCCCAGCGGCGTCCAACAAGCGCTGAACCAGTCCAACGAGCGACGTGCCTTCCATTCACAAGCGCCACGTTTCTCTAGCGCGCTGTCCGCGGCCATAAATCCCCACATGGGCGTCGCGCCGCGGGGGCGTCGGCGGGGGCGTCGGCGGAGGCGTCGCGGGGGCGTCGGCCGAGGAGGACGCGGCGGCGGCCTCGGCGTCAATGCTGCCAACCCCCGGGCCGACAGGCGGAGCTATTAATTAATTCAGCCATCAAAGGCGGAGCGTGGTGGACGCCTACGCTGGCTCGCAGCCTCATCTGCTGCTGTCCGTCAAGCGCCGCCGCCCCCTTCGAACACCTCCTGTGTCCCCTCCTTCCCCGCCTGCGCCTCCGGTATCCCCCTCCTCCATGCCCCCATATTTGCCCTCCCTCACGCTCGCCAACCCCACCTTATCGCATTACCCCACCAATGCCTCATGTAACCACTTCCTCCAAATGCCCCCTTATTCCCTCCCCCTCTAACACCTCCTGCACTCCCACCTACCCCGCCTAGGCCTCCTGTAGCCCCTCCTCCTAGCAAAGCCCCCTTATATGCTCTCCCTCACCCCACCGCCCCTCCGTATTTCATCGCCCGCCAACGCCTTCTGTAACCACTTCCTCCAAATGCCCCTTGTATCCTCTCCCCCGGCCCGTCATCGCCTCATGCATCCTCCACAGTTCTTGGAAACGCGTCAAATAAAATAATTTTATATTTTACTGATACGTTATTGCTCGTCAATTGGCTCCGGCAATGGCATCTCGGTATACACTGTAATAACTTAGTGTTTGCTATCGAGAGGATGATGTTATATGAAAACAGTGAAAGGATGCTGTAAAGTCTTAGGCAAGAAATTATGAAGAGGAAAGGCAAACGCGTAAGTTAACCATATATGTTAATTAATAAATTCTCGTAAATTCAAATCATCTAAACTTAGGCTCAGAATAAAATGTTTTAGGTAACGGGAGTAAGAGAATTGGTAAATTCAGCCCGAAAGTACTGATTACCACATTCCTTGGTGCACAAATAATATTGCTCTTGCAGAGCTATTGATGTATGCAGTGGAAGGCGGCATTATCTAACTTCTGCACGGGACAATGCACACCGTTCACGACACGCGCGCGCCGGCCTGGGAACGCGTGCAGATCGGCCCTTGGGGACGCCTTGTCGTTTGCACACCGCGACGCCCGCCGCCGCCTCCGCCCCGCCCCGCCGCCTCGCGAGCTTGTTAGCAAACGCACGAGGAAGGGCGCTGCAGGCACAATGCGTTTCTCACGCGTTTCAAACGTTATTGTCGAGCGGAGCCGCAGGCGGATTCCACGCGCTTGATAAAACGCGCGTGTGGGAGGACACTGTGCTTTCCCAAAGGGCGTCTGCGCCGCGCACAGCGTCCGCCCGGATGCCGCAACCAGCCGAATATGAGAGCTCCAGGATGGCAACTGGACGTGTTGCGCGGCAGACCGCTCGACATTCAAGGAGGGATGATTGACGAGTTGGTTGAGTGATACTGAGACACTTTCGGGTAATTAGTTACGGTGTGAATAAATCTTAAGAATGTTCTTGGGGAGGTTTTTCTTTTGCCTTTTTGTGATACGGATATTTTAGTATGTAACTCATAAGAGACACTTTTAATTAGATTAATTAGTTTCTCGCAGCTACCAAATTACTATTCGCCGGCAGGCAAATTGTTCATTTAGGACGGAGGATCTCAGTATCTCCTGTCCACTCGCATGAAGAACTTGAATTCTTGTGGTCCTTTGCATGTTATTCATACATATACATTCACTAGTAATGAATTGCCGTTATGTCATTAATCACGTTTCACTCCATTGAATGTTTCTCTTTCTCGTGGCCAGGGGATGGAGGTCTTCTGACAAGATGTAGCAGCAATGAGTAGGACACAAATTTACGTCGTTTTCCGCTACTCCAGCCAAATGTTGGCAAAAACAGTTGCTTCTTCGTTCTCCATTGGGTAAAGCATCCAGGTAGACAGTAAGCCGAAACTGCTAGTGCGAATCTTGCATAAGGCGTTAGTGTTATCACAATATGTTCTTGGTAATGTGATTTTGGGTAATCTGGGTAATCATATATGCGATTCGCGAACATCATGCCATCCGATAAGCATTCATCTTTTATCATCATTCACATATAAATCAAATTAATCATATAACGTGAATGCGTTTCAAGTTATTTTTGGTTTGGCCGGCAAATGGCAAGTGTGGTTTAGCACGACCAGAGTGGAGTTAAACGATGCGAAAGTGGCACGTTGTGGATGCGATGATAATATAAAATGCAAAAAAGGATCGCGTGAAAAAGTTCACATGAGAGTACTAGGTCCAAAATTAACATTTTATACTCTATTGTGAAAAGTAACCATGGTTTTAATTTCGCTTTTGGGCGGCGGGAAAGTGATGTTGTATTGGGGATTGTTTCATTTATCGAATCGTACGTCAAAATGGAGAGCACCAGCGTCTGAAGAACGCAAGTGGCAAACGCATGTAAACAAGAATTTGGTCCAGGAATTATAAGCGAAAGAATTGAGGAACTATAATCATTCAAAATTAACATCGTGACAGCTGAAAAGGGACTTATCTGGGGCATAAGAAATATATTTAGTGGCGTGGGTGTATAGTTCTCTTATGGACGGAAGATCAACTTATTATTTATCTTTTTTTTTAACATATGTTACATCGCCAATAGTATGGACTTTCATTAACTTTGTTGTTGAGCAATTCTACTTTGGCGATACCGGTCAGAACACGGTCACATTTACATTTCTGTAAAGCATTGCATAAAAAGTAGTAGAAATGCTTGATTAATGGAGGAGAAGCGGTAGACGTGATTGCTTTACAACAGTAAGAATTGGAAGAAAAGAAGTCAGGTAGAATGTACTTAATATGCAACTCATGTACTAAAAATTGTTCTACAATAATTTTTTTTTTACAACGAACCATTGATTTGTGCTATACATACGGATTAATATACAAGTAGATCAAGAACGATGCTACAACAGAGGTTTGCATACAATGGTGGTGGATATGTGCGAAGTCGTGAATGTAGTAAGGAAAACTACACGTCTTTTATGACGGCGAAAGGCCCAAAGAAATGTGTCAGAGCAATCAGTAGTACCATACAGGATAGGTACACCCATTCATGTAATTGAGTAAGCAAAGGCAAAATCAGCTAGTGCCTTCTAAACTTTCAAATTTTAGCGACTAAACTTATTAAAAGAAATCGAGGAAACTAACGATACTTAGCAAAACATTACAACGCAGCTTTTAAATTCGATTCTCTTAGAAATTTTGGGGATTCTCTTATTTTTTTCATACCCATTTTTTCAATTTCCTTCGGGTCGGCTATATAATATAATATCTTTTTGGGTTTAACCAAGCCAAGATATTCTTTAATAGCGGGAATATTTGAACCTTCACATATTCTTTCCAAATTAATTTGAGGGAAATTTACTGATCAGCAAAAGTAAAAAATTAATCTTACAAACTGGCAATTGCTTAATATTTTAAAATAGTATATTTATATAAGTCATCAGCGTAGTAAACGAAATACGTTGGTAATATGTGCAATAGAAATATAAGATTCTTTTTCAGCAAGAGAAAAGAAACAAAATAATTCTGGAGGCGCAAACTTTATGGATCGCCTGGAACGTCTTCGAAACACGTCAGCTCGCGACGAACAATCGACAGCTCGCGAGGCAAAGGCATTAAGGCGGCGTGTTCGCAGATCAGAACCAGCATGATACAAATTTGCACACACACCCCGCAATCCGCGTTGTAACGGGGCTAATTAAAGTTCGCCCCGTTCGGGGGCGGGCGGGACGGGGAGACGCAATAAATCTGATGGAGGAAATATTCGAAAGAACTGTCACATGCGATCGTCTAGGCGCGTTGAGATTGGAAGCGCGCGAGCGCGGGGCGGTGGCAGCTAGAGGAGACGAGCTCGCTGTCGAAGAAGGCGAGATTCACGGCAAGGAAAAGAAAGGCTGCGACGTGAGAGTTCAGCGAACCCTTCGTCGAACGTAAGGGCCTCACGGGCTCTCGCAATGCCAGCTACTGGAATTTTATCGACCGAAAGATTCGAAATCGCCGCTGAGAAAGGAGGCGAGACAGTGGGAGAACTATCGCCACGGAGGATGGACCCCGGCTGCTTAATATGGACGTAGATGTGACAGTTATCTACTGTTTACATATCTGCTGTTGCGTATCTATCCGGGGAAGTACGAACGTAATTTTTAGATTAACGTTGCGACATCTAATGTTCAAGAATGCCTTAAGCAACAAACGAAAATATTATTTGACTTAATTCTGGGGTCTAATTACGGATATCTGGAATAATATACTTACCTATTTTAGGGTTTTAAATTTGGGTATAATATTTGACGAGAATATGGATTCAATCTCCATGGATCAGTAAGAATTGCACGTCTTTGCGCGTTCAACACTGGAGCACACTATCCAAGACCTGGCAAGTAATTCATAGCTTCAAACATGTCACTAACGGATCAGAAATAATTTGTTTTTCAATATCAAGCAATTTGTGGTGTTTTAAAGATCAGGAATCTAGGGCTAGTATAAACTCTAATAAATACATAACCATAGCAAAACAAGGATCTAGAATATCTCGTGTATTTTACGGAAAGATTTAAATATAGGGTGGCGTTTGTGTAAATCAGCGACATAAGAAATGAGTCTTAGTGAAATGAATGTCAAATACGCATAGTAAAGCTAGAAGATGTTTTTTTTGTGAAAACTGGGCGACGACGGCATGGGGTTGATACTGCAGTGTGTTCAAAGCGAGAAATGCTTACCAGGCGGACGTGAAAGTTCAAGAGATGCGCAACCGTGCCGGGTCATTTGTCTTCGGGGGAGGCGTGAGCTCCCAAAGCCAAGGAAAATGGCATTGTGCTTAGTCGCAAGCGCATCATTTATTCCGACGCAGAAAGTGAAAGTTGTGAGATGCACGAACCTTCAATATATGTTTTTCATCACGTTTGAAATGTCCAAGATACCTTGCGAGAATCAAATGCGAGCAGGTGATACGGCTGGTACGTTACGCTGACTTTGCCATTATTTTGAGTGAATAGAATGTAACAATGGGAGAAGTTAAAGTTGGCGTACGACTTTGTGAGAGAAAGGGTTTGGAAACAATGGGGGCAGAAGCAAAAGCTTTCGCTCAGGTGAGTAAAGTATTAATATTGGAGGATAAGAGGATACTAATAATAAGAATTTGAATTATTACTCAGACTCTATTATTGCGAAAAAGAGTCGATGAGGCTTTAGTTTTGTAGCTCGGTAAATATTTGATTCTCTTTTTATTCTTTCTTTTAAGGAATATAACATTACTTGTGGGCGGTTAAATATTTATTGGAGTCTTAAAAATCTTTTATTCAGAAACATCGTTCAATATATAAGCATTGTTTCACCACTTTAAAGATCCAAAACAAACATTAGTCCGCCAACTTAACATCACATTTTCTAGGAATCCGGCGACGATATTAAGTACATGATACTCCAATAGCATATTTTTCTCGGGAGGTAAGCACATCAGACACAAAGGTTATTGGTCGTACGTTTGCCCTTTTTATTCGAAACGCCGGCAACAAAGTCCAGCGGCGTCCACAAGCGCGAACAGTCCAACGAGCGACGTGGCCTTCCATTCACAAGCGCCAGTTTCTCTAGCGCGCTGTCCGCGGCATAAATCCCACAATGGGCGTCGCGCCGCTGGGGGCGCGGCGGAGGCGTTCCGCGGAGGCGTCGCGGGGGCGTCGGCCGAGGAGGAGCGGGCGGCGGCTGGCGTCAATGGCTGCCGAACGGGCCGACAGCGGAGCTTATTATTATTAGCCATCAAAGGCGGAGCGTGGTTGGACGCCTACGCTGGCTCGCACCTCATCTGTGCTGTCGCGTCAAGCGCCGCCGCCCCCCTTCGGAACACGGCTCCTGTGTCCTCTTCCCCCTGCGCCTCGCGTATCCCTCCATGCCGCCATATTGTCTCCACCACGCTCGCAACCCCACCTTATGCATTTCCCCACATGCTCATGTAACCATTCCTTCAAATGCCCTTGTATCTATCCCCGGCCCGTATCGCCTCATGCATCCTCCATGCTCCCTCGCCCCTGTAACACCGCGCCACGGCTCGCTGGTAATGAAAGCCGTGCTGAGTTTTGTGTTGATGGCCCTGCTACTGTGGCGTTCGGGCGAGAGAGAGAGGCCGAGAAAGATTCTTGATAGGGGGGGCCCATATTAGATTAATGTGGGGCTTGCTCGGGAAGAGTAGAGGCGGAAAAATGCGAGCCCAGAATATGCTGATCGTGGAGAAGCATCTTTGCGAGGGAAGGGGGGGGGCGAAAGGATGTCGGGAGAAGTAACTGCGCCACAAGGTACATCCAGCTCATGCTAAGCAAGAGAGGTGGAGAGGTTGGAATTTGAAATATTTCAGGAAATGCGTGAATTAAAGAAATGACATGAAAGAGATGCTGTAATGTTATATAGCATACACATTTTCCTCCTTTTTCTCATTGATTATTATCTGAATATTAATACATTAGCAGTCTTACATACGAAATTTTACAAAGAAAAACTGAACAGATGAAAGCATAAAATATAATCTCCAATAACACTACTAATGTAACTAAACTTGTGTGAAATGTTGTGCATCGCATAGTACCTAGATTCAACAAGTGGGCTGGTATTGGGCGTTCATTTCAACAAAATATTATGTATTTTTTTCAGGTTTTTGATAATTTTTCTGAAGTACTTTATAGGCGAAATGGCGTTAATAAACTATTGTTAATGGAAAACGTGTGTGAAACATGCGATAAAACCATAGAATGGATTAAATTCATTATAGCACTACAAAACTTACTTCTGGACACAGTTTACCA
>BOPP01000006.1:4537830-4555960 GCA_017312745.1 Gryllus bimaculatus
TCAAAGTTTTCTAGCTCAGCTCCGAAAAAAAGGAACCCTTCATGCGCACCTCTCAGGAACCGGCCAGCAACAGCAGTTCGCCCGTATCTCCCTGCGGCTAGGCACGGTGGGTCAACAAGAGGGAGTATAAAACAGCGTCGGCGGGAGGGGGTTTTCGCGTTACGACTAACACGAGAATTACTTGACAGCCACGCTGAAGATCCGGGCAGGCGAGTGCACGCGTGCTTTTTAGGGCGGAGACGCGCGCAAGCGTGCACGACCTCCCGCACGCACGTTCGTTGGCTAATCCGGCCAGCTCTTCACTACCTTCTCCCGACCACTCACATGGTATCACACCACACCCACTCGCCGATCAATTAGCCATCCACTCAACGCCATACCCACCCACCCTTCCATCACCGACCTACCTACCCACCTACATCCAACCTATCCTCCCACCCAACCAATCCTATACCAATCTAGCCACACACCTATTTACCCACTCCCTCCCTCTTCCATTCAAACTATACACACAGACCCACTTATCTATCTCACTCACACACCCAACCTACTTACCCACCTACTCGCACCACCAACTTACTATCCCTTCACACGTCATCCTTAAGGCACCATATATTCTCACCCACCTACCTGACTTACTCAATTCCCATACACGCTTTTTTATCCACCTACGCAACCAAATCACACATCAACCCACCCACGACACCGCCCACAATCACCTCCACTAATCTTAATCAATCTGCCCCCCTACCTGCCCAAACCGCCGTCCTACCTCAAGCATTCCATCTAATTCATCCACCACGCGCTCCCCCCAACCAGGGCTCGACCACCCGCACGCACACACGTGCACTAATACACACACACACACACACACACGTGCGTGCCAGCGCAGCAGCGCGCGCTCAGCAGCGATCGCGGTCGGCGACAAGGGCGTGTATTTGCAGTGCGTATGCGGCGGCGGCGGTGTCCCGGTTCCAGAGAACGCTGCGAATGCAAAATAAATATTTGGTCGCGCGGCTCCGCGACTACGCCGCAAGCGCTCGCGCGCGGGCGCCCACCCGCCCGCACGTGTTTATAAAAAAGACTCGCGTCGCTCTTTAATTAAGAACCACTCGGCGCCGCCGGCCGTGCAGTCGTGGCCGCCCCGGACGTGATGCAGAGGACGCCGTGGGAAAGTTCAAGGAGGATGCAAGGTGATGTGTTATTCGTATAGTTCAGTTGCCTCTCCTGCAACGTTGACCGGAGGGATCTAAGGTTCGAGTCCCCACAAGGAACGATGTTTGATACTTGCCACGAGAACCTCACTAGGTCGATTTCAGCTGCTGTGTAGAGAAGAACTAGCAGCCGGCTGCTCAATAGTAGTTTTCTGATCAATATCAGCCGAGGGTCGGAATAGTACGCTAACAAACTGGCCACATGGTGACGATCGTTCAAGTTTTCATTCCTTATCCTTGCACCTCTTCACTTCTTACACCACCATACACTACACTACCACTCACGTTAGGAAACCAACGTAAAGCTAATTCATTACATTTTGTCGCAAACAAATTCTTCTTTTCGAAATAATTAATGTTTACGGTTTGCAGTAAGCTGGTAAAATCGAGAATCCATCCTTTTTCTCACCGAAAATTACTTAGAACAGAAAATAAGTGTAAAGCGAGTACAATGAACCTGCATTACATAGTTCCACAATATATAGTTTCATAATAACCCAAAATATTAAAACGTGTGTACTTTCAAAAGTGAAACTTTGTTTTCGGAACAGAGTAGAAATTTACGAAAATATATAATTACCACATATATAATCAAGAGATTCTTGGGATGCAAAAATTTAATTTTGAAGCGCGCCAGAAAGCTAGTGATTCTATCGTAATCTTAAATGCATAATCAATTTTTAAAAGATTCCTCAGACCATAGGGGCGTAACTTTTTCAGTTAGGAGCACGGACTCACTCCTGTAAAAGTCTAGCTAAAATGGTCACAGCCGGAAGCTGGGAATAAAACGTAACACACAGTGTACCAAGTGTGACGTTCTTAAACCGAAGTGCTTGTCAGGGCAGAGAGGGAGTGAGAGTATTCCCGCGAGTCAGCGAGGTCCATAATGAGAAGTGACAACCAGTGACGCAAACAGAAATTACACAATGATTTCACAATTGGTTATTTCCCTGACTGTGGGTAGAACAACAGTCTCAGCGTTGCCCCCATGATCCTCAATGAATGCGACAATACAAGAAAGCGGGCCTCAAATACACTGGATTGAGTCTACAACATTTTCATGTTGGAAAGCGCCGGGATCTGAATGGGACACCTACGTGTCACTCAAAATGTGACTGGAAAGTTTTCAAGAAACTGCACTGGTTTCACAAAGAAAGCTCAACTACGCGAGGTCATTGCAGCTTTAAAATGACAACAAATATTCTTCTTCCTCAATTGTTTATATATTAGGGAATTTATAAGCCCATTATCGTCACTAGATATGTAAATTTCTACTTTTTTCCCCAGACATACGTTGTTCCAGGTATTGTGTTAAAATATATTAGATATTCACCAGAAGAGAACACTCACTTAGCTCTACAATATATTGCGTTTATGTAAAGGACGTTTTTCGTCTAATCAATTCCGTAATTGAGTTGCATGGACTCCGATGGCGAGTCCATGCAATTTAGACATCGCCAGCCGAGAAAACGGTTTCACAATCGTCGTCATCCCCAGACCGAAGAGCCGCGGGAGCCATTGTCACAGGCGCGGCCAAATGCGGCGAACGATGCGTCGCGTGCGGCGACGAGAGAGCGAGCATCGAACCCACGCCCCTGCGCCTCGCCGACCGCGAGACAAAGGCCGCGCGGCGAGTGTCGCCAGGTGAGTCAGAGACCGCTGCAGCCGCTCGCGCCCACGGCGCTCTCCCACCCCTCCCGAGCTTGGTGCCCAGACGCAGCCAAGCGCCCGCCAACACTCGCTGACGGACTGCCAGAGACAGCGCCCGAGGGAGAGAGCTACACATGTGCGGATCGTTGCACGATGTTTGGCGCCCGGTTCACGCACGCGCCTTGGTAGCTTTCCCCGGTCACCTGGCACTGGACATGTCAAGTATGACTTGAGCTTGCGCAGTACATGAAAAGCGCTATCAAAGGACACCATGTTTAGAGCAAATGGGCGCCAAGCAGAAGACCCGTGTACAATTCCAGGTATAGCTGACAATTCTTTGAATTTGGAAAACGTGATTTTGTCTGTTACTTAAAATTCATGTACTGAGAGAGTAAGTCTAAACGGCACAGTAACGGGAATTTATTGTCATAAATTCAAAGAAATGATTTAAGGAATTACATCAATGCCCTTAAAAGGGCGCTGCGAATCGATGATTGTGCGACATACAATCGAGCGGTTGTTTGTTGTTTAAGGTTGCTCGACTTCCAGAGAGTACTTTTATATTTAAATTGCAAATTCTGAAGGTGAGGGCGAGGGTTTTCTGAAATGACACCGAGTCAATAGCAATGAACCTTGAAATTACCATTACGACACAGACTGTACTAGCTTCGTAGATCTCATTTCTAATGATATACGAGTACTTTGAATACTGTTGATTAGATATTAATATATCTAATACTAAAATAAACGTGATATCAATATTAATATGCCCACGAGAAATCCCACATCCTAAACACAAGTAACTGAAGCGGCACGTATGAGATGTTACAACTTTTAGGAAGAAAGAAGAAAAATGCAATAGAGAAATACATTAATTAACTCATCAGGCAAATATAGTAATTGTATTCTCCCTTTAGATAATGATTCATAATTATGCGAGCGAATTTAAGCCTTGACATTTTAAAGCTCTTGTCGATTTATTCGATTTCTCTTATTTCCATTCGTACACATAGCAAATATTGCTATGATCACATCTAGAATTTTCATTTTCATTAATACCGATTACTGGCATTTTAAACGCGTCTGGAAGTATTCTCTAAATTTCTGTGAGTATGACTGAGTCCTGACACATGAGACTCATTTGTGCGTGTATTTCTCTTTGTTGGATTCAAAAACCAGCTGTTGGATTGCGGGTTGCGCGACCTAGTACGTTCGCATCACGCTGAAGCTGCGTGCAGTTACGCAGGGTGACGGCGCTGGCGCAACAGCCGAGGCGAATCGACATACGAGAGCGAGGGAATATAATGAATATAACGACCTCTGGCTCCACTGCACGGTCAAGGTCTTTCCTCGCCCGCGATTGACGGCAATGGAACAATCAACCGCCTGTTCGACACTCACTTCACGGAGTACTTCGCAAATCATTTCCTACTTTCGAACTCTTAAAAATTCACGGGTGCAAGCTCGCTGGGGCCGTTAAAAAGCACCACATGGCGTTTGCATACCCAAGCACTGTAATGCCACACGAAATATTGCGCATGCAAACGTCACAGCCCGCATGTTTACAACCACAAATGCGGCGTAAAGTACACGGGATTGGCAGCCTAGGCAACGGGCACCCAAGCCAACGGGTAGGAGGCGCGAGCAGGCGAGGGTGGGAGGGAGGAGGAGTTCAATACCGGTCCTGTAGCGCTCAGCTGCGGTCGTGGAACACCCAGGCCCGCCGCGTGCCCGGGATCGAACGAGGGGCCCCCGTTTTGCGCCGGGGGAAAATCGAACCGAGGACCGCGGCGCCGAGCGAGGCGACCGCACCACCCACTCCGGGAGATAGCAAACGCACCAGAAGAACACGGACATCATTTCCCTGGAAAGTTCACGGTTTCGGGTGTAAGGGTTTCAAAGTCACAGTACTGACGGTTTCACAGTGTAAGGGATAGGTCCTAGTTTTGTCCATCATAATGATGTGGGGCAAAGCTATAGTGTTTAACGGTGTAGGGAGATAATGTTGGCGATGTGCGAACACGGTCTTACTGACTGACGGTTTACGGTATATGGAGGAACGAAATCTTTGTGCTTGACGTAGTAAAGGGCTCCTACGACGTTTGGGTTCATAACAGTTTTCACCATTAATACAAGCTAATCTCGTGTTTAATCATATCAGGAGGCGCCCGTTCATGTCCGGTTGTCGGAGTCCGCTTGAACTGCTGCCGATCTCTGTCTCACCTCCTCAACACCGTTGATTGGTTTCGGTCGAGTGGAGGAATTCTTTTGATTTATTTTATTTATTTTAATAGGTAATTATTACAAACGACATTAGATACCTTGATCCAATGTGCTTGAGGCCGAAGGCCTTAAAGCCATTACACACCTACACGATCCTTTCGCGTTCTAATTCTTTTTCGAATTCTGGTATTCACCCAATTTCTTTATTAGGAACAGACGTGTCGCTACTACCCGACAGACCGGTTGTCTGACGCGTTGAAGCCGATCAGATCTTCATGACTGTTCCAGAAAGCGTCGTTTAGAAGTCCTTTTGTTTTAATTTATTAATTACCTAGCGAAGAAATTCATGTCATGTGTCATTGATATTGCATTTGGCGAGTTTTTTGCTAATTACAAACTCTTGACGCTTTAAGACCAATTTCATGTGTTGTTGATCTAAATAATTTTGCATCTTGTAGTTACAGTAAACTAATTGGGCATGATCTTGCAATTTTTCGGCAAAGGGTGTTACCTTCAATTAAACGGTGAAACACCATACGAAAAATACGACTATGTATCAATCAACTTAAAAGCAAAATAATGGTTGACTATAGCGCGAGATGACAAAAATAACGTTGGCCGGTTGCCCACATTAATGTTGAACGACTTATATAAGATACATTCTCACACAAGCTGTACCTGCGGAGAAAAAACTACATTATTCCTAGAAAACAATGCTTTCATCCGAAATCCCTAAGTTCTTTGTGAAGATTATAATATTAATTTACTAGAATGTCGTAAAAACAAAAGAAATTTTACCACACATAAACAGTATCAACTCCGTATGACCAAGTTCATCCGTTTTCGACGTCAGGTCGACATGCACACAGAAACATCTTCGACCGAGGAAAAAGCGGCCTGGCATCAGAAAGGTAGAACCCTATCTCGCGCCTCCCGCACCTTTAAGCCAGGTCGCGTTGGAACTCGCTGGTCATTTTGGGGGTCGCGCGCAACGTAACCGCGCACCGCGGCGTGTGTGCACCGGCCTGACCGGGTGCCGGCAACGGGCCAGCCACTCCCCCTCCTCTCAGCAAGCAGCAGCGACCGCACGACCGAAACGCAGCCCGCGCCCGCCCGTGCAGCAGCCGGCGGATGCCCTGCGCCGCCCCGCGGGCGACCACGGACGGAACCGCCTTTCGCGGACGCGTCCAGTCCCCGCCGCGCCTTGCGTCCCCGCACTATAACACACGAGACTACTCCACGGGATTGGACAGCCGGGGAATCAAATGAACGTTCATCAGGCGAGTTGGTCACGGTTAGCGTGTCGAACTGTGTATCGAAGTCGCGGGTTCAAACCCTTCGAAAACAGTGGTTTAAAGCGGAACATCCTTGTGTGCCTTCTTCGGAGGGAAGTAAAGCCGGCTGTCCATGATCGGGAGATTTACTGCAAGTAAAGGAAAACCTCAGCTAAATGACGTCTCTGAGCTATAATTCAGAATCGCTGTCCGTCACCGCAACGAAAAGTCTCCGCTAGTGAGTGAGAAAGGAGCATACGAAATTTGCGTAGTCAAACGGAAGAGAGGCCCTGAGTCTGAGTCTCGCCAACGGAAATAAAGCATAAATTCACATTCAAATTGTAACGTCAAAGAGGTTGAAGTGGCATTTACAAATGAACCTGACTTGCACATGAAGCACAGACAAAATGCGTGGCATGGACCCTTAAACTTGCAATAGCTGTCAAGCGGCCCCTTCTCCGTAGTAATTATCTATCGGCGAACGACCCCGAATAACCATGCTGCCCGCCCGCCCCGCAGCACTGGCTTTTATTGATTGATTAGTTATTCCGGACCGTCAAGCTGCAAAGTAAAATTCTCGTGAAGTGAGAGCATGTTTTTATAGGGGGAGAAAAGCGGTTAAATATCCCGCGGCGGATGGTGAGGTCCGGGCGATCTTTATGCCGGAATTTTTTTTAAACCTGGTAAACCCGGAGCTTTAATAAAATACACGCGTATGAACTAAAAATCGAAGGGAGTTTTAAGTTCTAAGGTGGTTCAGTTTGTACTTAGTCGTTTCAATCTTTGTCTGTATATCTAGACAGCGGTGTAATTAGGACACTGTCCTTTGGATGACTAATTTCTCGATCATTACTGTTTGATACAATCACTTATATTTTTCACTATGAAAAGTATCAAAAAAAAAGGGTCAAAATTTTTGGCAGATTTTTTTTTCTTCAAAATTCTGGCAGCTTAGTTTGGCGAGTCTTGAAGAGCTAAAATTGAATTCATAGTTACACAATTTCCTTTCAGTTGAGGGCTTTTCAACGGGGTATTTGCTTAGGATCGGGACCTATCCAAAGCTTAGTGGTCGATAATGTGGTTATTTTCGTGTCCAATGACAGTAATCTAGTACGTTTATTCAAACACGTTTATAGACTCTCATTTGATTACAGATCTGTTGAACGGAGTTGGTACACAAAACATGCGCGTTTGCAGTCGACCGGCGCACACAATAGCAAGTCCGACTGACGCAACAAATGGCAGATACGGATGTACAGTTTACACAACGTCGTTTAGAGTATTTCTTCATTGTTCACGTAATCAGTTCCGATCCAAATAGTCCAGCTTTCCTATCTCGGGTTCAGACTGTTGTTAGATTTCAATATCAAGGAGAAGATTAAAAAGAAGAACTCCCTATTAATGGCTCTCATGACGTATCTGACCTACTTTTCCGCTATGAGTGTTGCGACTTTTCTTTTTTTAATAAGCTTAATTTGTTTTGGTCCTACGACGGCATGTTTATTAGCGATCTAATCTGTTACAATTCTTCACAATGCATCAAATAAAGATTACTTTTTTATGAAATTTGAAAATATATATTCTATTTAATGGCAAATGGAAAATTCAACAAATTCAGTCACGTATCCAGAATTGAGTAGATGTAATATTGTTTATGCCATAGAAGACAATTACAGGCATATAAATTACAGCAACTTTTTCTGACAAGTGGTAACTAAGAAAGATAATACAGTTACTAAGCTTATTCAAAACCTAGGTAATTTCTAATGGAATAAAATATTAATCTGGAAACAATGCGGACATTTCGAAATGGGCTACAGATAAGTGGTTTTTTCATACATGCATAATTGAATCAGGAAATAGTTCATGAACCAGGAATTCATTAAAAAAAGCATAAAGTAGAAATTTCATGTAACAACAGTCAATTAATACATTTTTGTTGTAATGTAGTTTCTTCTGGAAACCATAGGTACAGTTTGGCAGTCATTTAAATTATCTTGACGGTGTTTGCACTCGCTCAGCGGAAGCTGCTGAAAATCAGACGACTGTAAACACAAAAATCTGTATTTCGCGGAATGGAAATTACCTGTTCAAAACAAGGCTGGCTTCTAGATGAATCTTCCAATTCCTCACACAACTTGCTTCCTTGGAGGAGGAGCTCTTGAAATCTCAATTTGTCTCAAATTGTCCTTATTACATCAGCAATCACACTATAGGATGAACTGTAAAAATGCTTCCGCACACACTTTTTCCATCCGAAAGAAGCGACCATTTTCCTGACCATTACTGTCACCAGCACGTCTACCATATCACAGAGAAAACGTTGGCAAAAACGTGGGACTTCCAGGAAATAATTCGTGGGAAACATGATTGCAAGAAAGTAACATTTGCGCATCGCAAAGCAGTTTGCCAATCTTCCACGTCCCTAGACCACATAACGAAGGTAGCCAGTGAGTGAGAGCGAATTCGAATGCGGTCAACAGGTGAAAGGTGTCACAGCATTCATTCCAGTACAAATTTGGGGCTAATTGTTGAAATTACAGGTTTCCGTAGGAATTAGATACTTGTACCGGGGGACTTCGCCATATGTATTTTAATGTTCGGCCGCCTATATTGCAAACCTTCCTCACGTCAATGCAAGCTTCTTGCAGGGCGCTTTCGTGAGTTATTTTGCTCTGAAGGAAGTCGAAAAGTAATGACGGTCGAAACGTTGGCAACTGTGCTAGAACGGGCGTCCCAGAATAGACAAGAAAAAAGGTATTCAACGTACGGCAGGGAAGAATAAAATTAATCCATTCCGTGGGAATTCATTTTCTGTGACAATACATATTTCGTTATTAAATTTCTTCCCTCGTCAAATGGTTTTTCATCGAATCTATTTCGGTCAATTATGAAGTCACCATTTAAGTCCGTGGGCCGATGATAGTATTAGTCCCAGGCTAACAGGTGGAAATCCTCTTCGCATTAGAATTCACTAAGCAACCTGCTCGAAGTGAAGGGGCGTGAAGTACGACGTTCAAGTGAAGTCTTAGGCTTCGAGATCGAGTCCTTGAAAGCATCAGAGGTTACTTCGCGGCTGTAACATTTTGGTGTCCTATACAACACATATCCGTCTGAAAAATAATTCCATGCCTATTATTGTTCACTTAGAAACATAAGCCCAACATTGCATCTACCCACCGACTTTCGTACAATGGATAGGCAAACGAAACCCTTTATTATATAATTGATCAACTCTCTGGAACGGGAGGAATAGCTAAAAGACGCCATTATTTCCAATGACCGACACGCTCAAAACTAGAGGAACAGACTTACGGATTTAAGCAGCGTACATCAATCGACATGCAGCAACATCTTCCTTCTGACACGAGCAATTTCTCTCAAAGTGATGCAAATTAACTGCTGACGGTTGATGTTCCTGTAATGCTGCTAACGCTCGCCGGCCTTAAACACGCATATGACACGGAGGGATCGGCCTCAAGTCACGGCTGCCCATTGCGACTTGAGTTCAGGACATCGTGAATGAAAATCTCTTGAGCATCACAAGGGACACTTCTCTTTCCTTTATTTTTCATTCACGGTCGGTCCTGCAGCCGCATCCTCCGTCACGAATTTAGCTTCCCAGCACTGAGTTTAAGAATTGTGCATGCCCTGGCCGCAAGCCTTAAGATGACGAATGCTCCATCGGCCAGACTGCCGCTATGATCATCTTTAGAGCAGATGCTGCTCTATCCCTTCCTATCAGGCGAGATTACACGCCCCCTTGCGCAAACACGTTCGTAACATTCAGTGCTGCTGCTGCTGCCTTGCGCCGCTTGGGGTTCTCCGCTTCAAGGGCGCCTCCTTGAAATGGGCCACACTGGCGCCCAGGCAATCGGCGCGAGGTTGCGTTTGCGGACTTCAACGCGCAATTACTCGGCCGCCGCTTCGAGCCAAGGAAACGGACAGCCCGAGCGTACAATTTACAATGCAAGCCGCGAGCAGGTTGTCGGCAAGTCCTGCGTGGCGCTCGGCAAGGGATGCCCGTATATAATGTGGGCGCTTGCTTTAGCTAATACGGCGATCTGTGCTTGTCATGCTCGTTCGACAGCACACGTTTTCTTGGAATCTGTTAAGAGAACCACTAATATACACGCTGATTTATAATAATCCCACGTGAATGCTGTTTGGGCGATCTTCATATTCATGTCCGCACAACTAATAAATGATTTTTACACGTATCCTTTCAGTAAAAAACAATATCACAACCCTGACACAGTTCTATTTACAAAGTAGTGAGAAAGAGCACGAAAGAACAGCAAGGAAAGAATGGAAGTGTAAGAAATCGAAGTTTTGGCAGTCTCGGTAGCTCGTTGTACTAGCAACTGGCGTAAAACCAGAAGACCTGGGAACGATATTACGATCAGGGTGACTAATTCCTTTGAACTATTTTGAGTCATGGAGTGTGACTGCATCAAGTACAATCTAGATTTTATTGTGAGAAACTTAATCACTGATGGATTGTAAATTGAAATCAATATTGATTTTCACACAATTGGTCATAAATGTCAGTCAAATTATCGGTAAACATTAGATTCCTTAATAACACGTATCATCATACACACAATTAAAGGTTTTGCTCAGTGCAGCAAATAGAATGTCATCTAAATGGGCGCTGCAACCGCTGTGCGGAAGAAAAAAGACTTGTTCGAATGACAGCTAAGCATTACAAAAACTAGCCTTTCATTGCGCAATTGGGGTCAATTTCAACGAGGTTCGTGGGTGATGACCGAATGAGTATAAAATAGAGATAAAACCAAATTTTAGGAAATGTAGAGCAGTGGAAATGCATGAAACTCGAGTAAACACTGGGAAGAGCTAGCTGTCATCACAATCGACAGCCCATAGAACCTGCTGTAAAGCTATAATTACTTCCACTTCCCCTTCCCCTGCTTGTGATAGTGGCAGGGAAAGCAATGACAATTCACCACGAAATCACCCACTTCATTCAATGACTTGCGTACTACTTCCTAGTGACTTCAGGCCCCAAGACAGCGAAAAGTCTAAAAACAAACAAACTATAATCTAGCAATTTTAAATTAACCTAGTTTTAACGTTACTACTCTGTGTTGTTTATTGCAATATAGATTTCTGTTTATTGGTATCCAAATTGAAAACACTTTATTAGGATCATTAAGCAAGTAGAGCACAGTAGCGTTCTTTACGTCAGCGGTCACGGAACATTAAGAGGTCTCTTGTAGCGTTGGAGAGCGTTCGAGAGCGTTCCACGCGTTCGCTTGCTCCACGGCAAGTGAGCGACCGATCGCAATTCTCCGCCACTTAGGGAGAGAGAAAATAAACATTTCGCAACAGCGGTGGTTCGTAGGTGTTCCAGGCCTCTCGTCTGGGCTGTGACGCCACAGAAGGACAACACCCTTCTCTTCGCCGTCTCCCACGGAAAGGCGGTCTCCCATTTGAATACAGAAGCGTATCTCCTCGAACGGACGCCTACCGGGAGCCCACACGCCGGTTGCACATCGTAGCGACGGTGATTGCAGCCGCTCCCAGCTGCCAAGTGACAATAGAAAACCGAGGGCTCAAAGCCTTCAGAAGCAATGAGAATGGAAGAAGTAGAAAATCGGAGGGAATGGCAGGGTGAAGAAGTGAGGAGGAAGCTTACGAAGTAATTTTCGGAGAAGAGAAGGTCGCGAGTCGAATTTTACTCCGCGCTCTGCAGAGAATGGCTTCTGGTAGCTGAGTTGTCTAAGGGAGCGAAGAACCGGATGTACGAGTGACCATGAAAGTACGTGCCAACGACAGTGACATTCTCCATACTGTAAAAGCATTTACACGCTAGGGTGTAGACTACAATACGGAAATCACACGACACTTCGAGGATAGAAGGATATAATATGACAATAAGTGGGCGTGATCTCACTCTATTGTAACCATAAAATCATACAAGAGACCGGTGACGTGTCGATTCACCGAATGAAGAAGACAAATGAAATATGACAGTGGAAGGACAATTCGGTATCGGTAGAGGCATTTAAGGGAGAGTAAAATAAGTTTTTGAAAAAAAAATAGTTATAGAAAATGATAATGACAAGCAACAGCCCTTACCGTGACGCAGCGCAAACACTAGCGATAAGACGCACCGTGTCATACCGAGAAACAAGCGCCAACGTTAGCGACAATTGAGAGAAAACGAGATATATGTGGGATCAAAGCATACGTTTTACTCCGAATATACTGAATGTAAGCGAGTCAAAAATTACAAAAGTCACTCAGCCAAGCCGGCTGAGGTGGCTCAGGGCATCAATTGACGTCGCTGCTGTGCCTCTAATCGGGCGGTCATAGGTTTCGAGTCTCGACGGTGGTTGGATGAATTCGGCCTAGCTAGTTTCGAAAATCCACTGTCTGGAGAGGAATTCTAGCGGCTGACTGCTCTAATCGGCAGATTTCCGCGGTTTCTACGATCAATCAGGCGAATGCTGTAGCAGTACCCTAACGAACGGGCCACGGAATCCACGCTCTCTTTTCCTGGTGGGGGAACCCTGGTTGGAGAAAATCCCGCAAGCCGACATGTAGGTGGCGACGGCTCTCGGCATCCAGCGGGGGAAAAAAACAACCTCCTCCTGTGATAAAACCATGCACTATACTCACGGGGCTAATGACCATAGCAGTTGACGTGTCCGGAAACATGAAATAAAATAATCTCTCGATTGTTCAAGCAAACGCCAGTCCTTATCGCATACTATAATAGCTTTATTTGTTTGGTCTTAGAACGGCATTTTTATTAGCGATCATCTGTAATTCTTCACAGCCATCAAATAAAATTATATTTTTTTTAAATTGAAAATATTATATTATTCTAATGCAATGGAAATAACAAATCAGTCACTGTTCCAGAAATAGAGTAGATGTTATTGTTATGCCATAAAGAAAATTACAGCATTAAATTGCAGCAACTTTTTCTGAAAGTTGTACTACGAATGATAAACAGTTATACTACTTATTCAACCAGTAATTTTCTAATGACATAAATATTATCTGGAATACATGGGGAATTTCGAAATGGCTACTAGATAAGTTGGTTTTTCATACTGCATAATTGAATCAGGAATTCATACGCAGGATACATTAAAAAAAGCATAAGTGAATTCTTAACACAGTCATTAAACATTTTTGTTTGAAAATCGTAGTTCTGGTAAACCATTAGGTCATTTGCAGTCATTAAATTATCTACGTGTTGATGTTATTGAACGCTGCTATCAGACGACTGTAAAAAAATTTGTATTTCCGGAATGGAAATTACCTTTCAAACAAGGCTAGTTCTAGGATGAAATTCCAATTCCACCAACTTGTCTTCCTTGGAGAGGAAGGCTTTGATCTCAATTTGTCTAAATTTGTCCTTATTAATCAGCAATCACCTTATTACGGATGAAAACTGTAAATGCTTTCGCACACCTTTTTCCATCCGGAGAGCGACATTTCTGACCTTACTGCACAGCACGTCTACCATCACAGAGAAAACGATTGGCAAAACGTGGGGATCCAGGAAATAATTCGTGGGAACATGATTCGCAAGAAGTAAACATTTGCGCATCGAAGCAGTTTGCCCAATATTCACTCCTAGAAATGACTCGGGTAGACCACTGAGTGAGAGCGAATCTCAGAATGCGGTCAAGTGGGAAAGTGGTCACACATTCATTCCAGTCAAATTTTGGGGCATTGTTTGACATTAAGGTTTTCCGTAGGAATTAGATACTTGCTTATCCGGGGCCCGCATATGTATTATGTTCGGAGACCGCGCTATTGCAACCTTCCTCACGTTCAATGCAAGCTTCTGCAGGGCGCTTTTCGTGGAGATTTTGGCCTCTGAGGAAGGTCGAAGTATGACGGTCGAAACGTTGGCTAACCTGTGCCTAGAAACGAGGCGTCCCCAGAATAGACAAGAAAATGTAATTCATACGGCCAGGGAAGAAGTAAAATTATCATTCGTGGGAATTCATTTCTTGACAATACATATTTCGTTATTAAATTTCTTCCTCGTCAATGTTTTTCTCATAGAATTATTTGCGTAATTGAAGTCACCATTTAAGTCGCCGTGGCCGAGAGTATTTAGTCCCAGGCTAACAGGTGGAAATTCCTCTTCGCATTAGAATTACATAGGCAAGCCTGGCTCGAGAAGTGAAGGGGCGTGAAAGCGACCGTTCAGTGAGTCTTAGGCTTCGAATCGAGTCCCTTGAAAGCATCAGAGGTTTTACTTCGGCGGGCTGTAACATGTTGGTGTCCCTCTACAACCAATATCCCGTCTGAACATAATTCCATCTATTTTGTTCATTAGAAACATAACCATCATCAATGCTACCCCAACCAACTTTCGGTACACACTGGATAGGCAAGAAAACCTTTATTATATAATGATAACTCTCTAGGAACGAGGATACTAAAGACGCATTTTATTTTCCATGACCCCGTCAAGAAACTAGAGGAACAGACTTTACGGATTTTTAAGCAGCGTCATCAAATCGACACTGCAGCAACATCTTCCTTCTGGACACAGCAATTTCCAAAAGTGCTGAGAAATTTGCTGACGGTTGATGTTCCTGTAGATTGTGTAACGCTTCGCGGCCTTAAACACCATATTGACACGGAAGGGATGCCTTCAAGTCACGGGTCTGCCCATCGACTTGAGTTCAGGACATCGTGATGAAAATCTCTGAGCATCACAAGGGAACACTTCTCTTCACTTTATTTTTTCTCACGTCGGTCTGCACGCCGCATCTCCCGTACGATTTAGCTTCCCAGCACTGAGTTTGAAGAATTGTGCATGCCCTGGCTGAGCTTAGACTCGAATGTCCATGCACTTGCCTATGGATCACTTTAGAGCAGATCTGTCTAGTTCTTCCTATCACGCGAGAACACGCCCTTTCGCAAACGTTTGCGTAAATTAGTTGCTGCTCGCTTGCTGAGCTTGCCGCCGCTTGGGTTTCTCTCCGCTTCAAGGCGCCTTCCTTTGGAAATGGGCCGAAACTGGAGGCCAGGGCTCGGCGTGCGAGTTGCGTTGCGGCACTTAATCGCGCCATTACTCGCCGCTTCGAGCCAAGGACGGAAGCGACGTATTTACACTGCAAGTCTGAGCAGGTTGTCGCAAAGTCCTGCGTGGCGCTCGGAGGGGGATCCCAATATGTGGCGCTGCTTTAGCTAATTACGCGTTCTGTGCTGTCCATGCTCGTGACATCCCGTTTCCTTTGGATCTGTTAAGAAAACCAGCTATACCACGCTGAATTTATAATTATACCAAGTTGGAATAGCTGTTTAGCGATTCTCATATCTCATGTCCCACAACTAATAAATGCATTTTTACACCAGTATCTCAGTAAAAATCAATAATTCACATCCCTGAACCTAGTTCTATTTACAAATGGTGAGAAGAGCACGAAAGAACGAGCAATGGAGAATGGAATGGTTAAGAAAATTCGAAGTTTGCAGTCTCGGTGCTCAGTTGTACTAGCAACTGAGCGTAAACCAGAAACCTGTGAAGATTTACGATCAGGGGTGACTCTGCTTTAAACTATTTTATGTCATGAGTTGACTGCATCAAGTAATCATAAGTTTATTCGTCGAGAAAACTTTATCACTGAGATGTTATTGAAATCAATATTGATTTTTCACAAATTGTCATAAATGTCAGTCAAATATATCTGGTTAGCATTAGTCCTTAATAACACATTCAATTCATACACACAATTAAAGTATTTGCTCAGTGCAGCATACATAGAATTCATCTTAAATGGCTGCAACGCTGTGCGGAAAAAAGACCTGTTCGAATACAGCCTAAGCATTTACAAAAACAGCCTTTCATTCGGCAATTGGGGTTAATTCAACGACAGGTCGTGGTGAGACCCGAATGAGTATAAAATCAGAATAATAATCATTTTAGAGGAAATGAAGGGCAGTGGAAATGCATGAACTCGAGTAAAACTGGAAAGCTTGCTTCCGGTTCATCACCATATGACAGCCCATAGACCTAGTGTAGAAGCTATATACTCCACTTCCTTCCCCTGCTTGTATACGTGGCAGGGAAGGCAATGACAATTCACCACAGAATCACCCATTCATTCAATGACTACATACATCTTCTCTAGTGCTTCAGCCCCACGACACGCGAAATAGTACTAAAAAACAAAAACTAATAATCTAGCAATGTTATTAATTAACCTAGTTTTAAACGTCCTACTCTGGGTTGTTTATTGGAATATAGGGGAATTATCGAATATAAGAGGTATATAAGGAATATGAGTATCCAAATTGAAAACTTTATTAAATCATTAAGCAATAGAGCACCATAGCTCTTTACGTCAGCCGCTCACGGAACATTAACGAGGTCTCTTAGACGTTTGGAGAGCGTTCCACGTCATTCGCTTGCTCCACGCAAGTGAAGCGACCGATCGCAATTCTCCGCCACTGTAGGAGAGAAAACAAACTTTCGCAAACAGCGTGTTCGTAGGTTGTCCAAGCTCTCGTCTGGCTGTGACGCCACAGAAGACACACCCTTCCTTTCGCCGTCTCCCAGAAAGGCCGTCTCCACTTTGAATACGAAGCTATCTCTCGAACGGACGCCTTACGGAGCCCACACGCGGTTGCACATTGTAGCTACAGCGGATTGCAAGCCGTTCCAGCTGCCAAGTGACAATAGATACGGAGGCTCAAAGCCTTCAGAAGCAATAGAGTGGGGGGGTAGAAGAAGTAGAAAATCGAGGAATGCAGGTGAGGAAGTGAGGAGGAGCTTACGCAAGAATTTTCGGAGAAGGAAGGTCGCGGAGTCGAATTTTACTCCGCGCTCTGCAGAGAATGGCTTCTGGTAGCCGAGTTGTCTAAGGGAGGCGAAGAACGCGGATGCACGATGACCATGAAAGTACTGCCAACGACAGCGACATTCTCCATACTGTAAAAGCATTTAACGCTTGGGTGTTAGACTACATACGGAAATCACACGGAACTCCGAGGATAGATGGATATAAAATGACAATAAGTGGGCGTGATCTAACTCTATTGTAACATAAAATCATACAAGACAACGGGTGACGTGTCGATTCACCGAATGAAGAAAGCATGAATGAAATATGATATGGAAGGACAATAATATCGGTCGAGCCATTTAAGGGAGAGTAAATAAGTTTTGAAAAAAATGGTTATAGAAAATGATAATACCAAGTAAGGCCTTATCGTGACGCCAGTTTTTATGTGACGCCACGCAAACATGGCGATAAGTACCGTGTCATCAAAAATTAGAAACGGTCATTCAGCCAAACCGGCTGCGGATGACTCAGTGGAGCAATTGAAAACTGCTGTGGGCGGGCGGCGGTCATTAGGTCATAGTCCCGACGGGTGGTAGATTTTCGAAACTAGCTATCTAGCTAGGTCGAATTGATCCACGTCTGGAGGGGAATTCTAGCTGCTCTCTGATCAGTAGTTTTCTGCGGTTTCTGCGATCAATATCAGGTGAATGCCAGAGAAGTTCCCTAACAAACGGGCCACGGAATCCACGCGCGTCTTTTTCTGGTGGAAACCTTGGTTGGAGAAAGTCCCGCAAGGCGAGATGAAGGTAACGTCAGCATTCTCCTGTGATAAAACCATGCACCACTCACGAGGCTAATGACCATAGCAGTTGACGTGTCTGGAAACGAAGTAATACATTAATCTATCGATTGTTCAAGCAAACGCCAGCTCCTTATGGCATAACGGTGTTTACGCTTGCGTTGGCACAGCGAGGGGGGAGGC
>BOPP01000006.1:4555985-4585005 GCA_017312745.1 Gryllus bimaculatus
AGTGAGGGAGAAGGGGCGTCGGCGTTCGGTACAGTCACGCGACAATGACACACGGAGGTGATACTGTCACAGAATAGTTAGTTTCGATACCAAGTTACAGTTCGCAACAAAATAAATAAATAAATTTATTTTAGAGAAGTATTTTTCTGCCGCGAAAGCTTTCCAGCCGTTCGTTGTTCGTTGCTAGTTCCCGCAAAGAAGTAATTTGTTGCCACGAGTTATGTGGTGACGCACTTCACGTTCCTGGCACAAGTTTTAAATAAAAATACTACTTATCATAAAAAATGTGTAATATAACGGTTGTAAAAAGACTCCTTCTTTAAAGAAGCTTAAAAAACACAGCACTCCCTAATTTCAAGTTTTTCTCGTGGTGCACTACATTTTCATCGAATGATGAGATCACACTATTCGTCAAAGACATTCCTACAAGCGAACCGCGTGCGATCAAATGAATGAATGAATGAAAGAAGATTAAAAGGCGAAGGAAAATTGAAGCGTCAACTGACATCCAGCAAACGGAAATGACCCTCAATTGCGTTGCCACTAGTAGCTGCCCTTCAGTCCTATCCACTCTTCTTCTATCCACTAACTTCTCTACAGCAAAGCGTGGGCGACACTGGATCGTTCAGCCAAGCGCCTATGCGGTTACGCCTCCGCGAGGAGGGGGCGGGGAGGCAAGGTGGGCGGCGCAGGGCGGCGAAGGCCGCGTCCTCCATCCTCAGCTGGAGGCGAATAATTAGGCGCGGCGGAGGCGGAGGCGGAGGCGATGGCGCGTGGGCCCAGAGGCCAACGCCCAGGGCCGCTGCGCCGCCGCGCGCCGCCGGCTGGCGGAAGAGAGACGCGCGACCCATCCGGGCGGAAGCTGGCGGGCGGGCGAGGCGAGTCCACTCGGGACGAGACGCTCCGCCTCTCGAAAACTGCCTCCGCCGCGCCGGCCAGGCTGCGTGCGCGCTGCTCCTACTTCCGAGCCGGTCTCCGCTCGCATGGGCGACGGGGTTTCTACGGGTTTCGCCGCCCTACCGCGGTATTAGGAGCAGGTGACGCGGTCGCTTTCGGTTTTCCAACGGCCCTTTAACCCACTACGCGGCAGTGTTGTGATTGGCATCGTCCGGCCAATACACTGGAGTCGCGTGCGGAATGATACATTAAAACAGTTTCCGAGGCGTTTAACGTCACGGAGTTTAAGACAGTAAAGTAAACAAACACACAACTCAATAGTACTTTTTATTAGAAGATCTGGTTTTTTTCAATGAAAGTATTATTTTCCATAACTTGTTGTGAAAAGGGCCAAATATTATTTGGAAGATCTATAACAGTCAATCTATAACCATCTGACCATATTTTATTACTTTGCGTAGTTCCTGACATACTGCAAACATCATGACTCTCGACACAACAATATCAACCAGATTACTACGTTTCCGATGAATTAAATTAATACAAGTTTGGCTTCCTGTTATCAGTGAAAAGTATAATAGTTCCTCCTTCTGTAAACATTTCCTTGCGAGTGACCACAGGACAGTAGTACCAATAAATTAAAATGCCACGTATTCACCATATCGAACCTCTGTCAGAAATATATTTTAAAGTTTAATTGGATTACATTTTCGCAACAGTATGCTCTAAGGTTTTATTTTTATTAACTTCAAGATTTCTTGCCTTGCTGTGTCATGAATAGTTCAGTGTTACAATCGTGATTTAAAAACAAAACTGGAGTTTGTTTTCAAAGTAAGGAACCCTGCGTGCAAATGAAATCAAACTCAATGAAATTGAAGTTTCAACAAAGCCAAATCCAATGTTTGGAACACTGAAAACTTCAAGACGACTTGAAAAGTATACTCCATAATTTTCGTGCATTATTATGTTGCATTAACGCCAAACAAAATGTCTCCGGCATAATGAAACGATTTGAAGGGTAACGTACAGCGTAACGTACGAGTGAACGTGGGCATACGCTGGCAATTGTCTTCACTCACGCGGGCGCCTTCTTCGTGAAGGGATCACCTTTGCATTTCAAATGCAGATCCTGCAGCGGAGGACCGTTGGGAGCCCGAGCCGCACGCAGTTCCCTGGAAGACAAAGACGCGCCGCGCCGCGCCCACCTGGGCCACGTAACCCTTTGTGTTTCCGTCGGGCGCTTGATCCGGGGGCAGACTGAGCGAGGGGGCGGAGGACGGATCCGTTAGGGACGAAAGCCTTTCGACATCACTTTCACAATTTCTGTGTATTATTCGTCAGATCGGTTGCGTGCGGATATTTTTGTTCGATCAGAGATGCGACCAAAGGTTAATTCATACTACACAATAATTAATAATTGCTAATTACGGAAATAAAGCTTTGGTCTGAAATATTTGGAGGAGAGACCATGAGGAAATCGTTTGAAGAACATTAATTTTAAAACTTAAATTATCCTACAAGTAATGTTTGTAATACTGTTGGTAAAACTTCGAACTTACAATGCAAATCCATTATTTTGCTGGCGGCGGAATGAAGGCAGCGGTGGAAACTTGAAGTGACGGGAACCAATGATTCGTCGTCGATGATGATTTCTTCAAAACATCGATGTCACATCGATCATAGGATGATCTCTCTGAACTATTTAAACATCGATTGATTACGGCCGATATTTGTAACATCGATATATTGGGCTTACTATTTTTTTAAATTTTTGTCGTTTCGCTTGTGAATGAACAAGTTCCACAGTCACACTTGATCAAAAGTTAAAATTTGAAATAATAATTTAAGTCATTGCGAAGTCAGTGCATATGTTTGAAGAAAGCAAACGATGTTTATACTACCTTCAACGATTGGACTATCTCTTCCCCGAGAGATGACCCCGAATTTTTCCTACATTTTTCTTTTAAATTGCACATGGACAGGCGATCATCGCATGTTGAGAAGGCGTGGGGCCTGCCCCTTCTTCTTGCATCTTACGACGAAACCCTGACGCCCTGACTCCTTGTACTGAGCTCTGTACGCTCAGGCTTTCAGGCTGAATTTTTTAAATTTTCGTTTATTTTTAGAGTTGGATTTGTGAGTTAAATCTTAATTATATAAACACGGCCATTGTCAAATTAAATTCTCCCCCGGCCAAACGCAAGAGTTAGATGATACTAAACCACTTTTAAAAACATCAATTTTTGGTCAATATATTATTAACACCATTGGTTTAATTTTGAACATCGGTATTTAGTTTGCGATATCACACGTGCAGCGAAAATGTTGGGAACGGCCTGGGTGGTAGGAGGGTTGTGGCTGGAGCGGCGTCCGCAGGAACGATGGGAGCGGCTGGGGGCGTAGAGGACAAGGGGGCACTAGCGGGCAAGGCCGAGGTGAATGCGTCCCACGCAGGAAGAGGAGACGGCGGGGGCGTTGCCCCTGACATCCGACGCCCCGCGCTCGCTTCCTATCCCAGCGCGCCGTGTCGGTTTCCACAATATGCGATCCGCTCGCAGCGACGCGAGGAGAAGAGAGCCGGTTCGTGTGCGCACGGCGCGAACGGGTCTTCAATTGAACGCCTCCCAGAGGCGAGGCGGAACAGAGGAAGGCGATCGGCTCTGCGTGGAAAAGGACGAAAACGTGGATGTTGTCGAAACATGAGGAAAGCAGCGAATACGATGAGAGAATGAATACGTCACGATAGTAATGAAGAATCATAATTTAATGACGAATGTCATTGAGAATAACAATAACAGTGATAATAATAATAATAATAATAATAATAATAATAATAATAATAATAAAAGTGAAGAAACCAAGGAGGAAAGACTAAAAGAAATATCTAAAGCAACAGGAGCGGGATTCACTCCTTATGAACGTAAAGTAATTTTTCCGTACGCTTATAAACCTGTTTCATGCTTTAAGAAAGGGTAGGAAAAGCAAGTTGAATAAGTATTCATATTTCTCTGATATTTCGCTTAAGTTCTTAGAAGAAAATTTTTTAGCATTTTCCAAAGATGATAAGAAATTACTTGATATAAAAAAAACTTAGAGGCTCCTCAGCCCCCTTGCCCCCCCCACCGCCTCTGCGCACGCTTATATTTCGGGAGGGGACGAGAGGGATGTTGCTTGAACGCCTAAGTACGAGCTTAATCTGATTAACCCACCCTCTGGCGGGCTAGTGAAGTAGTGCGAGTGAGGCGGGCTGGAGGGTCACATGGCGATGACTGAGCCAACGGTACAGTGCAGCAAAGGCGCTTTCCGGCAGCGGGCGTGTCACCGCACAAGCCGACGCGTGGGCGCCTCCCGCCCATTGTGAAAGTTACGCGGGGCAGGAATGCGCGTGCGCCTTCGCCGGCGGCGGTGACGCGTCACCCGCCCCGCCCACTCGCCCCCCCACCGCACGGGCCTGCCCTGTCCCGCCCCGCCCCGTCCGCTTCGCCACGCCCCGCCGCCGCCCCGTCGGAATGCCGGCGGAAGCCCCAGCTCTGGGAGCTTATGGCACGCTTCGCGATACGCCGGTGTTGTCACCGCGATGAGCTCAAGCCTTCCTTTTAAAAGCTTGCTGTGGGCCTGCATTATTTTCCCCTAGTGTTAAAAGACTTCCAAACGGATTCTCGGGAATCGTTACACCCTAGGCCACATATCTCGTCTACATCTCTTAAACCAGTAAATTATTTGAAGCTCGAAAGAATGTTCCCAGCCGATACTAAACTATGCTATTGTCTTGTCTATGTCAAAGTTGAGTGTGCTTTCTTCGAAAACATTTGAATAATCACAAGACTCAAAAAGCTGAACGATGTACAATCAAAAGTTTTTTAGTTCTATAAAAATGTTAAAAAAGTTAGTAGTTCAGAAGTAAAAAAAAAAGTATTTATGAATGTATTGCAACAGAATTGAAAACATTTTTTGTAAACAAACATTGCAGGTCTGTCGACAAAAATAAAAGATATGAATATATAAATGAATAAAATAAATAAAAATGTCTGTCGGTAGTGAAGATAGTGTTTGGTAGGGATACTTTTTTATTCGAAATCTGCGACAGTTTAGAGAGCGACACACATATGACTACAATGTGCTCGTGCGTTTGTGCTTATGTGCGTGTGCGAGTGCGAGTGCGCGTGTGGGTGTGGGTTTTCGTGCTTGCGCGCGTGCGTGAAACGGATATGAGGTTCTTGAAAAAAAAATAAAAAATTGTGTCCATATTTTTGTGCCTCTGAATACACAAAGTCATGTTCTCATCCGCAATTTAAAAGACTACTATACACTCTCCTATATAAACACATTTTATCTGGAAATGTGGGATACATTTCGTCTTGAGAGAAAGAAATCCATTTATAAAGTGCGATTCCTACTAAAGTCATTTTTTTTAAACGGGCACCTCAGTAAATTCTACCATCTCTTTAACAAAGTTTTCTTTGACTATATAATATACTTAAATCGGTGAAATATAATTCGTTAATATGCAGAGACATTCAAATACCATTTTAAAGAAAAAAATCTCCTCATACTTTGTTAACAATTCACGTCAGATATTTATAACTATTTGCATTATTCAGGTTTAATTTGTGGTAACATCCTTGTTTGTCCCCAGATTTGAGTACCCTTTCAAGTGGTATCGACCGCTGAAACCGTTAATGGGAGCAGCGTCCACCTTCTCGGAACTCAATTCCAACTTACCCCAAGTGTAGGTAGCACAACCTCTCAAGTTCGGCATACTCACCTGCAGACAAAAGAAAAACTGTATGAGAACGCTGTTCAAAACCAACAGTTACATTAATAACAGGAGTTAGAGAAATGTGGGATGCTGTCAAAAGCATGGAAGTAAATTCCGGGAAACGGGTGTCAAAAGTGGTTCAGCATTATTTTTATAATTGAATAAAATTCGTAGAAGTACACACTCCACATACTGGATACGTGTTAGCACAATAATGTTAAAATCAAAAGTAAGCATAATACTAACATTCCACTATGTGTGATAAGAAAATTGCACATTTTGACAAAAAGGCAAGAAAAAAGATAATACTTTGTGACATAATAAGTTTTTAGTTCTGCAATTTCGGTACACAATTCACTGATAATAACGACTATCCGCATTAACTTTAATTACCAGGAAAAAATGTAATAAAATATCACGTTTTCAGTAATTTCTTAAATGTGAAAATCAAATTTAAGATTTTTATTTCCACCAAGAATTTTCTACATACAAGTAGAACTGAATAGATGTTCGAGTGTTTTTGTGTTCATAAGTCGTAAAAGTGCAAGTTAAAAACTATCTCGTTCACATAAACCATGTCACAAATTACATAAAACAATCATGGCTGCAACCCAAAAGGATAATTGAACGCCTGGAATAGGGTGCATGGTAGTATATAAATTCTGTTTAGATGATAGAATGAATTGCGACTGAGTGAAATGTCATGCAAAAAAAGTTAATTATTAATGCAATGAAAGATATATCCTAAACCTTTCATATAACCACAAAAACAACGCTATTTCACAGTAGTCTGAAGCCTGAACCGGACGACTTGTCCGAGAAGGGAACAAACTTCGCGATAACACTGCTGTGAAAACTTAGTCTCATCACTTCCAACCGAATATTGAATTCATTTGGACGTTTAACCTTCATGATTTTTTATTGGCCAATTATAAACCAACAACAGCACGGATTTACAACTGGCAATTAAACTTCGTAATGATCACAATAGCACCCAGCTTAAAGTTTTTAAGAGTTGAATTGTCGTACTTGGCAAAGAAGATTGTGTGACGTCATTCACACGTTCTCTACGCAGCTGTTTATTCTACCATTCGCTTCACACCTCATGACCATCTCATTCCATTGCGACGCAGGCCCCCGCAATCGAGCGCCGATTATCACGCAACTTCCGCGGCAATGTTCCGCTTCGCACTGCAGAGCTTCCACACGCCCCATGTCATGTCATACCATACCATCCCATCTCATCTCATTCCATTCCACCTCCTCATATCGAATCCCATCCCATTACGCACCCTCATATCGAATCCCATCCCATTTCCGTTCCTCCTATCCCCTCAAATCCCGCCCCATCCCCTCCCATCTCATCTCATTCCGCTCACCCTGACCATCCCATTCTACCCCTCCCTTCCCTTTACATTCTACCCATACCTTCGCATCTCATTCCACATCGCTCCATTCCATTCACTTCCGCGCCTGCCTAGCATCCTACTTCTGCCGCGTTCTGCACAACTGCGACACTCCCCTCGCCTCGTCGCGCTCTCCCGCCCAGCCGCCCTTCCTTGGCTGCGCTGCGCTCCGACCTCGCGGCAGACCCGCAGCCGGATATTGGGTTTTTGTGCGAGCGACGGCGCACCGGCTGCAGAGAGGAAGCCACTGCGAAGAAGGCTGCGGGAAGGGGGAGCGGGGAGGAGAGAGGGGGAGGCGGTGCGGGGCGCCGTGGTGATCGTCGCTTTGTCGCCGAAAGGTAGGAGAGGGAGAGAGAGAGAGGTGCCCGCATCGGCAAACGGTCCCGAGACGGAGCGCCTAAGACTACGATAGACAAATCGTCCGCCGAGGTGGAAACGTTAAAGACTGAATGAAAAGTGTTGAGAGCGGGCGTGGTGATGGACGTACGTTAATTACGGGATACGAGTTGTCATGTTTGTCCTTGAAGCAAATAAATCGTATTAGAAGAGAGAACTTGACGTATCAATGCCGTCCTTCCAAGGAGTACAATTTGTTGAACATGGTAAGCCGCAAATGGCATACGAGTCGTAAACAGCAAATAGAACTAAATGAACGGGGAAGAACAAATGCATATCTAAAAAAATATATTTTATTGATTTAAATTAATTTAATTTGATTGAATAAAGAACAGAATCAATAAATGAATATATTGTAAGTCACGTAAGTCGTGGCCCATCACCGTAAAGCAAGGGATATAATTACCGAGCTGTATGAAAATCAAATATTTTTAAGATAACACGAATAATCCTTAAATTATACATTTGTTATGGAAACAAAACTTTATCTATATATCCAGAAAATATACTTGTAAGTTACACAAAGTATTTTGTGAAAATTTAATCACAATAAAAATAGTATGAACTGACTTGAATAGCGATTACGCTATGACAAGAACCCTAACAATATCTGATTGAAAGGATTCCTGCTTCAGAATCTTGAGCTAGTACAGTGTTTCAGTATGAACTCTTGTAATAAATTCATATGCCACAATTCACATCTATGGCTTTCAACGGGAAACATTGTGTTTTGGTCCGTATCAAGTGCGCGTAAAATGCAATTACATAATGGAGATCTCAACGTCAAATCTATCCTGATTGATAAAAATATGACCCGCAAAGCATTAATTTATATTTCACAATACTACTTGCTTTCATACAATCAAACACTATGTATTTTGTCTTACTTTTGTGATGCTACGAAAGTTAAAACTTACAGTTCACAGTAATCACTAATTGAAATCTCAATTTATGTTTTCTTCCGGACTAGATCGTATTATTTAATTATCAAATTCACTGAGCCGTGCTCCTGCAAATATTAAACCGAGTTGTACTTTCTGGTAATTAAGCTGCAGGCACCGATACAGCATTCACTGCAAAGACTAAAACAATTTTTTCTGCACTGCTGTACAGTTTTATAGGACAAGTGTAACGTGTGTCTCGCAGTCAATTAAAATTCCCCTTCTAATAATAATAATAAAAAAAAATCAAAGGTAGATCACTTCTTTTTCCGGATATGGAAGTGGATCACACTTCGAATAAAAAGTTGCCCAGCCAGGCAACTTTGAATGGAATGAAATATTTTCAGCTTCTTTCGAACGCTTTTCTCGAGGAAGGTCCTTCCACTTCACGAGAAAGGAAACCTGGGGAGTCGGGGGCTAATTATAATAACGACAGGAAGAGGCGTGGCGGCGCTGCGAAAGGCGACCGACCACTCCTCGGCCTGGCGTCGCGGCGCCGACACGCACCGCGCAGACGCCTCCGACTGTTCGGGCCTCGCAACGGGACCCTTGCCCTGATAGTCTATATTTGGGGCCGCCACTTCCCCCCATACCTTTAGGCTAAGTATGCGGGCGGGTTACGATATGCAATGTGGTTTGCAGTGTGTGTACCGTGGTAACGGCTCGGGCTGAACGAGGATGTCAGCTGTGCCTTGTCCACGTGTTTGAAACTTAATGTTTGAAATTGCATTACGCTTGACTATAAGACTAATTATTCACTTAATAGAATTATTTTATAACTGTCTTCCTCTGATATCAATCCCAGACTTTTACGATTTTTACTAGAATTTTCCAATTCTAACTAAAGGCCTGCTCCAGCAAACATGCTGGTCAACAAAACCTTTCTTTCCAGAAAGTAGCACATACATACTGCTCACAAAAAAGCAAATACACGTATTAAACGCATTAAAATATTACGTATACAAATAACACGTATTAAAATATACACTCTCCTATAAAATATTTTACAGACACCGTAGTCAGGAATAGAGCATTAACATCGTGCAATATATTTGTATAGGCAGTAGATTTCTTTACACATCAAGAATATCACAAAGTTGTTTCCCGACGCAAGACGGGAATAGAAAATGTTTAATGGCGTCCAGCCTTTGCTGTCGCATGACGTCACCTGACTCTTAAATAACACCCTGCGTTTGAAAATTCAGTCAGTAAGTGCAGTATGAGAAAAGGCAGAACACAATTAAATATTTGCATTTTCAACAAAAATGAAACTGTTTTGTATTTTTCTCGAGATCCTGGGTATTTTACCAAACCATTGACACCTCTCGCATGGTAATAGGCTGCATAGTTCTCTCTTAATTTCTGCGCGTATATAAGATTAGTAATACAGATTCTAATAAGGTCGATCAGCTGCTACACGCCACCCACAGCTAGCTAGAAGAGCGCCGTGAAGTATCCTGAACGATCATAAGAAATTAAATAAAGGTATTTAGTTACAGCCTTTATTCCAATATTTACATTCAATATTGATATAAATTTTCAAAACAGGTAACACGAAGCAAAGCAATGTTCCAAAAAATCATGTCTAAAACAAGGCAAACTTGCCGTTACCTAATTTTACCAGAACGATCAAGTAAACACACTGCAACCCCACCTCGAAAACTCTGATTTCACCTGAAGTAGAAACTCGCTTCAACAAAACCCTCATGAAACATTAAAACCGCAGCGCGACCTAACCGTCGGCACATAAATTCCCGGAAAAGAAGCCAGAAAAGGTAAGAACAAGAAAGTTCCCGAGCGCACGTTCGGCGGAGCGGGCGCCGCATTCGCAGCGACTTTCCGAGGCGGTATCAATCAAACCGGAGTGATTACGCGGTTAAGAGCTCCTGTGACGGTGAAACAGCCGCCGCTGGAGCGCGCCCGCCCCGCCCACTTCCGCCGGCCGATCGCTCAAGGCCAACGGGACGCGCAAGCGGGCGCGATGTTTCCTTTCCCGCTCCAAGCGGTTTTATGGGCTAACTTTGAAAATTAACGCAAGCGCCTCCGCCTTCTCGCTTTGCATTCTGAATGTGCCGCGCTCGTCGACGGCCACTTAGTGTTTTGAACGAAGTCGCGAGGGGGAGGGCGGAGGGGATCGTGGAGGAGATGGAGGCGGAAGGAGGAAACTGATGATCAAGTGGGGTGGGTTGTGAACTGGGACCGGGACGACAGCCGATGTGGCGAGGCGAGGGGAAGGGGGGAGGCCGGAAGGGCGAGTGGGGAGCGGGGTAGGACGGAGCGGAGTGTAGTGTATGTAGTGTATGGGCGCCGGCGGCGAGTATATGGATAGGGCGGCAGGAAGGGATGAGTAGGGGGCGGGCGGGGCGGGGCGGCTGGGGTGGTGGGGTGGGTGGGATGAGGTGGGTGCAGGGCGGGGCGGAGAGGAACGGGATGGGATGGGATGAGGTGAGTTGGCGTGGGACAGAGTATGGCTGGGCGAAGCGGAACGGGTAAGAGTCCAGAGACGCGGAGCGGGCGGGGTGAAACTGGAAGGGATAAGGTTGCGTCCCGCCCCTGCCGAGAGAGAGTGGCTGCGGAACCCGCGACTACTCAACTGCTCGGAAGAAAGGCTAAACAAGGATTTAATGCAGTCTATCGCAATTGTAAATTCAAATATCTTCGCTTCACAGCTCATATCACCGAGTGATGGTTTGCTTTCTTTTTGTTCCGAAGAGTGGGCAGAGACCGCTTCCGAACTCCCGCCCTCTCTCTTTCTCGTCCTTTTACTTCTGAATGCAATGACGCGTGCGAGCCCGCGGAGACAAAGGATCTGTGGTATGGGAGAGTGACTTCGTCTATTTCTCGGAGAACTTTGCTAACAAAAACTATTTGGACCTATTGAAGCGGTAGTTTCGCACTTGGGTAATTCCGAACATGAGGGAGGTATAAAAAGGGATTTACTCCAAATTCGAAACCAAAACCATGCACCACAACTTAGAACTTAGCTGTTTTGGCTTTTCGTAACACAGCAAAGAATGGAGATGTAGGTGTATGAATTTTTATCATAGGCCTGGTCAATCAACTATATTTTAGAGCGGTAAAGGTGTTATAGACAAAATTTGCTTTAAATTTATTCCTTATAAAAGATTGTTTCGAGCTTCATACTGAATATAGTATTTACACGCACGTACATTCATACCATAGAGCATGCACTTTGTATTTTACATTTCCAAGCGCTATTAAAGAGTTTATTGAGTGAAAAGGGTAATTAAGAATATCCAATGCAACCTAACTCAAATGTGTGTATACTTGCGCATGTATGCGGACAGTTGTCGAAATTAATGTGATAAGTAAAACCAAATTCAAGTTACTTTGAAGTTTTTGCTTTAAAATCGTTTCTATATCACATTTATTAATATTACTTCTACGTTACCTCCCATCACACATCTCGAAGAAACCTTAGGAACGTCACTTCAAAAATATCGAATTATTCCCACCGCAAAATACAATTCGCATTCGACAGCCACCTGCGAGCAGACAGACATCCATCACGCTGCAAAGCAGAACTCTGCATAACAACGACCGTCTCCAGGCAGTGCTCACGTTCAGACGCGTGAAATTAAATTATAATTGCAGTTCCTTTGCCGCGCTTCTGAGGGTTCCTCTGCAGCAGAACCGCGTCTCCTCGCCCACCGTGCAACAGTACAGCTATCTCAAAACTCATGCATATTCCATGCTCACTCCCACCACCGCCGGTGGCAGACGTAACGCAATAGAAACGGTTTGTGTACGCTCGCATTTGTATGCACAGAGAACGGCGATACGAACAGCTTTTCATTCAATAAACGAAATGCCTCTACTTCTGGTTCGGCATCGCGGGCGGCTGCCGAACGGGGAGGGGCGTGGGAGGGAGGGAACAACTGCCGGCTGCAACGCGCGCGAACGCCAGACGCTTCCGGAGGAACGCGCCTCTGCACCGGAAGGCCCTTCACGACACTTCCGACGACGTTCATGGTTAAACAATGCGACCGCAAATGGCGTTTAATTCGATTTTCCAAGCGCTGGAGATGCAGGCGCTCTCGGCAATACGACTGATTGAAGTGATGGGGCTGGAGTTGCTTCACGGAAGCAATTGAAGGAACTTGTCCCTGAAGGAAATGTAGAAACTATAGTTGTTTAAAAACAACAACAGATTTCTTCGTTAATTCTTCGGACTTCAGTAATAATACAGGTAATATTCCAACTTATCACAACTATTGAATGTGCGTCATGTGGCGAAATATCACCTGCAAGGGTGCCAAGTGGAATATTTCTTATACGAGGGAGAAAAGTGTTCCTAAGGAGTTTTACATACTTTGTTTCGCCAGACATGTGTTGAAAGGTTTTCTACTTCCATTAACATTCATTGCAATGCAATGTGCAGTACATGGGACCGCAAATGGTAAGTATTGTATTTTTTCATTAAATAAGAAAGAACGCTACTGAACAGAATATTGCTCTTTTAACATTCTATAATCCAATCATCCCAGAAACTGCGTTTGGCAGTATTTTTATCATCAGTTAAAGTAAGATATAAATAGATCATTTGTGGAATGTGCCATGGAAATGGGTGGTGATTCAGGGTTTAGTGTGTTATGGGGTTAATTTAGCAAAAACTTTCATTCTGCTAATTTGACACTCCTTCAAGCATTTCCAAGTCTACGGGGTCGGAGGCACTTCGGTATACTGCCTCCAGAGATGGAACATAAAACAATTAGCCATTGCATAAGTTTCCAGCGCATTTTGCACCAAAACACAAAACGACTTACTTTGACAATCGTACTGTCTTCCGTCGCGCCATTGCTATTATTTTATTAGTATTTCTTGTTAATAATTAAATTTGTACATTCCAGGCGTGTTCCACTTATCCATATGGCTTCAGCTGTTTGCCAGAAAAGACTGGCGCGCAGGAGTCGTAAATAAAGACCTTCGCCGTTCTATGAAGTCATCCTCCTGAAAGGAGGAATTGTCGCTTCAACGCGATGACTCGCGAGACGCCTTCTGTGCGCTCCGCCCCACCCCTCCCCTTCCCTCCCCACCCACCCTTCCCCCTCCCTTGTGCGCAGGACACTACGTCGGGCCCACAGTGGGTACATATATAACACTCTTAGTGTCACACAACAAGAAACAGGTTCGTGCTGCTTTATCAGAAATAACGTAAAATATAACAATGCTGGATGTTTGGGGGATTTCTGAATTCGAATGTGGCACCAGAAATATATATTTGCCTTTGAAGAACGATGAATGGAGGTGCAATAGAAAGGACTCAGTATGTTTTAAATTCAATTAGAAATAGTGATATGGCAATTTCATCAAACACTTTAAAAATATTGCATTTTTTTATTTTGAGGTCCGTTTCAAGGACTCTAGTCGTCATAAATTGAGTTGTATATTACGGAAGCTAAACCTCTGCTGGTAGGTCAATGGAATTCTTTTAAGGCAAGGATATTTTCACCTTCTCTCAGAAGCGTTAGGCGAAGGATACGCATCACATAGTATCCCCTTTATTCATCGAATCATAATTCATCATTGAAATGTTGCGTAGTAAAATTCAATATCAATTTCCTATCACCGACATTCCATAAATAATGTATCATTAGGATAAGGAGAAAGATAAAAAAAAGAGTAGGAGACGTATTAGTTTTTAAATAGGACAAAAAGGATAACAAGTCACGTAAACTTAGCATTTTATTTGTCATTTTTTGAGTTATTACAAATCCATATGCGCCGACTCCCCAACCGTCACCATATTCACCGCTCGCCAGACGGTGGCAGCGGCGCCTAACGGGCGGTCGCCGCCGGGCGCTTCACGGCCTTCTGCAGAAAGAAGGATGCGCTGCCTCACGGCCCCTCAATCTCCCCCCGATCGCTCCCGGAAGACGTCGCTGCCTGCCCGCCCTCCCGCCTCGCGATAACCTTCATTCCGCACAAGCGTATGCGGTTATGGTCTCGTAGCTTCGGGCTCACAGCCAATGGTTGACAGCTAAGCCTTCCCACAGGCGCTGATAGCGGATCATTTGAATACGGTGGGTGCATGGTTGAGATGTAGCCTTCCGATCCAACAGTGCCCGTTTGAGTTCGATATCATCATGCTACGAAGTTTCTATGTAGCAGAAACTAATAAATCATACAAGTTTACACTTGTTTAATCACCTAGGCTGTGGAATACAAATACTGACGCTGAGAGAAAACAACTAATTAGAAGTAAACTTTTTTACCACGGTTCGTTAAAGTCCAATCCTGTTTCGGCAACTATTTCAGAATGATGCAATATTGCAAATAAAATATTTGTTTCAAGTCAATATTCATTTATCTTAGAATAATATATTTATATATTAAGGAGATAAAGCAGTACGAGTGTCAAAAACATTCGATCCTTACGAATTAATCATGGAAGAAAAAAAAGGAAGTTATTTTTTTAACGCACTCAGGAGATCTTTGGCATATATGCAGGCATGGCGAAACTATTTTTAATTCCTGTTAGTAACATCTGACAATGTAACACACCTACAATATCAAACAATTTTGTATTCCTCTCATTTCAAATTTAAGACATTCATACTGGATTTTTTCCCCATTCTTCTTATACGAAGAATATACCGAAATAATAACTGCCTAGAACTGTCTGTGAATCTTCATACTTATGGCAGAGCCAAATCTCTGAAACGGCTGGTTGAACCAAGTGGGAAAAGAGGAGAAAATTATGGAGTAGCTCCCAATGTTTTTCAAATATTGTACGTACACGATCATGTGTCACAAAATGCGGCCTATTCTCGACAACCTTGACACGCATTGCCTGGTCAGGTGAGGTGAGGCAACGAATTTCATACAGAACATTTAAAAGCAATTTTACCATGAAAGTTTTGTCTGGACGCGTTTTTGTGCAGCTGTTACCTATGCATTTGTATTGTTTTCAATTTTTAAAACTCTATAAAAGAGAACAAAAAACAGGAATCGGAGGGAAGCTATAAAAAAACAATATCAGTCGAAAATGTATAAAATACAGACCCGCGGATAACATATCGAAAATCTGTTTTGCGAGACTACATCATCACACAACCAATCATCTCTCAAATACGCCATTTTACGGATTTGCGCGACATGCCTTCTCAAATCTCGCAATATATAAACACCAGATCCTAAAAATTTCCGTTTTACTCTATATCTGTTCTTTTTAAAACAAATAGCAGGTTTTCTAAAAAAATATAAGAAGCGATCTAAAGAACACCAGCTTTGCCAATATTGAAATTCTACCACGTTTCCAAATCAGAAAATTCCACAACTATAAAAAAAGCACTGTGATATAATGATGTCCCTTCAAAGAATTATTTTCACGATTACCTGCTTCGAAGCAGAAGCTGAAAGCAGCAACAAATACTCTCCAGAGCATACCTTATAGAAGAAGATTTAAGGTAGAGGTAAATTAATATCATGTAAAGTAATATTTAACTAATTTACAACTTATAAAGCAAGATATCAAACTGCGGTTTTCTCCACGTAACATTATTTGCTGTTCCTTCAAAAACCAATAGCGTAAATGAAGTGTCGAGAGAAACTGTAAAGGGTTAGCGAATTTCTTATAACAACGAACGCTATGCAATCGAAGATTTATTTTAGTGAACGTGGTGGTTCGTAGTGGAACGTAGCGTTTAGGTGAGACGAGGAAAAGACCACGATAAACCGCAGGATAATACTCAGATTCGCTTCATCTTGGGAATTATCGAGACATTAACACAGGCGATCACAGCAGCAGCCCAAATCGCGAAAGATCCGCTCCCGGCCTCCCCCCCGCTCCACGTCTTCGCCCCCCTCCCGCTCCCGCTCCCTCCCGTCGCGCCACCCGCTCCCGCTCAGCGCCCCCCGCGCCCGCTCCGCCCCCCGCCTCCCGCTCGCGCCCCCGCTCCGCTCGCCGCCCCACTCCCGCTCGCGCCCCGCTCCCGCTCGCGCCCCCGCTCCCGCTCGCGCCCACGCTTCCCGCCCCCGCTCCCGCCACCTTACTCCCCACCTCCATCCTACACCAAAGCTGAACCACCCCACCACTCTGCGACGCCCGTCTCCATCGCGGCGTCGCACTACCCGGAGTGTTTGCCGCGTAATTAAACTTGCGTAATTGCGCTCACAAGAACCGCGCGAGGCGAGAGGTGCGCGATCCCGCCGGCTGTGGAAAGACTCCGCGACGACGCGGTTAAAGGCCTGCTCAGAAAGAAAGACAATTGCGGGGTTGGATGTTACCCTGCACACAAAGCGTATGCCTCCTATTTTAACACAAACATTCGACATTTCTTCTTCTACTGCCAAAAGTCCTAATGAGATTATTTGGAATTCCATCATCGCTTGGAGAAAACAAAGCAGATGGATAAAACAGACCAGATTAAAAAGAATTTTAAAGCACCAAACTTTTAAATCGGTTTCAATGTCTTATAAACATTTTAATAATACCTACGCACGTAATTACAATAATGTGACCATACAAACAATCTCTTCTAACTATTACCTCTTAACTTCGAAATTTGATATTATAACAATTATATAACATGTCATGATAACATATTTGATTTACGTCATGTACATAATCTTCCTTAATAAGATTACCCTAGGGAAGAGATATTTTTTACATTATTTGATAGTTAATTAGGGGCAATAGAACCAACTCCTGAATCGTCCCTGAATATCTGGCGAGAACCAGATGGCAGCTAGAAAACACGGAAGAGAAGAACGACTGAATGGAACGTATCAAAACGGATCAGGATAAAGTGGGAACGAGCAGGGACGAGAGTAGTAAGAACGAGGGGGAGATGAGCAAGGACGGAGCATAATGTGGAGGACGGGTGAGGAACAGTGTATGTTGACAGTGGTGGGGTGAAAATCAGCGTCACGGGGCGGTGTGGACGGGAGGGAAGTGGAGGGGAGGGGAGTGGAGTGGAGGGGAGTGGCGCGGAGCGGGAAGAGCAACGCGGCGCCGGCAGGAGTGGGGCGGGGCACCTGCTGCTGCTGATTAGCCGGCGCGGCCGCACGCGTGCCCTCCCGTTAGGCCCCTGGCGACCGCATTCCGAAGCCCCGCCCCGCGAGCCTCGCACCTCAACACCCGCCACCGCCGCGGCCGTGTAGCAATCCCTCGCCAGTGAGACTGCGTCTTTCACGATGCCCCGCCCTGCTCCTCTTGCATTGTCCTTTAACGATTCATCACCTGGTAACAATGCTTTTGGCTTCAAATTCTCAAAAAAATTTATTTTTGACGAGTCTCAAAGTATTTTGGCAATTTATGGTCAACCTACAAATATTACGGAATACATCGAATTTCAACTAAAAAAATTCCAATGCACCACTATTGTTCCTTACTACGAAACTTTTGCCTAAATCCACTTTGCGATAATGTTAAACTTATCTTGGTATTTGATGAGTACACAAAAAGATGGTAATGAAAAGTGGAATAATGACTATCTTATTTTAGTCTCTCCATACATCACACCTTTATTGCCCATTTATTAACCGGGCCTTTGACAAACTGTTTCTACGTCAAGCTGCCTACATTCCCACTGTCGTCAAAATACCACTCAAGGCTCTCAGGTTTCTTATGACGGCTCGTTTAGGAGACAATAAAAATAGCACAAAATACGGATTTTTTAGAGTAATATTTGAAAATAAATTGTAATACTAAATCTGAATCAAACGATCGTTATCGCAAATAGACGTCAACCTGCTCTGCGCTCCGCGCCACACCGTCCCGATACTCGAGAATACACTTGCGCACCTCTATCTCAAAAAGGTCAGCGAATTAATTTTGAATCGCTGATCCCTCAATCTGTTGATTGATATTTTTGGGCACATTAATCGCTATGGGCATTAATCCCGTCAGCGTAGTGACTGTTTTATCCCAGGAGATGACATCCGGCGCCGAACTACACATCGGATTGCCGGGGATTTGTCGTTAGAGGTATCTCCCTCAGCTGGGTACAGCTCTAAGCTCCCGATTCGTCTCCCGACTTGAGTAGCAGTGCAGTAGAATGAAAATATGTGTATGTGTGTGTAAGGGGAGTGGATAGCACAAGAAAGAGGAACGAAAGATTGCCCGAGGACCGTGGTCTGTTTGTTAGGGTGCTGCTCCGGCATTCGTCTAATATTCATCGTGGAAACCTCGAAACACTACTGATAAAGAGCATCCGACCGCTACAACTCCCCTCCACACGGCAGTTTAATCCACTACCATCGAAAATCCACTTCCGTCACGACTCAAATCATAGGACCTCCTGAACCGAGTCGCTGCAGAGTCAGCCGGTTCGCAGCTAACCCAGCCGGTCCCCTCATTCCGTCCGCTCACTGCACCCTTCTACGCGGCGCGGTGTTGCTCAATGACGCCAACGCGCCTCCACTCCGCCGCCGCTCCGCTGGCCGCGGCCGTCGCTGCAGCTGCTGCTGTTGCTGCTGCTTTTTTGCGGGCGCCGCCTCCGCGCCTTGCACGGCGTATCCCGTCCACGGGCGCCGCCCCCTGGCCTCCCGGCCTCGACGCCGACGGACGATCCCAAACAGCAGTTTTCACGGTAGCGACAAATCTTCAAACGGATATCCCGAGATTCAGAATTAAATGGGTATAAATTCTGTATTAATAAAAATTGATACAATTATATAATAGGTAATAAAAATATTAGATAATAAGTTATTAGATAACGTGTTTTTAAATTGATACAAGTAGATAAAAATAGATCAATACAATAAATTATTTAAAAGTATCTACCGTGGCTCTCTCGAGTCTAAAAAAAAAGGAAAGAAAAAGAAAGAAAGACTTTCAAAAATGTCGATGTTTTGAAATTTGTAACCCAAGAGGAATATGAACGGAATCGTGAGACATTTACAAACATATTGAAGCATAATTAAATTCACCTAGATGTGTGTACAAATCAATAAAATGTAATGTACATTCTTAAAGCTCTTATGAATTTCTTAAAAAGTATCCGTGTTGGACACAACCGTCTTCCCAACCTTCTTCCAGAGCACAAAGAAAAAGAAGATATCAGTAGTTATGTTCGATATAAATAAATATTTTGCGATTTGAGAATATTCAAAAAGGCTTCCTTTACTGTAATGTTCCTTTTTAAAGGCTTCCAATTCATTTGCAAAACTGTTCCGTTGCGAAAAAATATTATATTTATTACCCATGATTGTTACAACAGTTATTTCGTGAATCTGCTAGATAACGTTTCCAACACGTAATTTTAAGTAACAGGATAAAACTATTGTAATTATTTGATTAGGTAGGAAACTAATTACTGGATTAAGGATTAGTAAAGTAGTAATGAAAACCAATTTTTGGAGAGCTCATTTTGTAACAAGTGGTTTCATTGCTAGAAATTCACGAAAAGTCATGCGATAATATTATCATTAACAACAACAACAACAACAACAACAACAACAATAATAATAATAATAATAATAATAATAATAATAATAATAATAATAACCGAAGGAAGTTGCTCAGCTGACTTCGCAGTTGGGAGTTCCGGGTTCGATTCCCGCGCCGGTCACCCTGCCCGGGTTTTCCCCCCTCAAGATACGTCTAAATATAGAAAGCTAGCAATACGATGTACCTAGAGGTGCCTCATATCTTCAACGCCAAGTGAAAAAATTAAAAAATTATATTAATATTAATAAAGACGTGCATATGTGGTGATAAGGCAAAAAATGTTTCTAGCAATGACGGTAGGTTTAGAATGAACAGGTTTGAAGAGTTAGTTCTTTTAGTTTAAGATCAAATAAAACATTTCGCCTTATTTCTCTATCCATAAAAGCTCGAATCCTTAACTGAAAATGAACTTGTCAAAAAACAAAATTTCGTTTTGATGTCGTATGTTTTGAGAAAGACCAATTTAAATATTTCGAAACAGTGATGGATAACATTTTCTCAGACACAGCGATGGACAAACGTTTCTGTAGCGGAGAGAATTGGTGTTTCTAGCAACAACCTCTACAGGCCTGTTTTGGGGAAATCAAATAAATTATATCGCCGTATTTCTCGGCACCGCTCGTTCCGGCGTTTGAAATAGGGGGATACTATTCCTAAGAACATTATATCGAATAAATAATTACAACTAATCACACATGGTAACGTCCATTCGCAAGGGAGTTGGTGCAAGCAAAACAAAAACATTTTCACCTTGTTTATGGAACGGCCGGAGGCGGTGGAGGAGTGGGGGGGGGTCGGCCGCGTCCGGAACAGGGAGAATAGACGTTCGCGTCGTGGGAATAGGCATGGCAGCGCCTCTCATCCCGGGGTCGCGCCTTCAATTAGAATCCCCCGTGACGCAAGCCTGAGAACGCCCATGGGCCCAGCGGTAGCAATGGCAGGGGGCTTCTCACGAGCGCTTACATAAAGAGCGGGGTGTGGAGGGGGAGCGCTGGGTCACGGGGCTGGCCGCGATGGGTGGATGCGCATTCCTCACGATTCCCTATTCTGCGTGTGGTAAGAAAAAAAAAGTTATTTACCTTATTCGATCGCCTATACTCCGCATGTGTTTAGAGCAGATTAAACTGCTAATTATTACATCCAATACAATAAAGCTTCCGGTAGTGGACAAAATGTCTCATTATTGAATACGATGTAATAAAGCCTACTGTCGGTGTCAGTACAATACCATTAATCAGTTGAGCGTACAGTAAGAATGTATGTCAAAACGTTAGAAATGCATATAAAAACGTATATCAACACGTAGCTAAATGTCCATTGTGTGGTAGTTAGTAATAATACATTTACACTGCCGCGTTCGTGCGTAATTAACTAACTTGCACTAATTCTATTTTATAAATGTGTGACTTAAGAAAGACTGCTTAAGTAGAAATATTTACACGACTGAGTATGAATGAATGATACAATCTGCTCTTTGTATGTAATAATGGTATCCTTCTGATTTCCATTGAATACAAGCCAGTGTGTGTTTCTTTTCAATTTAAATTTCGTACCATGGAGTGTCATACCTTCAGTCTTACCTACAATATAAACAACGTCGAACAATATAACAAATTGTATAGTATACTAAAAGACCACCATATCAATCGATTTATACAGATATTGAAATATTCAATTAAAAAAAAGACTACCAATGTCCCAGTATCCCTTCAAAAAGGTACAATTTTGCGGTCGCGTTCCCCAACACGGTCACGTTAAACAGCCAGTATCGGCCAATATTAGCCAGAAGCCTCCGCAAACCCACTGGGATTTGTAATAATGAAATTATCGAAATGCAAAATCCGACGAGAACATTTTACACGGCTTCCCCGGGGATTCCCCGCATGCGACTCGCATCCGAGAGCGAGCTAACGTGAAGAGGAGGGGTCGAGTTTTTAATACCAGCTGTAATTATCATCGCCTTGCCCCTCCGGGCTCGGTGTCCCGACCTCCCAGCTGCTGATGGCGGTGTTCTCGCCAGTGCCGTGGAAAGGGAGGCAGGATACGGGTCTCTTTCCTTTCTGCACAGCCTCTATTCCGAGCCAATGGTTGCGTATTTCCCTCTCAATAGGCTAGTGCGAAGATGGACGACTGGGCAGGAAATTTAGTCAGTTCATGGTCAGCATTAGGCTACATCGCCGAGTTCATCTCCACCTCCTCCACTGCATTTCACATTACGAAATGTGCCATCGCCCATTTGCTTCATTGTGTTTACGCGCAGTTTTGTTTCTTCGAAGCCCCTGGTAAGAAACTCAGCCCCTGGAGGCCTTCAAGGATAAAGGGGCCGTAGATGCCGTGGGGGTAGCAGATGTTACTGGAAACACCCATCAACAACTCATTGCGAGTACCATAATTCCACGTGACGTCTACTGCCCCCCTCACAACTTTACTGTACTAGAGGCGATTGCACTCACCCAGGGTGGGCACCTAAACAGCGGCTCGTATCCTCAACCTCCTCGGGTGTACACGTTCCAGTACTAGTTGGTCTGACATACGTGTCCCTATATGCCAGAACGCGAGGCGCACGTCTTCCAATAAAGGCGGAACCGTCTCGCCAGCTTGACTAATACCAGTTTTCCGGGTTGTTGTTACTGCTATTCGCCACCCGATGTGTTCTGACAGAGACCCTTCTCAATATTCATAGTTATCGAACCCTGACATGACGAACCCAACAGCCCAAATTTGGCCACCCGGGCTGTTGTAACCAGAGGGCACGTATCCCCCAACCCGTCTTCTTAATACCTCAAACCCTCAACCATTTCCTTTGCTAATAACACTAAACGCATCGCGAGCAGTCTACGTTTTAGTTACAAGCATCATTACCTTGACGTGACTTGCCCCTTCAGACATCGTGAAGAAACACTTGATCTGCTTCCTCGCCGGTGACGTAAAAAGGAGGAGCGATGCTCTGTACAACGAAATGCGATGGCGCACAAAGTTGCTCCAGTTGAGAATTTATTCAAGTGCGTCCCCTGTACAATTACTATCTCGCACCATGGCTACGTGTTTCCCTCGCTAAACGCAGATGCGAAAGTTAGATGATTTTGCTACTATATTATGCGTAGAAAATATAGGCGAACAAATACTTCTTGCTCCTTCGTTCGGAGGGAAAGCAAAGCCGGCTGTCCCTTGTAGAAGATTTACTACATGTAAAATACCACTGAACTAAATTCTAGTTGTCTGTTTCGTCGCTACAGTAATATACAATATACTCTTCTTTCGCTTTGGAGGGCGAAAGGAGCGAAGCGAAATTAGCGTAGTCTGACAGTTGAGGCCCGCCACACGAAATAGGACAAATTCAATTCAATTCCCAGATCACCCACGCCTATGATCTAAAAATGACACCAACAGAATTGGGATGAGACGAAAAAATAACCCATGGGGAGTAAACCGCCCAGGAGGAAGAAAGGTACCACAGTCCATCCACACTCCATCGTTCCTACCATGGCGAATGCGCGCCCCATCCCGCAGCTGTCGCCGTCCTTGACAGTAACGTAAAAAAGAAGCGTGTTGCTTCTTTGTTCCACGCGAGGGCTCGCGATGGTGCATCAGGAGAAGGAGGAGGAACATGCAGCCAATTATACCGAGAGGTTGGAGATCTCACGTGACCTCTCTCACCCACCACGTGACCGCGAAATTCTGTTCCCCGTCGGCTTAATAAAGATGTTTGCGCTAGCGTGGGGATGAGCAAGACGAGAGGCGTCAAGACGCAGAGGGGGAATTTCCTGTTGGAAGATGTTTCCAGCAAGGTCGTTTACGCATCTTTGAACAGAGGTTTGGTCAGGTTGTCTTTCAAATCAAGCACAGTATTTCACAAAACGACCGGAGCGAATAAATTTATTTTATCATTGATTTACTGGCATGCAATTACGTGATTCCCATTATCACCGCCAATGTTTTATTGATTTCTTTTCAAGGAATCCCACTCTTCGTACTACAACTAACTTTTAAAATTTCTGTCGTAATCGGTTGCAAAAAACACAAAGCATTCGCAGTTATGGTCATTTCTCAATTAGAAAAACCGCTTGCTAAAATATAATGCTAATAATGTTTGTTAGTAAACATGTTTTTTAATGACGTGGAGTATGATTTCTGAAACTCGTGTAGCGAATACATGAGTAAAATCTCGCGATAACGCTAATTCACTGGAATGTTTAAAATTTAGTGCAATTTGATGCATTTAAAATTATTCATTAAGATACCTTATGATTTACTATGAAGATGCCTTGTGGAAAGGTTGGATGGATTGGTTGATAAGTTGGAGGGATTGAATAGGAGAAAAATTAACAGATCATTATGAAGGTACGATATGAATGATGGTGCAAATGTAGGGGCAGGGTCCTTGTGTCTGGGTTAATTTGGGGTCCTTCTATTTTTACTTCCATCGTTATCTTCCCCCATTTCCAATTTCGATGCTGAAATGCCACTCAGTTACGCCAATGTTTTGGGTATAATTTAATCATGCATATGTTTTATACGGTTTTTTTATTTTTTGATCGGGGAAACGAGAACTCACTTTTCTCACCACAAATTTCAAGTAGATCGACAGGAATTTGAACCTGGATACCCCAAGGTAGAAGTTAGCCCTTAACGAATTCATGCATTTGAAAAATAGCGTGATTCATAACCGAAAGTCGCGAAGCTACGCAGAGTTCAACGCGTTGCAAATAAATGTTCCGTAAAATTACGTACTATTTCGTTCAAAGTAATTTCAGTGAGGAGAGAACGAGAGTGTTGCACAGTTAGCATAAATAGATATTAGTACATATTTCCCTCCCTACAAAGAAAAACCGAAAATCGTTCGGCCTCTCTTTAGGGAACGTTTTTTTCTTCCTCATTCTTTTTGGCGCCGAAATGGTTGAAAGCCCAACGCGTTGGAAGTCGCTTCAATGATTTGTTCGCGGAATTGCAGGAAGAGATTAAAAGGCTATTGTCGCTTTGTTACACGATTCTCCGAGATTGGGTAAGAGCCAGGAAACTAAATGTAAGAAGTGTTTCTCGGTCGGAGAAATCCTCGCATTGAGGGGCTGTGAAAACTGCTGTGTTGCTGTTTTCTCGGATTTTAAATGAGGGAACTTCACATCAATGAGGAAATGACACTGCTTGCTAAACATTGTTATTTCAGTTAATTGCGTAGTGTAAGTTAAACTAAAGGATGTTACCAATAATGTGATAATCTAGGTGAAAGCTTGACGAAAAGAACAATATTTCGTTTCTACCTAATTGTTTTTCCTTTATTAATTTATTGTGTCAATAAACTCTTTTTACAAGGAACCAGGAGTTTTGAACAATAGAACGTTTTGAACAATAGAATCAGGTGGTTGTTGTATCGAAAAAATAAATTATTTAAATAAATAAAATTCTAATTTCTACCACAAACATAAAATGAGGTTTTAAATTAGAAGAAAAACAGTTCAGCTCTGAACGCAATACTATTTCCTCATTTTAAAACGTGACGTATTCAGCAGCACAAAGAAAACTGCAGTGCATCAAAAAGTACAAAATTTAATGTCATAACACGTCCATTTTTAATTTCTGTTAGCCTCGGCTTCCTGATGACCGGTCAGCGAGTGCGCTAATTACCAGCGCGGCGCCGCTAGAATGCGCCATATGGAGGGGGCGTGGCAGAGCGCGTGCGTAACGAGCGAAGGTCAAGGACCCGGCCGCTCGCGAGATACGACCACGCGCTATCGCGCCCTCGAACCGTACTACCCTCCACCAAGTGCTTCCACCGACGCGCCTGCCTTCTGCCGGAAGCGAATAAGAATACGCCGCTCCGGTGGTAAAACGGCCAGCTTATAAGGCTGTTACATTCAAGTTTGCTGGTCCAAACACGATCGAAGCAGTAGGTTTGTAAATGAGGAAAAAAAACACATCCGTACCGCTTCCTTCGGAGGGGAAGTAAAGCTGGCAGTCCAACGTAGTAGATTTACTACACGTACAAGAACCTGAAGCCTACAAGAAGCTCTTGACTATATTAAAATCTCCTGATCCGAGTGATGCATTCTTTCTCCACTAAATAGTCAAAGGAGCGTAACGAAATTTGCATGGTCAGTAAGACCAGACTGGATGGCCTGAGCATGGCCACGTAAAATAAGGTATCATTGAAACGAACCGAATAGGACGACATAAATTAAAAGGAGGCGGAGCAACAGTCCCCCTTCAAGCAAACTAACATTATGGTCCGAACGTTGTATGAACGTGTTCATTGAATTATTTTATGCGTAATGAAAGCAGCAAGATGCATATATCATTCCCCTTAAAATGTCTGAAATTACCAAACCTTTGCCTGGCTTACAAAAATGAGGGTTATCAACACATTTAATCCAACGCAAAAATGCTTAAATACATTTAAAACACATAAATACATAACATACAATACATACATAAAGACAAATTATATTGCTACAACCCTTCCAATATTGAAGTAATAATCACAGTGATACCATAGTGAGTTTTCACTGACGAGCACCTTACTGATAACCGAGTGCAGGTAAACAATGAAGTTTTGCCTTTATGCCTTCCCATTTTCTGGGCAGGTGATCACCATAAGTATCTTGTTAAACCCATTGAAGAAAGAAAATGAGACCAAGAGAGGGAGAATGAGTTTACCAGGCGAAGGATCAATTTTGGGATGACGAACACACCAAAAGAATTCGACGGATGAATTGTGATATGACAAATCAGTCACAACACAGCCACATTGTGAAAACTTCTATACCTTTCGAAGTGCCTCTGCCTTCGCCTCCGTACATTTTACTTTTTAAATAATAATTGGTACTTCATGATTAGTATATACTAGTAAAGTAATATGATTAGTATACTAGTAAATAACTTTATATATGAATGGATTCCTTATTAACTGATAATAATGTAGTTACAACTATTGTAATGGGAAAGGATTCGCATTTAGCTCCTTTAATGAGGTTCTAAGACAGTGAATTTTACTAGGAATGAATAATAGAGGTATTTGTTTTTTAATTCGGGCCTGATGGTTACGGCTTTTCCGAATCTGTACCGCACCAGAAAGGGGATTTGATTTAAGCTAAAGTATTTTACTTTACTTGCGAGTGCTTATCGAAGCACTTAGGTTTCCGGCCGAGGCGGGCCAGTTTTTTATTGTTGAAGCATTTTTATCGTAACCCCTTCATTCTCCGTGCACAAGGCTAAGTACGAATGGGGCTCCATTTTCCGTACAGGATAATCATGGTCTATGATATAGAAGACAAACCAAACAATGAAAGTCAACTACTATTTTATCCACACCTTTAATCTACCCAACCATCACAAATACCTCGGAATTTCTTTATACGAGGTATACAGAGATGGAATACTTCGAGAATATCATTGCATCTGCATCTCAATCAGTATTTAGTTCCAAGCTCATTTCGAAGAACAAATAATCCATAGGAAATTAACACTCAGGAATTGAAAATCTGAGAATTCCACTCACAGTGGACATCTAACCTGCAATATCTCTGGTTCGCTTGAAAAATAAGATGCATCTCAGCAACCAACATAAGTAACTAAGATAGCAATAATAACTGCATTTGTGTGTTCAAATAATTAAATGCAATTTACTTATTAATTAACACTGAAAGAAAGTCACGAAATGATTTTATTTTCCGTCAGACTATTTCGCTCCCTTAGTTCCGGATTGTAAATTAAACTTTTGTTCCTTTTCACAACCTCACTTACGAGTATTACACATACTACTGACTTCATCTAAAACTCTGAGTGCGGTTCCTCTGGTTTCGAGAATGCATTTCTGAAAAAAATAGATATTTATCATACCCCAAGCATCTCTGAGTCGGTTCAGAAAGAACCCCAATCTATGAATATTGTAAGATGTTACAAACTCATGCGCTTACCGGATACTACTCTCAGTAAAAGTGTGAACGTAAGCTCCGCAAATCCCACCTAACTGTTCTCGGCACGACGATACGTGTTTACTGAAATAACGCCCCTCATTTTCTCCATTTGCTCTCCATGTAAAGAGGCACTAAGTTTTTATAGCACTGAACACTGCTGATCTGACCTATAGGCTAAGAAACGGTGCCCTTGAACATATGACATTCAAACGGAAAATGCGGACGTAATCAAGCAAGTACATAAATTCCATTAGAATCGGTTGGACAGAACACAGCAGAGTACGGGATAAAAATTGGCGATTTGATACTTTAAAGGTTTTTTTCGATTCACTTCTCTACAATCATACGCCGAATTGCAAGTTATCTTACAGTAAAATTAGATGTATTCGGCCGTGTTAAATCTGGTTCTGGAATTTCAAGCTATATAATTGTATACTTAAGTACAGTGGGATACGTGTACTTGAAGAAACGGGAATTAAAGTCTTGAAAGATAACCTGTACCACTAGTTCTGTAACTGACGTGAAACATCCAATGCGTGATGTACCACACTTCGCTCGATCTCTAGTTACTGAGTTTTTTTGTATCCGTTCCTGTCAGCACGAATTCCCGCTAGATTACAATTTAAAATCAGCAAACAAATTTCATGATGCAAAGCAATTATTTGAGACTCAATAATGTTATGAAGTATGTTATATTGTTTAATGACGTAATACAAACTTCTGTGCCTCTCTGACCGCACATTATGGCAAGTCGTTAAGCAAGCAGAACATTAAAACGCTTCTGAAACAACGGGACAAAGGTTTGCACGTCAGGAATTTTTCCAACGAAGAATGTAGTACAACGATCATTTAACTTGAGTGACCCAGCCACCTCCGCCAACTTCAAAGGAAAGTGTGTTTATATTTTGAAATAAAAGCTAAAGTTCATAAGTTAATGCAAAATAAAGCCGTGACATATTTCATGCAAGTTCACAACATTTAAACCACACGTAAGAACGCACATTAAGTTACATCAAACTTAGAGAACAATCTCACAAACCTGTCAGTTTTGGATTATATTCAAATAAAAAACTTTTGCATGGGAGAGGCATTACCCTTTACGGGATATCTCTGATCATTTTATTTCCATTATCATATTAAATATGTTACAATTCATAAATTGTACGAGGAATTCAGCATTGCAAGGTATTTGTAAAAGGAAAACATTTTATAGAGCAGTGACCTTTGGTGTCGCGAACGTGTCGCGAACGTGTCGCGAACGTGTCGCGAACGTGTCGCGAACGTGTCGCGAACGT
>BOPP01000006.1:4600015-4633093 GCA_017312745.1 Gryllus bimaculatus
GTGACGGCAATGGCGATGGTAGAGGAAGTGGCGGTGGCGGCAGGGGAAGGACAGCAGGGGCAGAAACAGGGCGGGAGCGATCTCTGTCCCGACAAGACGTACTTGCCGCACGTCCGTTTGGGCAACGATGCCCCGCACTCTAATACGCTCAGTCCCACCGCTGTAGATCCGGTGCGTCGCAACGAGGTCTCCCACTGCTGGAGTTGTTTAACACTCTAATGAGAACAATGGTGCTTATCTGATCAGGCTCGGATTGAGAGTGCTGCGTGCCATATGCCCCTTTGCTCCAGCTGAGAGTTACACAGGGAACCAAGACATGAATGAACACTTCCGACAATGCGTGTCACGACGCAGCAACCAGTGATTATATACGCGGCTGAGAATGGAATGTTGACCAACAGTCCACGAGAAGTGGTCCTCACTAAGCATCACATGACACTTATTCATCGAACGCTCAGTTTTTCCTATTAAAATATATATACGAAACTGACATATAATGCTATTTCAATATTTGATGCATCGTAAGTTTAGAAGCACGCACATTCATTTGATTATATAGTACTCCCAATTCATTTAAATTAAAACGATTTGAACACCACTTGTAAACCCCAATAATTTGATATCTCGTGCTCCGTCATACTGAAACTACGTATGTATCTGGGCGTGTATCCGACCACGGATTATTGCACGTGTAATACGACGGTTTTAATCGTGGCCATCATATGCAGAGTCTGGCCATTGAATACATTAAGCGTGTGTAAGTAGAGAACTGGGCGGTGTAATCAGATGGGGGGACGTAGTACAGTCAGGAGGTGCGTACGTCCGCCCAAGGAATTAGTGATTTAAGTTATATTGGAAAAGGTAATGATCTGTGGTGCATTCAATAATCCATTTCTTTTACATTTCGAGTAACTAGCCAAATTCTAATTCATTTACCACCAACTACAAGTCTTCTGACAAAATTGTTAGAAATTCATAACACTGTTGGATATTATTATATAAATGCTTACCTTGTTTTGATAACTAAGAAAAATATCCTAATATGCTAACAAAGAAATTCATTTTATGATATATGCATTTTATAATTTTACGAATTTCATTTTGCTTTCCCAAACTTAACTCCCTTAGAAACCTTTTGAAGTCACTGCACAACTACACAATAAACCGTCATCCAGAAAATGAATTGTAATGAGAGTAAGCAGTATTCTTCCCATTTCTCTGAACGGTCTGTAGTCAAGCGGAAAAACGCGAGACTAGAAATGAGGAAAAGTGTAGGTGAAAGTCCTAGGGGAGGTTAGAAAATACGTAACGCTCGTTAGTCCAGCCTCTGCTAATTTTTGCAAGCTATCAAAGACTATCGTTTGCTCGTACACCACTGTTAATGTCCCCTCTGTTGATGCTCCACTTTTCCCCAAGAAATAACCACCATCAAATAACTGCCACCATACTCAAGAAAGCTTATAACTTCTTCAGTGAGCTTCAATCAGTTTTCATTAATACAAAACTTGAAATCACAAATAATATTTTTATTTTTTAAATGCTCATTCACGCAGCAATTTTATAATTGTGTTATAGATGTGCTGTAGAGGAAATAGTAGGCCTTGACTATTGAGCTGAGCGACACTGTGGTTTCTGTCTGTTGACGCAGTTCCTGAGGTCGTCTCCGAAAATGGACTGATATTTGCTGAACTAACTACATCGTCTCCAAGGGTTGGTCTTAAAAACTGACACATTGAGACAATACAGAAGGCGGTTTCCTGCATGCATCGTAGGAAGTTTTTCACGATATAGCTTCTCGTCACGTGATGAACCTGACCGCTAGAGTTCGCAAGAGAAGTAGGTACCTTGGTTCTGAAAAGTATGCTATTGAGCATATCGCTAGGAAAGATAAATAATAATAATAATAATAATAATAATAATAATAATAATAATAATATTATTAACAACAACAACAACAACAACCCATGACTACCCCGCCACCCCCCGGTCGGTCATTGTTCTGCAACCTCTGCTTTGCATACTCTAAACTTCAGCTCCCGAGCTGCAGCTGAAACGCGGACGTGTTCTAACACCCTACCCCATCGCATCGAAAGCTCAACCTAGAGAACTCGCTGAGACGAAAGCGGTCCCCGATGCGTCTTGTTCTCAACACCGTGCCGCGGCCATGCCGCCACCGGTCGATCCTGCGCAGCGGCGCGGCGCGGCGCGGCGCCTCCGGAGTTCCGGTAGCGACCGGAAGTAGGCCTGCTGCGGCGGCGGCACCTGTTTGCGCAGCCGCCTCGCCTCCCGAGGCGTCTCTTGACCTTCTGGCGGTCGGACGCGCACGCACGCTCCACGTCCGGCCTCGCGCTGCCAACGCCCGGAAACGGGCGCACCGCACCGCGCGAACGCACACTGGGCCGAAACGCCGGCGAAGGAAAACCAACACTCGCTATATAGGTGCGCCTTTCATAGCCCGAAAAAAAAAATCATTTATCGATCATTCTCCAAAGTCGTACAAAAAAGTATATATATATATATATATATATATATATATAATATATATATATAATATATATATAATATTATATGAAACACGAAGAGTTGTGTATTCGTCATGAACGCTTAATTGATTGACTGAAGGTTAGAATTGCTACTGTTGCGTCATCTTTCACTGCAGTGTCTCCTCGTTACCTCCAGGTGTCATGAGTTCCGGGAGTTGCAGATTTCCATTAGTAAACATCTAATAGCAAGTTTGCTACTTTGTAAGGTATTAATACCATTATAAGACGAGGATAACTCAATTTGTTTTTTTTACATACGGTTTGTTATGGATGTGTCAGAAGATGTTTCCTTTTCTTAAAAAAAATTTTTTTCTTCCTTTTTCAAGTGACATTCAAATGAAAGCAAATTTCGTTTAAAATCCTTTTACGTAAAAAAAAATTGACAGTGTTTCTATTTTGTTACGAATGCTTCGTATTTTTCCCAAAGGTTAAAAAAGCTAGGCATGCGTCGAGCCATCACTATTGACTGACTTTCAGAAGATTAGAGAACAATTATTATTATTGTCAGAAACACAATAACTGAAGAGATACAAAGACAAAACTGCACAAGCATTATATTTTCTCCATAAAACCATACAAGTAGATTGTAATATATCACTCGGTTGAAAAAATCCCAATTGAATGTTTCTTTGCAGATGACAAAACATCCTTTGCGCGTTCGTGTGATCCTTTCGACCCAATGCGGGCCGCCCCCTTTTCCGCCGAGAAGGTGGCTGGACGGGATTTGCGCGTGCTATCTTGTGCATCGTTTGCGCCCATGTCTTTACTGCACTTTCGTGCCAAGAGGGAGGTTTTACGGAATGCATTATGTGCAATGTAACCAGCCATTATGAAATTCTCTGAGAAAACTGAATTTTGCAATCTCACCTTTGCAGAAGTAGACCATAATCTCCGGCATTGTGTAGTTAGCTGGTATTCGCGTAAGCGGAACGAAAATAATACGAAACGCGCGGAAACGCTGACCCTGCCTAATGTGGGGCACGTTTAGCCCCGAAGAAGGAGACATTTATGGCCATCGCAATTTATCATAACGTGATTGCGACAGTTCATAAACAAATTGAGATTTGTACATCGTGAAATCTGAATATACTCTTATAAATGACGAAGTGAATTATACACCATATACGATATTTATATGTATGACATTTTGCATATTCTTGCCCGAATATAATACAGTACACCAGCTTCCATTAACGACAGTATATAATCAACATAACATGTAACAAGAATCATAATAAAGATACAGCACGTTTATTACGATCTTCCATTTTATTTTGAACATGCTAATATTTACTTCCGCTGAAACGTTGAACATCCAATTTTGTTCCAGACAGCAGAAATAGAAACTAATAGAGAATATTGCCGGATCGCAACTACCAGAATCTGCAGAGAACAGAGACATCTGAATAGAATGCTTGAAACGAAATCTTAAGGTACTAATTCTCCAATCTCAAAAGAGTTTGGAGAAGTCGGATGTGGCATTGTTACTATCTGCGATTAAAGACATACTCGCATCACTATGTCGTCTAGCTCTTGTCGCCGGTATCCAAAAGCATTGTGAGCAACTCGCTTAACACATTTGAAAAAAAAAAAAAACAACTGTAGCTGCACCTTGCACGTACCACCAGTATTCTCTCACCAACGCCTGCTAAACGAGTACGTCACACGTTGTGCGCAACGGCTGTGCAACGAGCGGTCCACCATCACACAGGAGCACACGGGCGGTTCACGGGACTCCTCGCGTGCACCTCGGCCGCCTGGCGCCGAGCATCCTGCCGCGCATCCTGCAGTGCCTGCGGCGCCGACGGCGGCGGCGGAGCGGAGCGCCTGCGACACCTCAGCGACGCCGCCACCATCACCACCACCGCCGCCGCCTGTTTTTACTCGGCAGATGGCGACGTTTCTGGGAAAACTCGTCGGAGACCGTGTCTGGAGGATGCGGCTACAATACGTGAAGTCAGTTCTTTGGAAAGTACAGGCATGTCGCAGGATGAGATTTCTTAGTGTTGGATACCCAATGTTCATGTTTTAATTTGTGTACTATATGCTCACGCAAAATACATTTTATTACTCTGTCTAGAGCTCCACATTTTATTACTCTGTCCGAGTCCAATGCCGTATGGTGACATTTAAATCCTTCTGTTTATTTGCAGGAACTTACAAAACTTAATAATTTTAAGCGTTCTTGTAAAATGCGGCAGCACGGTACAGGGAAATGCTATTTCATCTAATATATTTCGTAGTACATTTCAACTTCCTTAAACAAAGTTCGGTAGAAATCAAGTTAACTACCGTAATGTATTACACCTTTAATTCAGCTGTTACTTTCCACGTACTAAGAAAATATTATTTCTTTTATGCAACTACTTCCATTTTAATTTATGTAGTAACCTGACGGAGTGTGAAATGATTTTCATCTAAACATTTACTAATAATCATGATGAAAAAGTGTTAACTAAAGTTACTCACCGCTCACCACCCGAACTATTATAAAATCCACGGATACTCACCTGAAAAGAAAGAAAGAAAGACTTATTAATTTCATTCCTAAAATATTCTTGTGACACAAATAATACATTATTAACTGAGAATACACAATTTCCTCACACGTAATGAATAGGAATAGCTTCAGCAAAAAAGGGCATTACATATGCGTTACCCATCTTTGCTACATTGCCGATGAGTTTGCTTGCAAAGTAATAGCTGAAGTCCTGAAAATAGTCGAAAGGCTGGTAACTCTTTTGAAAAAAGATATATGATGCATCTAGCTGAAAGAATTGGAAGCCAACCTGGAACTTATATATCACAAACCTTCATCAGAGAATTTAATATTCTCGTATTAAAGCACTCTGATGTCTCGGACGGAAAGCTACACAAGTTCTAAAATTTATTCGAAGTTAAACAGTGAAGACACTTATAGCAATTTTCCATCACTTTTCCTTTCCAACTCCACCAACAGTCAAAAAACGAGAATGACACCGTACTTTGTAATGCCATAATTTTCTGATAATTTTGATTCAGGCACTCAATTTAGTGGCAAGCGTTGTGATATGCGAATGCACTTCGAACGATTAAAACCACATTGAGTAAAGGCGTGTTCTGATGGTGAAGTATTTTTGTATCATTCAGACACTGAATTACGACTAAATTTCTCAAAAGGCTGTCTTAATGCGCGTATATATTTCAACACTTACTACCTGCAGAAGAGAAAATGAGGATATTTCTCCTCGGAATATTTCATCATTGCCTGCCGTATTTCATAAATATTTCGAGATTCGCCGCCTCTCCCAAACGTTCGCAAAAGGTTCTCTGCATAATAGATATTTCTTTCATTAGAGAAACTCGTCAGAACTCGAAGGATTGTACTACCAACTCAAAGACGAGAAAATTCAATCACACGATTTAACTGTCAGTAATGTGATCGTATCAGCGCGCATTCATCCTTTTTACCTTTCACTACCTCACAAGTTATCACTGGTGCGCGATCTCCTTGCAATCCGATCTGCATTAATCTTCTACCTGAATCAGTATTTGCGATTAATAATGAGAATCCACGTTTGCATCCCTTTCATTGAGGAAGTCATACCCTGGCTGCAAACTTTTCACGACATGTGAAAGCAACTTTGTGATTATATCAATTACCAGCAAAGATATATTGTAATCATTTGTAATGGAACTAAGATGAAGATACATAAAGATGCGTAATTATAAACCTGCATAATTTAAATTCCATTTTAATTACACAGGATATCTAGGTACCAAACGATTCAGCGCATGTATTGGTACATCTTATATGGTTTTAACTCTCACTTCCTCCCACAACATAAACCCAAGTATTCCCTAATTTCGCACCATATTGCCGCAGCGGGCTGCAAAACCATTCATGTTCACCTATCTCCCCCCTCCCTTGACAAACTAATAATCTGCGTCTCATTCAATCAGTACCTTACGACATCTGCAGACACTACATCTTTCAGCACATGCAGCATCCCTCACAAGAGAAAACCCGCCGAGAAATCCCTTCATTCCACCGCCATGTTTCACCAACGTCCCCGGAGAGACCACATTCAGGTCCGCACCACGCCCCGTCCGTCGACGCAGAGGGGCGCGTGATCGCATCTCCGCGGGAGAGATCGCCCGGCCGGCGCGCGCGGTTGAACGTTGTTCCGCTTCCGCGCCATTTCTTCCTGTTTGCGATGCGACCTACGCAACCGCCGCGAACGCCATCCCCCCCCCCCGGCGTCCTCGAAGCGCACGACGAGACGCACAGTGGGCTGAAAAAAAGAGTCCAACCGCGCGGAACCCGACCGTGTTTGAACAACGCTTGTGGAAATATGACGAAATGTTATTAATATTCCCTCAAATTTTGAACTAAAATGATAATATAAGATTTGCTACTTGTTCTTGAAGTTATGTCAAACTCGCATTATAACAAATAGCGTCATTTTACGCTCACTACTAAGCTATTTTGTCACCCCAGATACATCTTCCGGTATAACTACTATGTAACAACTTATCTCATCTTAAAACGAGAGCGACGGGCAATACGAGTAAGTACTACACATTCTAGAGCACCGTTCGCGCAATAAACACTTAAACGGTTGCAATTTTTAAAAGGGCAGGGTAGGGCAGAGCAGAGCAGGGCAGAGAATGACAGGGAAAGCAGGAAAGGTCAGAGCAGGGGAAAATGGCAGTTTTTTTAAACGGGAATATATTACAGCTCATTTTTTGATATATGAATAGCAAATTTCTATCTCATATTTGCATTAAATTCATATGCATGTGGTGAAAACTATAATGTATATTAATTTTTCCGTAGAATTTCTTGAGGTTTGTTATAAATTTGCAGTCGTTGTTTATTTAGTTAGTAGAACTTACATTTTCTGCAGCCTCTAGTCGTAAATGTTTCAATTAATTTAATGACAATATGAAATCTGCCCATTCAAGTTGAAATACATTATAAAGGCTTAACAAAATTGTACATAAGGCGTGTGGATGGACAAGATTCTTAAGGCAGTAGCGGACTGAAGGATCGCGGGTTCGAGTCCCCACCTCGGGCACGGTTGTATTTATGCTCCTCATTTCACCCCCTATCATCCCCATATCATCGCCATATCAGGTCATCTTCATAATTACCATAACGTTAAATCTAATAGTGGTCGCTAATTACCTAGATGTTGGTGCTACCTTTCAAAAATGCATTATTAACAAAAACGAACCTAAAATTTCAATTAGAATACTTTCACTAATACACGACAAAACGTGTAATTATTTTCAAAAAATTAACCCCACTGTTTAAATGTAAACATTTGTAACAAATATACTTCGTATCTTCTAGTTATTAATAAATATTGAATTTAAACAAGTTTTTTGCAGCCCATTCGCGAGGTTCGGCCCAGTCGAGGCCAGTGCGTGCTATGTCGGGCGCCGCAGACGCCCGTGGCCGACATCTCAACCGGAGCTGGAGCGCTCTTGCGGACGTGCTTCGCGCCTGTTTGGGGCGATGCGTTTCTTGCGTAGGAGGGGGCTTTGCACGAGCGTGGGATGCCCTGAGAATGCCAAGATCCGTCAACGCCTGACCTAGAAATTCGGATTACCTTTCTGGAAATCTGAAACGTATAACCTAAAATGTATGTAATCGTAATATTTTATTGTTGTAACTTATTGTAAGTGTAGTACAGTTGAATGCCAGTATTTGTAAGCTATATTTCTTTCAAGGCAAGGCGTATTGGCACTACTATAAAATTGACGTGGTTTGAGACATGACATTATTCGTCCATCCAGCAATATGGCGTTTACAATATTATAGATTAGTATCGAGATGGCTACAGAGTGAGCAGCTAAATAGAGTGTCCACTTAGTGAGTGACACGCCTAGTGATAGTTTTCAAATTCAATTTTCTCGATAATAATGAAACTTAAAACATGCCACTATTGAATGCTATGAGCGATTTGTTCATTTTGGTAACATAAATCCTCGTATTCAGGACAGTGACAACTTTCGTTGTGACGAGTACATTCAAAAGCCCAAAATACAGAACCAATTACATGAACACCAATCACACAAGTTTTCTGTGTTATAACATACATAAATTATCACCTACAATGGTGAAACTATTCCTACATTGCAATGAAAGATCTCAATTTTTTCTTATTATTCCCTTTACTTCGTATAAAAATGTTTTTTCTTTCATTTTGACACGTGTCAATGCGCGCTAAATATTACAATTGTGATCATTTATGAACATTAACATCAGAAGACTACAGAATTATGTTAAAAATAAACAATTAAAACTGCTGTCAATAATTATAAAATTTTTGTAATTAAACAGGAGATGCGACTTCCTTTACTCTTGCAGTATGGTTCAACACGGGAAGAAATTCAGACAAACGTACTTAAGAATCCATACCCAAAAGGAAGCTTCAGGTTTTCATTTTTCATATGAGCCAATGCTTAAAATCCCTTCGAGTTCGTGACTGCTTCCAAGCGTTAGAAGAGCGTCTGAATGCAAACAGGTTTAGGACTCCACGGACGAGCCGGAAAGGTTCCCACGACGAAAAGAGAGTGCCGCGTTATGAACCAAAAAAAAGGATAGGTGAACCCCTGTATTAGCACTTGTCTTCGAGAGAATTTGTAGCCCTAACGAACATCGAGAAATAATTTAGTTCTCACCCGAATGTCACCTTTATGGCTACGTTAATTGAGAGAGAAAGAATTTGTTTCGCTCACTAATTGATATCCATGTTGCGCCCTTGTTATTGGGCATCCGTATTAAATGGGTAAACTGTTCAAAGTATCAACACAATTTACTGAATTTTGCAAGTGTGTTGCAAATCTGTGGCACCCGCCATCTAACTTCCACCGCTTCTACGTAATCTGCAATTCTTGTATTGGCATCCATTTCCAGGAAGAACTGTGGTGGCCCCGCGTGAACGGGGCCTTCAAACTACGAGACAGTTGTAGCAACAACACCCTTTTCCCTTTCTCTGCCACGCCCTCATACCATCACACCTATATCCCTTCCGGGTCTGCATCCCTCCCACCTCCTTTACCCCTGTCTCTTTCCCTCCCCTTCCCCCTGTTCTTTTCTCTCCCCCTCACCATTTCCCTCCACCAATCTCTTCCTCCTCCCCCCCCTCTCTCTCTCCCATCAAGCGTGCTTGCGGCGTGACAAAGGGGCGGCTTAACCGGTTTTCAAAAAGCTCTATTCATGCACCGTCAAATGAAAATCACATTAACAGATCAGCGATCACGCCCCGGGGCGAGGTCAACATGATCGATTAGGCTGCGTTAGCGATGGTTTGCGCCCGACTTTGTCAAGCATTACCGCCACGCGCAAGAGAATAACGCATTGGCTTTTGGAGCACAAAGCGCCCAGTAGGACAATGTTTTTATTATAACGTTTCGACAAATATGCCTGCAAAAACACGTACTTCATACGCTTTTGTCCGTCGACATAACAAGAGAAGGCATCCAAATGTAACGCCACGTGACTAGAAATAACGACGCCGTACTCTAACGCAAGTGAATTGGATGTGTTGAATGCGAATATGAATTTTGATTTCACTGAGCGAGGGTAGAACTAATGAAAACGAAAAATAGAATTTTTAACATAAACAAACCTAAATATGATATTCCCAGCACAATAAAACAAAAGGTATCAGTGCATTTTTTAAACGTTAGTTTTAAAATTTAAATTGGAAATAATACTACGTATAGGTTAGTATTTATTCATTCCCTCCGCAATACTTCGAAATAATGCTCGAACTTCCTTGAGTGGTTCTAGACAGTAAATTGTGTTCCAACAGTGCTAAGTTTAGACTTTTGGTGACATCAATTCATTATTATTATCATCGTCATTATAATTACGTAATATGTATGATTTTAGTTCACCAAACAAAAGAAAAAATAAAATAAATTACAGGGTAATAATCAAAGTAAATTTCAGGCACCCTGGGATGCTACTTGGGGGTTAGCGTGCGACCTCTGTCGCCCCTGACCCGACGACACCTAGTAAAAAAGCTATCTTCTTCAAACGACGGACGCTCTGGAACGTCACGCCTTGTAGACCACAAGGCCCAACACAGAGCGAACCGGTTTGTGCGGGCCGAAAAAGTTTTTTGAGATTAGCATTACAAAGTGTCGCCCCGACTTCAGAATCAGACGTCCCACAGCACAACTGTCCCACGGGATGTAAACAGGGCCAGGATACAATGATGCAACTCTAATGTTACCTGATGTCAACTCTGCACGCACGTCTACATCGTACAACTCCACAGGGACTCCATTTTTTTTCTCATCACAAGTCAAAAGCAATGGCCATTGATGTAACTTCATTGCACCCAGAAGAAAATTCTGTAACAGGCTTGTTAAAAACAGCTTCCTTTCTAGCAACATAATCCACTAACAATTGTTTGGGAAGAAGTAATACATTTTTAAAATTATACATCAGCAAGTGGGCATCACTACTCGTTCAGTTGCATTTCTTTGTAATCGTTTTTGATAAGATACTGGTATTGCGCTTTCTACGGACTATTTTATTTAAAATATGCTTAAAAATTGCTAACAATGAAGCAGTGACATTTGAATAAACTACACTGTGATACTTTTCATGTCCATTTAATCCACCATACAGAACCATTTTTGTCATTTTCGAACTTTTATCATTTCATGAAAATTTAATACATTTGTTTATGAAACCCTCAAATTTAAACGACTTCTAGTTTTGCTTAACAGTTTCACACCACTCCTACCCACAAGGTTAGGTTGTTAAGTTATTGACACAGCACCAAGGTCACGACGTATGAAATCGAAAACCATTGTTTCTCCCATCCATTCACAACGCAACGACCCTCCCAGCACCGGCCAACCACACCCTCCACTTTGGAAACTCCCGTGTCTGGAGGCGTCCGTTGCGGCAGCCTTTTGTCATCCGCTCCCTTTTGCAACAAAGAAAGCAGAGAGGGGGGAGGGGCAGAGGGGGCGAGCGCTGACGCGCCAAGGCTGGGAGGCCCACGCATGCGCATTGTGGCGCAGCGCGGCAGGGTGAATCACGCGCGCAGACGTCTGGCCGGCCCGCAACGGGACTCGAACGAGCGCCTCCGGCCAGCGGGGCCAGGGTTAGTAGGGCGACGTTTTGGGCGGCGAGCCACTCGGGTCAGGTGTGGGCGGTTTCGGAACAGATCACTGTCGAGACTGTCGTCACGTTTCTATAGAAACCTCTAAGTTTCCATTTTCTTGCAGTTTTAATACACAACGATTTTTACAGAAACAAAATATGAGTAAGAATTTAAAGACGCAAAGATCTGCAAGGCAATTCAGGAGAATCGAATGTTAAAAAAACAACTAAAAAAGGCAAGATTAAGTCAATAATCCTTTAATACTATATTCTAATCTAATGTATCTTCTAATCAGTGTAATAATTTTGCATTTTCTAAATCGTTGTTAAAAAAAATGAAAATAGCTGCATTCTGGAAAACAACAAAGTTTCTGACAAGCTATGTCATGGAATGGGGATGCTCTCCAAATACGAGGCCATAAGGGGACGTCATAAGAAACAAACGGTATTTGAATGGAACGTAGTATGAAGGGCATAGGACTCAACGTTTCCAAATTACACACTATGTTAACGTGTGTTGCAGCAGATGAGTGGCGGGTTCCGTGTGTAATCGCCGTTTTCACTAGCACGATAGTCTACAAACTCATTTGTTTCATTATTGATATTTCCTGTTTCCGGGTGCGTGAACTGCTATGTCATCAGCCCCATCAGTGTAGTGCATGATTTTATCATGTGATGTGACAGCGATCTTCTCTTTCTGATGCGTCAATAATAATGCCTTCAATATAAAAATAATGATCTACATTGAAAAATAATTGTGTGTTCATAGAGCACAGAAGAGTACTGGTAAGCGTTTCTGCGAATAGTATTTCTTCCTCACCGTTTCCTCGTCGCTTTTGTGCGGTGATATACTTTTTATTACAACTGTACTACATTGGTGACATTTCTTTGTAGAAGCAAATGCATAATTTAACTTCCACCTACTTTATCCCTTTATTTTACCCCGTGGGTTTGAGTATTTCAATCCAGAGCAGACTTTAGTTCCCAACTTCTGAAAGATCGAGTGCCAGAGATCTCCATGCGGCCATTTCGACTGTGATTGGCTGTAAAAGGTAGCTCTCAGTTGAGTTTCGCGGCAAGTTTCAAAGCCCCCTACACGAGTTCCTACTTCGTTCGCGAGCATTTATGGACTCTAAATAGGGAGTATAAAGCCCCTGTTTGCATGCGAGGGTTTTTCGCTCCAGGGCGATTTTTTGCGAGCGTCTTGAGTAAAAATGCCATCAACTTCTTAGCGTCCCAAAGAAGATGTGAAGAATCACATTCTGAAGAGCCCATCAACCATTCACTGTTGTGGTGAAGATCTTGAATAGCGGAAAGTGCCATTAATATTAAAATTTGTATATAAAATATTTTAATTAATTTAAACACCTTCTTAAATTTCTGCCCTTGGAATTCCATTGAATATGCGGAATCGATACAATAATGACATTAAATAATTCTGAACATAAAGCAAACAATAACGAAAACTTTCTCGAGAACAATCTTGCTTGTATTTTTTGAGAATTCAGGCTGTTTTTATATTTCCATTTCTAGATTTTTGTACCTCGGTAATATAATGTACAGCGAGAAAAATTCAAATAAGATTTCTACTGGATATTGTTACAAAATGTTAACAATAGTTTTATTGAATACATTACGAACAACCAGTAATAAACAAAGTGCTGTGGTTATTCTTGAGATTAGAGATACATTAATGATTTTTATATTCATTACCCTATCAGTTCTCACAAAATATCCCCCAGCTGCACCTGTAGTCTTCGTTCGTCATAGATGTAATATTTCAATTAGATTCACATAGCACACTAGATTTCCATTAAAATACTTGAACTTTACTTATGGCTTGTGTTACTTAAACTTTATTTATGGCTTGGATTATTTCGATGTTGTTGACTTGGTTCCATTTTAGCTTTGAGTAATTGTAATGGCAGAAATATCTGATAGGTATAGTTGGTGTATGTATCCAGTTGATGGATTGATTGTTATTTGAGAGAGCAGTGTAGAAGAATTTGGTCTCAGTGAGACATTTTTTATCGATATTTTTATAGGATTTAGCTGAATTTTAAGACTGGTAGCCCAGCTGCAAGACATTGGGATATATCAGCAATGAGTTGCTAATATTGATTAGTGAATAACCGGCTGGGTAAACTGCCATGCCATCAGCAAATTGCCCGGTTTGGGCGATGCTTAGTATTGAAAGGTTGGATGTTGGCGAGAGGGGTGGGTGGGAGCGGGGTAGCCGCGTTTCGCGACCGCTCCTCCCAGTAATCCGGGGCAACCGAGGGCCGCGCTGGGGACGCCGCGCCGTTCGCGTAAGGAGCGGCGCGTGCGTTCCGTGCATCCCCGATGCGCGCTCAGCCTTCCAAGAGGGCCCAGCGCCGCACAGCGCCGCGCCACCGCTAATTGCGCGCTCGCGCACGCCAGTTGCTGGCGGCGGCTGCGGTGGGATTAAGGTAGCCGCTGGGGAAGGTGGTGGCGGCGACGGCGAAGGCGATGGCTCTGGTGATAGCGAGAAGCGATAACGGTGGTGGGATGCAATGGAGATACGATGGCTGAGGTGACTGTGGGAGGCGATGGTGATTAGGTGTGGGTGTCGAGCGATGGCTGAGGTGGCAGCGCCGGCGGCGATGACTGTGGCTGTGGTGATGGCGGGACGCGATGTCTGTGGTAAGATACACTGGCGATGGAATTGCTGTGGTGAGGGCGAGAGGCAAAGGCGATGCGATGAAATGCGATGGCTGTGGTGATGGCGAGAGGAGAAGGTGACGGAGATTGGCTGTGGGAGGACGAGCGATGGCTGAGGTGGTGGCGGCAGGAGGCGAGAGCTGTGGTGATGGCGCGAGACAATGTAAAGGGCAGTGTTGTGCGCTGTAACTAGGGATCGGATACATAAGCATTAATCTTGTACAAAATAACAGTATCTTTTACAGTAAAAACTTCAAAAATATGTTTCGAGCAAAATATGTAGAATGTTTAGCAATGTGCAGAAGTATGATGATATATTTTTTTAAAAATTGGCATACTATGTAACACTACAGAGTAAAAACTTTCATTTGAATTTAAATCCGGTCTCTAGTAATAACAATACGCAATATTAGTGAAAGCACAGCTTAGGCGACAGTAATTTTGCCAGCCCACACCCTTAGCCTGGAGCTCCAGAAGAACGTAATATAAGTATGAAACAACTCTGATACATCCTTAGAAAATACGATAACAAGAGGATTGTATTTACAGTTTTACAACCAATTGGGATTATTAATCCCTGTATTCGACTCGCCCCGGTTACCTCAGGAACTTCACAAAAAAAGTCACTTTACAATTAACAATTTTCAAAATGATATGATCAGATGAAAAAAAAGTATTTCTAATCCGTTATTAAAGAAGTTCTCGAAGTTTTCAAGAAGTTCACTTCTTGAGAAAAATGCAAATTAATGCCCAACAAAAGGCTATAAATTACACGAGTTGTCGAGTTAATGGAGTGCGAAACTGAAGGTCACAATTGTCTGAAACATAAAATAATGAAGGTGAATGATTTAAAAGAATGAAACAAGTGCGAAGCCGTCGAGCTGTTCACTATCTCGTTGCCGGTCGCGTGGTCCAAGCGTCAAGTTCCTTTGCGTCTTTCGGTCGCGCTGGGTGGCTTCGGTTCTGGTCAGGCTGCAGCGCTAATTGCAGCGTACACATCACGCGATTCTAACTTCCGGCTACAGCCACCTCGGCCACCACCTCCGCCTCATCCCCAGCAGGCGCCTCCCCCCATCCTCACACCCACCCCCACCTGCACCCATATCCTGGGCAAACGATCCGACCCGCATCCGTCCCTCTCGTGGGTTCACACCCACCTCCCCCCACCATTCATCTCCTGGCCCGCTCCCACCCTCGTCCATTCCCGCCGCCCCCCTCCCCCGCGCACGCGCTATTTTCGACGGCTCCCCACGCACTCATCGCCAAGACGAGCGCCTACGCACGCACGCGCGGGTTTCCTGAAGCCCGGAAACCGTGACGCGCGTGAGAAGCGCTCGTCACGGGTCTGAGCCGGGAAATGCGCGTGCGCGATAGGGGGGAAGGCGCACTCGCTCTAAGAGCGCCGTGGATGGCCTGCCCGCACTGAATATGGCGCAGCAGATTGAGGTTCTGCCTGAAGAGAACGCACGAGTGTTTGATGTGTGACAAAATACATACTTTCACGCCGCTTTTAAAGCATACACAGAAACTACCAATATCTAAAAATCAATTTATAATAATATGAAAAAGGGTATAACGCCTAATGTTTGGACCTTGTGGAACCCCTACATTTAGAGATATGGTTTAGAGCTCATTTTATTTAGAGAACAGATGGGAAAACTCCTGGGGCTGGGAAAATTGAAAAGTTTTATAATTTGATTCTTGGAAGTTTTGTTAATGTAAGAAATACGTGTAGGGTAAAGGAAAAATGCGAATGCATTAATTTCCAGGGACAAAATATTAATATCACATGGAATGATTTTCATTATTTTAAAGTAACATTTTTTACGATGTTTGTTTTCCAATAGAAAATTTAGAATTGTTCGAAATATAATATTAAAAACATTATACTTAAAATATTATTTGAACTTCAAAAACTAATTAGATAACGTTGCAACGATAAAAGTGTTACGCTGCGTAGATCAGTAGGGGTTGTTACTGCTGTAAATTGTGATTTTAAAGGTTTCATGCTTGTCTCGGAAGGGAAATGTATATTTTCTCAGGACACTTTTACACTTATTAGAGTATTAGGTATCCAAAAGAACAAGGCTAACAAGCAAGAGCATTTCTTCGTGTTGACGAGGCAGTAACCAATGTCTAATGAAGTCCAAATTGAAGCAAAACCAGCCCAGTAGCGATTTAAAATTAAAAAAAATCTGTGACGATTTTCATATGAGCAATACTAAGAATTAATTCATACCGCTTGGAACTACATATCAGATACCTTCTATTAAACAACTTCAATTTTGTCCAAACCAAAAGTTCGCAAACAACTACGCATTCAACGGAAGTTCATTGAGATCCTTTTACATCGCAGCGTGTGGCCCTTCACAATGAAAACATTTACTGACGCCCCGGGCGACGGACGTGTTACACGGCGTCGCGGTCGCCGCCGTCCGCAAGCGGGTGGCCACGTGCGAGCGGAGGAGCAGCCGAGTGCGACACTGCAAGTGCATACGCGGCGCCGCGAAATACGCAAAACGAGCGGGGAGGAAGTTGGGCGGCAACGGCGCGTAGCACCTCCACGCGGCGACGAAATGGAACGCGCGCCGGCCGCGTTACGCACCGGCTGACGCATCTGTTGATCGAGGAAATGGAAAGCGATTCCGCTTCTCGTAATATGAGAGCGGCTGTTGGCCGAGGCGGCGGGGGCGGCGCTGGTGATGGTAAGTGTGTTCATGCGTGACTCATTTTTACGACTTCCCGAAAAAAATTGTTTTAAAATAACGAAGCGATGGGCGATACTGGACGGGAAGGTTCGAACAAGGTGCGGTGGAACGGAAAAGTCTTTAATTTTGCGTACGTTTGGGCTATCGACGGGAAATGATATTACTTTAAATTAAAAACATGAAATAAATATGACTACCAATTAATCGGACTTATTGAAACAAATGAAGCAAAACGTTGAGATGTAATAATTATAACAATATTTCCAGAAAGTTCAAAAAATTTAAAAAATAACATCAAAGGCACGAAATTTCAACAAAAGTATAGATTTCCTTCTCTTTGAGACCTGCCTAGATATTTCATGCTTTAAGAAAAACATATTTCCCGCGATTTCCGTATTACTTTCACAATTAACCCCGACTCAAATCCGAATAAAAATAAAAAGTCAGTTGCGTTTTTGATCCAACTCGCGAATGTATATGAAGAAAAAATCTGTGATACTTAATAAAAGTGCTTCCAAATTTCTTATGTTTTATTCTATATTTTCAATAACAAACTGTTTATTGTTTAATGGCATTTAAATACAATGTATACTTTCTTTGATTTAAATAAATAGTGTACTCTATGTACAGCCTCTTAGAGACACACTCAACTATTATTTTTGAAGTTGGAACACATTTTTAAATGCTTACTTTTTTTCCGTTATTTTCGTTTATATTTTCCTTGCCGTACTGTCGTTCAAGGAAGGAAAATCTTAAATCAATTTTAAATGGAAACTTATTACTAATATTTGAATGTTCGCAACCTTAATATTTACAAACACAGGTACTATATTTCATTACGTACGTCATGGAATGCGATACATAAAAGCGACGGAACACCGGGATCGACGAGAATAGTAGAAATCTGAAGGGAACTTGATATTGAGATGTAATTCCAACATCCGCTCCGAGATGACTGGAGCGTGTTCGATTTTAAAAAGCAACGTCTGTCAGCTGGAAGAAACCGTGAGAGCTTTTCATACTCCCTACATGACTGCCGACTAGTTTGAGGTTCCCAACAATCCTTTCGTGGAAAGAAAACTCCATGCATATTATAGTGCAGTACTACTGCAGAAAATTGCTTCCATTTTCGACTTTTCAGGGTAGATTTGGTTTATTCAAAGAGTTTATTTGAGTTATTTGGCACAGACAATTCGATTAACCTGAAATTAATTTCGAAAAATTGATTTAAAAGTTAATGAAACTGACATTTATCAATAAGAATATAAAAGTCACTAAAACTACAGAGTACATTAAATTTACTCTGACAATGGCATTACAACCACAGAACCTACAGGGAAACACAAAATAGATTATTTATTGTCCTAAAACTATAAAATTTCTTAAGAAAAAATTCAAGTCTAGTTTTAAACCTGTAATATTAGTTGGTGAACTTAGAGCCCTGTTAAGCTTATTCGAAACTTGCCGCCTCCCCTGGACGAATCCTGCGCCAGTGCAAATCCAAGTGAGAGTCATTATCCTCTACACCATCATCCATTCAGTGGCTTATATTTCCTCCGATGAATCTGGCATTCCGCGAATCCCAACGTCCCTTACTCCATCGGCCGGCTCGTCTCTCAGGGCGGCTTCCCACGGCGCGGCCGCGGCGCGCTTCCTTCAAGGTGCAGAGCTCTTCCGACGCCGCCACCGCCGCACCGCCGCCCGCCGTGGAAGGGGGTGGGGTCTGGAGGGGTAGGTTTCGCCGACCCTCCGGCGACAACGAACGAAGGGACCGGAGCAGGTAGAACGCTGCGGCCGCGGCGCAGTGGAAACGCTCCCATTTAAAGCTCTGTTCTGCTAGCGGTGGCGCGTGGCCCCTCCTCCGCTTCGCGTAGCTGGAGTTCGGCGTCGGCTGCCGCAGCAGCCGCCACCCGCTGCACGTGAGAAAGACTCCATTCAAACCAATGCTCTGCTACGCGCCGCGCTGCTGCGCGCCGCTCCGTGGGAAGGGGCCCTTAGTCTTTGCAACCGCACCCTCCTACCGGGAAAAAACTTATTTCAAAAAAGGCAGCAGATCCCGCCCCTGCGAGGGCTCTCCCGACTCCACTTCCATGAATCCCCACGCTCACGCGAATCCTACCGAGACCCCCGAGCATCTTTACCCTCATCCGCCCCCATTGGATTATACCTCCCCCGCTGCATCCGGCATTCCGCGAATCCTAACATTCCCTGCAGCATCGTCCGGAGCAATAGTGCCGCCGCAGACTCCGGCCCGGAAACGCAGCCGACAGACGTCTATTCCGCATCTGCGAGTCTTCCCCGTCTCACTTCCACGAATCCTTGCGTCCACGCGAATCCCAGCTAGATCCACCATCCTCTTGTACCCTCAACTACCCAGTGGATCTCCGCGGCGCATCCGGCATTCACCGAATGCCAACATCCCCTGCAGCCTCACCCGGAGCGGGACCGCAGCCGCAGCCTCCAGCCCGGAAACGCCGGCAAAAAGGCGGTGGATCTGCCTCCGCCTGGGCTGCCACGCGCGCGCGCGCCGGGCGCTGCAGATGTGGGTCACAATGACCCCGCCGTTTCGCACGGCGCTCAATGCAAACACCAGCGGCTGGAGACGAATGACTGCGTTTTGCCGCTGCTCGCAGAGGCGCCAGATGGCGGAAGAAGGTTGCATGGTATCACAATGAGCCGGCTCCGGAGGTATGCGGGTTACCTAAACCCTACTGGCTTGCTGAACTCCGAGCTAGCGGGTTCCAACCCGGCAGGAGGGTGGTGGAGTTGCCGGAAGACGGAAAATCCTCAGCGGGGCTTCAATAAGAGAAGAGAAATATTGCTAAATGTCCGCAAATTTAATATTTTGAGATTTCCCGTCGTAATCATCTGCCATAACGGCTGAGCCGGAACCGATGCAATGAAAAGATGAAAATGAAGCTGTGTTTTTCTGCGGGTACCTCGCGCCAAATATGGTAGCATTGGGACACCATGTGGTGACAAATTCGAAATTTTCCAACAATACAGTTCATGCCCGCGAAGATTAATGGACAGTTTTCAGAGAATCTAGTTGTTTGCCGGTGTGATCCTTGGAGAATATTATCATATTTATTAGATTCATAAGAGACACTAGTTCTACACGATTGAAGAGAGTCACGATGCAATGCATGTTGAGAATACTGGGGAGTTCCCTGCAACATAACGGAGACGCGACCTCTCCTCCCTCCGTCACCCGGGCGTTGATGCTCAGGATTCGTTTAATTGTGAGTTAGCATTGTGACATATCGTCTGGAAAGACCTTCGTAAAACAAACATTTTTGCTTAAACGACTTGAGAGAAAGAAAGAAAAAAAAAGTTTACAAAAGCGTAAAATCATACTTTTTAGTGAAGCGGTTAATAATAAATTATTATCATTTCTCTGAGATCATATTACGTTGTATTTGGTAGCCTTCCGAATTTAATCAGCGAATTGTTTTACATATCCTCTTAAATAACGCAAGTTACGCGCCGAATGCGCAACATCCATTTTCCCGAACACATTCGGCGCGAAACTTCTCAAAGAGACCACCTGCAACTCCTCCAACATTCAGGTCCCTTTGCCCTGCGTGGCGGCGCAAGGGTGCCAACTGGCGCCGCCCTCACCGCCCGCGCCGCCCTCACCGCCCGCGCCGCCCTCACCGCCCGCGCCGCCCTCACCGCCCGCGCCTCGGGGTGAATTATGCGCGGCGATCAGCGCGGCGGGTCCCGGGGACCGCCCAAATATTTATGAGCTCTGCTCTGTGCGAGCCCACGGGCGGCGGACTGGAGGTGCCGGCCAAGGGACGCGCCCCTCCTACCTGTTGCAGGCCATCCTAACATGCCGGCTCCGGAACATGCCCAGTGTTCAGGCGCAGTGCCCGGCGCAAAACCTCTCTCCAAGTTCCATGGAAGTGCGATGAATAATAGGAGAGGTGCGAAACCCGGATGTGTTTAAATGTTATGAGACATTTACGTTGAACCAAAATCGAGAAATTCATGACAGAAGATCTAGTAAATGAATCTGCTACATGCACACGTTCACTATACTTCGATTTTTCTGTAGTGGTCGACGACATTAGATCTTCGTTATACCTCCTGCTTTATAAAATGGATCTTTTTAACAGAGGTAAGCACATTTCTGAGGCCACGAGCCCGAGGACGTTCGTGAATTAACTAAAAGTATCAATTTTACAAGGCAGGGGGTGCAACAATAACCTACTGGCATCGACTTCTATACAACAGTCAAAGTACATTGTGGCTAAAGAGGTTCAGTGTTGTTCCTCCGAATATCAACTCTTCTACTCGTGTTCTACTTTCTCTACGTTCTTAGATGTAAGCAATTGTTCTGACCGAATTGTAGTACTACCGGAAACATGACCTCCTTCGTTGCAGGCACATCTTAAAGAAAGTTTGGGTAGTTCTGTACCCGAAGTCAACGAAAAATGCAAAGTAATAAACTGGGCAGAATAAATTGGCCATGCGAAGATCGTATTATGTTAAAGGAAAAATAATTAACTCTTAAGTATCAAAAATAGCCGTCGCACATACATCTTTTTCCAAAAATGGGAAATCTTGATCTTGAATAAATGTTGTTCAATTAAATCTAACATGCAAACGGAGCAAAGTAGAAATTCATGGAACGTTGGAGCTAACCTCAGTTGGAGCTTCTATTCACGAGCATAACCAAAAGATGAGATCATGTATCAAGAATAGTCATGCTAGCGCAAAGAAATAATGGAGAAATGCGGACGGAAAACTAACCGCAAATAGCGACCACGAAGGTGCTAACTAGAAGCGATTCATTTGCAAGAAGCGTTTCATGGAATAAATGGCAAAGGAAAAGAACGAAACACGATCGTAAGATCGTCGAAGGAAGAACACAGTCATTAGCTAGGACAAACTTTACCTTTATTGTCACATGACCAATCGCAAAAGAAGCAAAAGAGAAGAGATAATTGGAAGAAAGCAAAGAAGCCTGTGCGTATAAATAACATAGATGCCACTGTACAGTAAGGTAAACAGCCAGGATGATCGATGAGGTGAGATGGCAATGGGTGGGGTTGGGGGGGGGGCAAGGGATGAGATGATGTCGTCGTGAAGTGATTAAGGCAAATACAGATGACTATAAGGTATGATGACTACCGAATATCCAAAATTGAATCTTGGTTTCCCGTATCCCATAAGGAGCCATCCGCGCCCTCATGAAAAGGGTTTTGTTTAATATAATTAAATGGCGCTATTTACAATAAAATGAACGCTAATTGAGCACATTAGAATGTAAGCCAAGGAAACGTAAGGACCCCAAGAAAATATGCGGCGAATCCGATTTGCCAATTAGTTTCTCCAGATGGATCGAAATAGATTTCAACTCCAGTACTGAGGATTGGAGAGCCATGGAAATACCGCGTGATAAATTACTTGAAAGCAAGGATTCTCTCGAGGCGCACGGGAAGTCTCCCTTCCATCTACCCCCTGGAAAACCGCCCGTGAACGTATTGGCCACTATGTAAAGAGACATGAGAGTAATAGTCAGGATATGCAGCAATCAACTGCCATGTGATCTGCACCCTAAAACCTGATTTATACGGCTTTATGACGAACGCTTTCGGAATTTTAGTAAACATGTGTATGCGCACAGCGACTTTTGTGGCGATAGACGTTACGCTTATATTGCTTAACTTACGAAAACTTTCGCCCAAAACAGCGAATAGCAAGGTCCGAATAGCTCTAAGTATTAGTCGTGGTGACAGCCATTCAACAACGGAGGGGATGTTGCCGTGCAGCAGTCAATCCAAGCGGATCAGCTTTGCGTTGGACACATCACGACCGCGATAGAGCGACAATGAAAAATTGAAAAAAATACTTGCCAATTGATTCTTGCATATAGCACACAGACAGCAAAAAAAATCCTAACAGCCATTCAGTTCGTAGCAAAATGGAGGAGTATTACATAACTTCACACAAAATTCACTTAATCAGGAATCAGTTTAATATACTTCCTTTTTTTCATACTAACAAGTTCATTCTAACTGTGCTTAAGTTGTTGTGAGGTACAGATAGTTTTTCCTCCGGGGAGGTGGAAGGGGGAGGCGGCCCAGCAGGCGCCAGGGGCGTGGCGGCTCATCCAAACCTGCGCCATCGCCCCAGGCTGCATCGCTTCCCCTTCTCCCCCTCCTCCTCCTCCATCGCGCCCGGCAATTGTAGGTCGCCGCCGGGTCGAGCTCCGCGCCGCGCCTGTCTTTGGCCTGGCGGCGCGTCGCAGCCCTGCGCGAGGCGAGGCGAGGTGCTCGTCCCACGGCCCACATTCAGCCCGCCCGGCGCCCACTCCCTCTCCCACCCCCCACCATCGCTGCCGTCCCGCCACCGCCGCGGGGAAACTCGTCTCTCTCCGCACCTGTCTTCGCACAGCCGCAACTCGTCCACGCGGCCACCGCAAACACTGGTCTGCGCACTGGACGCGATCCGGCTGTCATAACCTGGTCCGGGCCAGCTCTCTCTATTCCCTCCTCCCGCCCCTTCACAAACACACAAACACACAAACACACACACACACACACACACACACACACACACACACACAATGTACTTCTGTATTTTGAAGATTTCACTGTTAATTCTCTTGATATGATATATTGTTAATATGAAGGGAAAATATTTCATCCCGAAACGTCGTCAAATTTGTTAAAAGAAACATTACGTAATAAAAATGTATTATGAAAAAACGCGTACGTTGGTTGAATGATTTAATTTTCTTTGAAAGTTGACCACAAACATTACTTAACGTGTAGTATACGAGTTTATTGGTATTATTTTTTGCATATTAATGCATTTGTTTATTTTTTGTTCATTACTTGCATTTGAGGGTTTAAAGACCCTTGAACGTGCATTGAGGCCCCAGGGTTATTGTTTAATGAATTGATCGTCGGAAAGATGATGACGTAAATGAAGGACAAATTAAAAAATGAAAAGAAGGCGAGAAACCCTTATGAGAACTTACTTAGACCACCACATATTCCATATTTGCATTAGCCGGGGATCGAACTCGGGTCACAGCGGTGGAAGGAGTATGCGATAGCCATTACACCTCGATCATCACCCTCCCCCAGGCCCAATATTTCAGCTGAAGCTTACGTCTCAAAAGGATACATTCCCAGGGTACCAATCAAAACTGAGACCCTTCGAATTAAAACGTACTTCAACGGCGAATCTAGAAAGTGTTTCGGAGTGGGAGACAATTTTAACTTTAAGAGACACATTCATAAATATTTTTGAAATATAAAAAAGGTAGCCCAAGAAATACATCTATTAGAAATGCTTTTTTGAAATGTGATTCGATCAATGTGTGGTATTAATTAAATAAAATTAACACAGTAAATTTTGAATGTAGGTGCGGAGTGGGAGGACTATCTTCCCTTGAAACTGGTGCTGGCATAACGTCGGTACGCAGTGTAGCACCCTTGCCAATTTAGGCCCACAGCTAACATCCTCTCCCTTTCTCGTAAGGGCGCTGTCCAGACGAATTAATTTACCCTTTACGTTCCAATGAGATGTTCTCAAATCTTTCATTAGCAGATGAACTGCTCAGACCCGAGGCAGAATATTTTATTTACACACAATTCTCTTGAAACGTACGGGGCAAATTTCAATTCCAAGGGCAGGATCGAAAACACGATCTTTCAGACTGCCCGTCTTATTGGGTAAGTATCCTAAACGAACATGAAGTTACTTCGAAAACACGCCAGGAGCGTAAAAAGTGCTCAGTACGAGGACATAAGAAAAGAGCTTGCAAGTTTTACCCCATGAAAGCATATCATGATCTCACAGTCACATACTCCTAATACTGTAACTTACTAATTGAAATCTAGGTGCGGCCCTTCCACAGACTTAAGTCTACAGACGGAACGATATTACCGCTAACTAGACGAATGAGCTATCTTCATGCATTGTAAAAAATAACTGGGAACGGCTTCAGTCACACGGACTATTATTACTACCGCAACTGTCTAAGAAGCTCATCGCCGAAAACAGACTTGACAAATCGTCCCTGACATCAACATCCTACAATACGAGCCTCGTAATCTTGCAGTTAGCGGCCGAAATATACTGTTAAGAGTTTTGAACGTGTAAATCACACGTCGTTGCAGGTAATCCCTAATCCTTCCCGCAGTACTACCACGCTATTTTCTGGATCAACTACGTTTGAGATTAATGTAAATTATCTCTTTGAGTAAACCAATGGCGTTCGAATATAAAATACATTTTTCACTATCCTGCTACTAGGTAACCCGAATAATAGAAAATATCGAGGAATATCCACTAATGCAACTGTAGCTCCAAGTGTATACCATTCATATCATCCTCTTGGATTGCTGCAATGCCGATCGTATCTTCTGCCGGGGGTACCTTTTGTTATTCATGTTCTCTGTGAAGCTCCTGACTTGTATTGTCTTGACTTTACTTGTAATATTGCCATATTTCATAATATTAGTAATCGGCAATACTTACATCATTATCATTGCCACTGTCATCCTCACAATACTGCTCACGCTCTTCACAGTCACCGTCAGCGTCACCACTCCGACGTCTCTTACAGAGCGTGCCCGGAGTGCGAACCCCCTTCCTATTCTTTTCTCTTTTCTCCTTTTATCGGAGTAGCCGTCCGGATCCGCGCCTTACCATATATCTCACCGGCGCTCTATCACCCCGCATCGGGAGAAAGGAATGGAAGGCGACGATATTCCCGCGGGGAATCGAAACTAAGAGATCTAGACGCAGCCAGCCAAGTTTCTCAGGTGGAGTATTAGATAAAAAGTGCGCCGAAGAAAAATGGAACACCGCACGATACTTCGGGGGGGGGGGGGTGCATGGAAAGATCTACTGGCCCGTCGAAGTTGAAATGAAAGTTCAGCCGGTATGAACTTTTATCAACCGCAACTTTTGAAAGGAGAAGAGTAGTTTGAATATGCGAAACTTTGGGAGTTTACAAAACTAATAAAACTGTCTATGATCACTTTACCATGGGTTTCATTCCTTTCATTTCTGAATATAAAATTATTATTCATTTAAAAAGAAAATATAATACCATACTTCTTTTCAGATCAATTATTTCATATGGTTATTTCTTGTACTTTTCTCAGGATCAAAGAACAGTTTTTCATCAAACCATAGTTGTTCATAAAAAAATCTATAACCTAAGCTCGGGAGGGTTTCAAAAGAATAGGATTGTAATGGATGAGGATGAGATGGGAGTTTTGATCGACGCCATCCTATTTAAAATTTGAAAAGTTAAAATAAATTTATTGAATTTTTGTATATAAATATTTTTTGAAAATATTAAATTGAATACCATTTACATTTCCACAAATATTTTATATTGACACTCCTATAAAAGGAAGAGTAATTGACAGAGAGACACTATCTCTGCTCTCCGGGTAATCTTGAAATCATCTTATGTATCAATGTCTGAATAGCAATAAAAGAAATTTGTAACAGGAAAACATCCTACATAAACAAAGAAACTTTCTGAAACACGTGCGCGAATCGCTCTCGAGAAGTGAAACCAGTATCTCAACACTCCAATGATATTAAAAACATGACTCGAGCGATTCCTCTATCGATCGTTAAACGATGGCTTTTCATTTCCACCAAATGACTGTCGGCCGGCCTGTTGTTTGATCATTGCTCTTTTCTCTCTTCGTCACGGTCTTCTTTTATGAAGGTTTACACCACCTCACCGTGACATCGTTTGCTTAACACAATCCTCACCCGATCGTGTCGACGTCGTATCAATTGCCTTCGAGTGAAAAAACTCTCCAAAGTGACAAAGCTGCTTGCTGGACGCGCCGCAAGAAATGGACATGACGTCACTCCGGGAATGTTTGTCCTTGAAGTTGCACTCTCGAGAGATGTGGCGGACAAGTCCTGTTGTAAACGCCCAGTCCCCTTTATGCGTTTTCTTATTTTTTTTATTTGCAATCAGGCAACATTCTGTGATCAATTGTGTTTACCCCCATGCTGACACAACACGACTTCTCAACAATGGGTCACCTTTATACTTCGTCAAATAAAAATATCAAATTATAGTGTTCATGGCGAACAAGTAGCATTATCCACTCGGAAAATTGTACCAACAAGCTTGAATGTGATCATGACACCTAATATAGAACATGTCAAAAGTAGTAATCTTGTTTGTGAAAAAAAAATTGTGTAACCATGTGAATTACCCCCCCCCTTTTTTTTGAATTGTTTCTTCTCGTTTTGTCTAAGGTCTCTCAAGGAATATGTCAAAATAAGATAAAATTCTGAAAATATTCTGAAGAAACACACGAGTTCAAATTTGAAGAAGGATATTTTTCCTTCTTTGGATTTTGGTGATTAAGCTAGAGAATGAGCACGAAGAGAGTACACACCTGAGCAGTGAAAGCGAGTACCAGTTGTGTTAATCAATAGTTGAAACGATTTTTAAGAGTAGTCTGGCAAAACTTATCATTAGATCAAATACTGGAATTAATTGTTCAGCCTTTTAAATAATATCATTCAGATACAGCTAGAAATATATAATATTATTAATATTTATTATTCCTGGCATTGATGATTGATTGTCATGGAGGATTTTGCTCTACATGATATATTTATATTCTAGATTAATACACCACAGAATGTAATAGGTGTACATTTACTATCTGATTTAATACCCAATAACGTAGCAGCAATTTCATACTATTCCGAATATGAGCGAATGTCAAAGGCAAAGAATTAAAGAGGCGTCTGGATTCTGCTATGATCCCACGTTCACCCGCACTGCCTACGTTCTTTTATTAAATGACCTCAGGCATGTAGGATGAAGATTTTATAATAATTTAGGCAGAAGGAAGGAGGCATTTTTTAAACATTTGTGAGAAGCACGCTTGAGACCATCTACATGGTTTGCAGGTAGTCTTTGTACTACAGATAACCTTTACTCTCCAGCTAATTTCGGGCGAAGAAAACGCACAGAATCAAACTGAACAGATATTCGTCCAATAACCAATGTCTCCGGACGCTGTCGGAAGAGATCTTTCGGGTTCAATATGCCCATTTCCATTTACTACGAGTAGCTTTCTAGCTACGTGTGCTTGAACGAATTGGGCATATCCGACACAAACGTCTGACCAAAATTTCGGTCAAAATTGGCCTCACTGTGACCACCACATTAGGCATTTTTGGCGAAATTACAGAGTAAGAAACTAAACCAAACAAAACGAAACAAAACTTCGTTCGACAGCAAATGTTTTCGGTCGCCGACGGACGTTTTAGATTTAACTCACTATAATCATTTTCGTTTACCATTATGCGTTTGAATCCGGCACATCGGGGCAAAAAATGCGGTGTGCAAAAACGTCCGGCGTCATCCGACGAAAATTTCAGCCAAAATTGGCTTCACTGTGACCACGACCTCACATGTTTTGGTCGAAATTACAATCGACCGCCCAAACCACACTAAAGAGACTTTCATCCGACAGCCGATGTTTCCAAACGCCTTTGGAAGATGTAGATCACATTCGCTACGATCATTTCTGTTTACAATCAGGTGTTTGAAGGAATCCGGCCCATCGGGCCGAAGCAAAAACGTCGGGAGTCACCGACCGATATTTCGGCCTAAAATCGGCTCCCCTGTAACTGCCTCCTTTGGCGGTTTGGGCTGGAATTTTGGTCGGTCGGACCAAACCAAACTAAAGAGACCTGCGCCCGGCAGCCGATGTTTTCGAACGCCGTCGGAAAATGTAGATCAGATTCCCTACGACCATTTCTGCTTACTATCCGGAAACACCGCGGCAAATAACATTGTGCAAAACGTCCGGAGTCAGCCGACCGAAATTTCCGGGCCACATCGTCTCCAAGGCGACCTGACCCGCCGCGGTGCTGCGCGTCCGCGCTGTGGGCTTCTTGGGTTGCCTGGGCCGGGCAGCGCGGCGGCGCGGAGAGGCGGGAGAGCGGGAGAGGCGGAGGAGCGGGGAGAGGCGGGAGAGGCGGGAGAGCGGGGAGGCGGCCGTGCCCGCGCCGCGCGCCACCAGGTATGCGGCGGCGGCGGCCGGCGATGGTGGTGGAGGTGGTGGTGGCCTTGGCCGCGCCGCCGCCGCGCCGGCGCGCGCCCCCGTCCGCGCCGCCACGCCTCACCCCGCCCGCTCCGCTCCACGCCACGCCGCCCCGGGCCCCCGTGCGGGCCCGTGCTCCCCGGCATTCCACGCGCCTTGGCTCATTACGCGTCCGGGCGCGCCCGCGCCGCCGCCGCCGCCGCCGCCGCCACGGGCAGTCGGCTCGGGTCACCTGGGCTTCCCGGCGCCACTTCCACAATTCCAACAATCAGTCAGCGCACTCATGATCGCTGGCGTGCCCAGCTTAAAACAAGACGCGGGCAACTACATTTCTAGCTCCTTTTCCCATTAATTTCTTGATGATTACGAGACTCATGCCGCCATTAATCCCGTGAGTGCATGGCATGCGTTTACCTCGTGAGGTGGCGGATCTTCCCTCGCCAGAGGACGAGATCTGGCGCCGACCTAGACATCGGCTAGCAGGGTTTTCTCCAACCAGTTATCTCCCATCAACGGGTGTCGTAGCACCCGGGGCAAGCTCTTAAGCTCCCGACTGGGCTCCCTGCATGTCCGGTAGTATACTGCATGTAAAGTGTAAATAGGTAAGTAAGGTATGTGGATAGGAAAAGAAAGAAAAGATCGTGTGCGAACCGTGGCCTGTCTGATACGGTATTTCTCTGACATTCTCTCTGATGTTGATCAGAGAAACCACCCATCAGAGCAGCTGGCCGCTACAATTCTCTTCCAGGCAGCGACCGAATTCGACCTAGCTGACTGACAGAGACGAAAATCTTGACGCAGTCCGGACTGGATCCCTAGGTCTTCGCGATCAGCGGTACTGCAATGATATCTGTGAACAACCCTGAACCATCTACGCCGGCTTTTTCATTAACCTTTGAATTTTGCGTATGGCATTTTACTAGTAAATATACAAAATATACAAGGTAAATGAAAGTAATATAATATAATGAAATGTAATCATACAATTCAACAATTTATTTTATGTTGGACCGTTTACAGGGGGCTCAGGTGGTTCGGAGAGCCTCTTCGCCAAATGTGTTATAAATTCACCAAATTTTCAGCTAAAAAATATTCACGGAAAAGAAATCCTTTTGTTATGTAGGAGTACCGGGACCCTTTCGGAATTTTCATGTGTGTGTGTGTGGGGGGGGGCTCCATCCCCTCCCCTGTGCGCACCAGGAGTGCGACAGCCACCTTGCTCTTTCCCGAGAAATACAACGCAATGCTTCTCCTAGAACGTTTAGAGATCTGCGGGTAAAACTCGAGATTCAGTTCCCTAACGAAGGCGAATATCATCAACTACTGTCAGACTGGTGTTGCACAGATCTCTCCCCCCCCCAAACGAACTTTATCAGTTGATTGATTATCAAGTTTCTGGGCTCGTGAACTGATATGGACATTACTACGGTAGGTGAAGGGCACGTAAAAGGCGGTGTGTTTCTCCCAATAGGGTGTGAGAACTGGCGTCGACATACACGTCTGCTTGCAGTGTTTCCTCATTCAGGTGTCTCTCGCCAGAGCCTCAGCTTCAAGTATCTCCCCTGCAGTTCAAGATTAAGTTCCCGACTGCTCTCCCAACGTGAGTGGAAGTGTAATGCACGTAATGAAGAAAAGAAAGATCTCGAGCGTACTGTTACTCGTTTACTATGGTGTTTCTTTGCCATTCGTCTGATATTCATCGGAGAAACAAGGGGAAAATGGTCCATAATATCCAGCTGCCACCAACAGTCTCCTCCAGACACCGGTTGAACTCGACTTAACGTTTTAACTAGTGTTGAAAATGTGCCACCGACAGGACTTGATCCTAAGACCTCCCGGTCAAATATGCTGCGGTGACAACAGATGCCGCTCTGAGCCACCCGACCCGCTTACTATGCCGGTCAGAGTTCGTAACTAAAAGGCGGTGTGAATGAAATAAGATTATCAAGAGATTTTCTTATATTACATCATGGTGTGTATCCTATGCGAGTGACGGCACAGGCTATCGGGCCATTTTTGACAATACTTCATCTTAATTCCATGTTTAGAATACGTCTTCTCCTTTTTCTTCATCAAGCATTAAAACTGCTAGTCTGTTGCGAGCCACTGATCGCTCAATCTTCTGTTGGATATATCAATGCTTCTTTTCCCACGATGTGTGTAGAATGGCTTAGGTAGGTGTGTAGAGTGGCTTAGGTAAATTATTATTTTCCATCCTTAAAATATAGTATTTTCATGTATCTCTGTAGTCTTCGACTTTGTCGTTTAGATTGTAACTTCTCAGGTTCTTTCGGACAACAATCCCTCTTCTTGCTATTCCTAGAATCGACCTCAAAAATCTCATTTCAGCTGTTTGTATTGTAATATTTGTAATTTAGAATCCAATTTTCACTTCCATACAGACCACAAGAATCTGCCATAACTTTGTAAAATTTCAGAAATTTTTCTTTTCGAACTTTACCCATTGTGTTCTTTTAAGGGTGTCATACATAAAATTGAATCTCTAGATCTCTCTTTCCAAATAAAGTTCACCGAGGTATGATAAGTCACATCGTAGAAATCTCAAAGAATTTATTTGTTTAATTATCTTATTCAGAAGGCTAAATATTATTAATCTACAACACACAAGACTTTATTGATTCATACTTTAATGAATACATAGTTAAGAGAACCCAACGGATAGAGACTTTCTTTTCAGGTGTGTTTTACTATTGTGTTCTTACAATCCCTCTGCCACATTCCTTCATGAATTAAATCGGTTATGTTTTTGTGATTATCAACTTTAAAAATTCTTAGAGAAACTAATATCTGAAACAAAAGTATCTAAACTACAGCTGATCATAGTTGTTTTGCTTGGCATTGAAAAGGAATATCAGCATTACCAGAGAGACTGTTCCTCTGATATGTCTTGAGGCACATTCTGTGACTACGGATTCACGTTATCGGTTGCGACAAAGATTTATTTTCACAACCATGAAGTGATGCACTCCACGAGGTCAAAGTCCAAATATTCGACGGTACCAGTCATCTGCGATATCAGTTTGAAACATTATTCAGAGAGATGTCTCGCCAAAATATCAGGCTTATTCACGCACTGACGAAGCAGTCACATGAGATTTTCTTGTACTTGTATATAATCACTAAGACGGATTTGATGAATCAGAGCAAGAACATTTCAGTAGAATCAGAAAACGACGGTTTATGTTACAAGTAAAAATTTATGAATTCTCTCACAATAAAATTTTGTTTCGATCATGATTAATGAATCATTACCCATCATAATTAACTCTTATTTCTACGTTGTACAGCTTGAATACAATTGATTAATTCCTACATTATAGTAGAAAAGTGATAACAGTAATAGAAGTAATAATAGTAATAATAATAATAATAATAATAATAATAGCAGCAATTACATAAGCAACAATATCAAGAACAACTACACAATGTGAAATATCTATAATTCACTACACTTCATTACACGTGTTTCCTCCAACGATAGAGCGCAATGCTTATATGAATTGTTCACAATTCATATACTTTTTCATACACAAAGAAAACGGCATTTCCGCATAAAAATACAGAAGTTATCACGTAATACATAAAACGAGTGTGTATTAATCCACCCTATCTCACCTAATTCGTAATGCTTCACCACTACCAACGCAAGAAAGGACAAAATCCTTCATACGCCTTCTTTCGGAGGGGAAGTAAAGCCGGCTGTCCCATGTTAGTAGATTTACTCTTTCTCTGCTAGTTGATGAAAGGAGCGTAGCGAAATTTGCGTGTCAGACGGAAGAGCGGGCCTGATGGGCCCAAGGTCCTCGCCACGTATATCAATAAGGCAAATTCAATTTCAAATTCAATTTCAATTTTCAATTCACTCGCAATACTACGAGCAAGGCTTCCTCGCCCTGGTTTCTCACAGCAGGGTCGGTTCCTCCGCGGCCTCCAGC
>BOPP01000006.1:4637399-4655814 GCA_017312745.1 Gryllus bimaculatus
AATAATAATAATAATAATAATAATAAATTGTCTTTATTTGTAGAGACTGAGACATGCGAAGAAACCCGCATATTGCTATTTTACTCGAATTTGAAATTTGCAGAGACTTTACTACTAAGAAAAAACGAAGAATAAAAAGAAATTGAACATAGCTAGAAAGAGCAGAAAGTTGTTATGAACGTCACTAGAACCAATGAACAAGGTAGAGAAGAGAAAACTAAAATTAATAAAATAAAAAAAGAGATGAAAGCAGGTAGAATTTTGCATCCGATGGTACTTAAATATGCATACTATATTGGTTTACTGGTTTCAACAGTTTCTACACGAAAGTAATAGTCTGAAGAAACATAGCACAGATTGCATGAATATCATGTCATCTAAGATAAAAAATAAATAAAAAGCAGAATTGATTTTCGACCTCTCAGAACTAGCTGTTAAATCTAAACCGGCGTGTAAATTCGAGATTTTATAGAAACCGGAACGAAGGCGAACAAAAAACATTCGACGCACCAGAAGACTGTCTGCATGGCGCCTGGGTCTCCGAGCCCTGAGAAGTGCACAAAGGAACGCACACCCTCCAAAACAAGGGACGCGGGGGCGGAGGGCCGAGGCGTGGGTGGGAGCAAGGGATAGGGGGCAGGGGCGCGAGGGCAAGGACGCAGGTCGAAAAGTTTCGTCGGGGGTAGGGGTAGAGGAGGGAAGCAGGGCCGCAGGTACCGACCTGCTTCGACCTCGGGCCCACCTGCCAAGCTAGCATCTTTCAGATGGTGTTTATGTAATGGGACGGGGTCGTTAGGAGAAAAATGTCGGACCATTTGGTCGCTGGCGCTGTGTTCCTGGCGGTGACTGTTCGCCCTGTGACGAGTGCTCCGATAAATTGCGCGCGATTGGAGGGCTGTCGTCGTGGCGCCCGGAGGGTTATCAGTGACGATCAACTTGGGGAATTTCCTACTGCAAGGACGAAAAAGTTCAACTTCCCAGCTAACAAGACGTAAGCACGTAACACAAGACATTCTTGTATTAATAATGTAGAAGAAGATTAAAAGTCCAAAGCTCAAAAGCCAAGGTAAATTCTGGGAATCTGAAAACCTTCAACGGGAAACAACGAAACTTGTTAGTTCTTGTAAGCACCCAAACAAATTGACAACATTTCTAAATTTAAAATTAGCGTCATTATTTTACACGCTAAAATTGTGATTGTACTACGAAAGAGAGCCGCCTAGAAAACTCGATTGTCTTGCAACATTAGTCCACAAATTCCTGCGAAACATTCAGTATTATTATACCCGAGGAGTGAATGTGAAAAATAATTTTTGTTCTTGTAGTAGCCTACCTCTTTGGAAGGTCAATACTACAAACAGGAGAGTCAAAGTGTCATATTGTTCAAGATCAGCTCTTTCGATTTACCTTAATTGTTTTTACGCTGGAAAAATACTCTTATCCTTACGTCACAATTTACGCACATTGATAATTGTCCAGTCATTATCTTCATTTCGTTCATAAAAAAACATTGTCATTTTTTAAATGCCTTTTATATTGTTGACTCAGTTCTGGCATCACAAATGCTTTAAAACCATGCCAAATAGCAATTTCAAAAAAACTTAAGCAGTTTCTAATTCGTCTCTCGAAATTTATGTTAAAAGTGGCACGATTTGCATAAAAACCTGTGACATTTGAATTCTAAACGTTTCTGAACATTTCAACACAGTTCGATGTTTGCATTGAATGCAACAAAATGTAAAAGACCCACGACGTAAAGTGTGGAATGTGGAAATATCGAAATAAGATACTATCTACGGGCTTCAAATAATTTGGAGACTACAAACCTTTCGGAATTTTAGATAAATTCTAGTTCATTAAGTACAATTCCAACTATCAAAGATTTTTTTGTGACAATATCTAGTGTCGTATGACTAATAATTACTAGTCTTTAGTATTATTTTATATTTTTTCTTCAAGCAAGAAAAACAAAACAGGTGTCCATCTTGATTCATTAACACTGCGCTACGGCCAAGTTGGCAGCACTGCATTCGAATGTCAAACCCAACCCAATTCGAACGGGCACCAGGGGCTCGAAGGAGGTCAAACCCGAAAGAATGTGGACAAACCGTGGACAACGACCCCCCGCTGGCCACCCAGCTGAGGAACAGGTGACAAAGGTCGGGGGAGAGCCGTGCCACATAGCCGGGGAGGAATGGCGGCCGGAGGGTGATGCACTTCGGAAATAACAGCTGTGGCGGGCGTTGACTCGCGCATTCCTTATTGGTGATCACTTTCTGGTATGGCACGTTTCCTCCCTTCTTCCTAGTTTCACAAATGTGCCTTCCAAAGTCAGATGGAATGCTTCGTAAATACACAGAAACTTGCCTGATTTCTAAAGGTCACTGCGGTTGACTACGTCACTTAAATGTCTGAAGGCAAACAAGTTGAGGAAAACGGGACTTTAGATTTTTCCCTATTGCTCGTACAAATACCTTGAAATTGAAAAAATGTTGGAAAATGCTCAATGTTTGCTCTGTATTTGAAATAAATTAACTGTAATCGCACTGAACTCGCATTCCAAACAAAGGAAGTGCCAAAATATTTTCCAGCTGCACTAAATTGATTTAGAAGTATACTTACATGTATTTGCGCCCTCTTCACTTCAATGTACAACCAGTTGTCCGTGGAGAAGGCAATCGCCAACAACGCCACTGCTACGATGGCAGTTATCGTCGCTAAAGACAAAGTGACGGCTGAGCAGGGCATCTTGAAGCTGTCGGGATCCCACGGACAGATGAAGCACAACGAAAAAGAGTGTACTACTACCTCGACGGAGCACACAACACTGGTCGCCGGCCGTTCACACACTCCGCCACACTCTCCTCCACTAAGCAGCTAAGATGGCCGGGTATGGAAACGAGAGAGTTCGTCACTTGTTCACCAGCATGTCTGTTCTCCGTGCACCTGTAGGACGCGACTGGCGGGTGGCCGACGGAGCTGCGGCCTCGGCGGTGGTGGCGGTGGCGGTGGCGGTGGCGGTGGTGGCGGCGGCGGCGGCGGCGATGGGCCTCTCCCTCCTCCGCCGCCGCCGCCGCCGCCACCACCTGGCGGAGGGGGCTGGATTCCTTTCTTGCAGGCCGCCGCCGTTGCCGCCGGCAACCACCGCCAGAGTGCGGCGTAAGACGCTGGCTGGCCCTGCGGCCGAGGTCGCCACGGCCGTCTGTGAATGGGACACTGGACGCCAAATGAGCCCGCTGATGAGAACCTATTAACTCTTGAGGAGTAGTGCGGATGCTCTGAGACACATACCACTGCTGCGTCACAAGATACTACTGTATTGTGACAATACCATTTCCTGTTAGATCGCTAGTTTCGTGTTTCATATCTTTGGCGTTTCCTATGCCGTCACATCCGACAGTCACATTATTGTTTCATTAATTGTCAATATCAAATTTATCGGAAATATCAAGTCCGGCGTTGTTGTATAGTATATCTTGTGAATATTGTTTTGCAACAGATCTGATAAATTTGCAAAGCACAATTTTCGTCAAATTATTTCAAACTTTCAAAATATTTGATGCACTGTAATTATGCTATTTCTCCAGGATTCAGAAACAGCATAATTATAGTGGCAAGCAAATATTCTACAATGTTTTCCTTGTAGGCTATAACTTAAAAATTTGAAGTTTGCGCTCTTGAACATAGAAAAACTGTAGATAACTAACATCCATCACAAATGCATATCGGTGGGAACATAGTATATTAATTTTTTAAATTCGTATGTAATTCTTTCGCGAACATATTACATGTTTTCAAAATAGGTGTTTAAAGTGTTTACAAGAATGAAATGAACTAATTTACTTTTATCGTGAAGCTTCATACAAAGAAAAATTGCAAAAGTCTTTCATTGTGTTTAATTTGATAGAAACAATTTTACAGCTACACCCAGGAAATTTGTTGATCGGAAATATGAATTTTTCAGATTTTTTCTAAAATAATATAAAAAATTTACGATGCATAGTTTATGAATAACATTGGTAATTCTGAAGTGCTCAAGAAGATTGTTAAAGATATTGTATATGGTGCACATTTCAGTGATTCATTAATGTGAAAAAAGTATCTTCTTAAAAATATATTAAGTACTGCAGTTTGTGGCATATTTGTATGTAAATGTTACCAGGTCATTAGAATTAATGTTACATCATATGCTATTTATTTCATGAAGCACGCTATATTCACTAGTAGACTACATTTACAAGCAAGCTTGTTTAAAAAATACATTGGCAATTTATTTCTGGAATAAGTGTTACATTATCATATCCCCTGTTACGAAAGTGTTTAATGAAATGCAATGCAATTATGCATTGCCAGCTATTGCTTTCAGTGTTTCTCTAAACCAATTAATTTAATTTGTTTCAAAGATATGTCTCCTTCAAGTGCAAGGAGAATGTTAAAAGACTGAGGAGGGTTCGATGCAATGAAATGTTAACATTTAAGTAAATGAAAGACACCCAAACATTGTCTTTTACTATTGATTGTGCTAGAATCGTTGCATTATCATTGTATCATTTTTCTTAATCCTTAAATTATTGTGGTACGATTCTATCAAACTTGTTTTAAGAGTTTTTTGTGGGTCTATATTGTTAGTTGTTGTACAATGATTTTATGAGAAAATAATGCAATGATATTCATTTAATTCTTGTAAACATTTGGTCGCAATGTATTATAATTAAGATACAGCCCAAATATGAACAATTTTAGTGGCATTTAAAATTCTTCTCTTGACACTATTTGGAACTGAAAACGTTACAATAGGGTCTCCGAATTCAAGAAAACGTTAACTTCAATTCAATCCTTCAGTTTTTTATTGCAACATAACTTCTCAAATTGGTCGTCTCATAAAAATTGCCTACAATTGTTCAATGTTGCAGTTGTTTACATTATTATATATTATGTATAATCCCTATAAACTGTATTTAAATTCTTAGAATTAAGATCTTTAAAACAAATATATATATATATATATATATATATATATATATATATAAATGCAATGTAAGGTGGATTTGTAGATAAATTGTATGATTATAAACGTATATAAAACAATTTTATTTACAACATATGATATTACATCAGAAAGAATTTGTGTCTCGTCGAAAAATACTCTTGGTGATCTATCATGGCTCCGTTCCAATTAGTAATTCAAAAAACAGTTCACTGTACAATTTCTAAAGGAACATAAGTTATTTTTCCAGCCAATTTATCATTTATTCTCACGTAGGGATTGTTCAATTTTAAGTGCTTCTTTTCGCAAACGCAAATAGTACATCCAAGCACAGAGCATTCACTGCGTTGTCGCTTATTGAGAGAGCCATTGATGTTTTCGACGTCCTGTTTACTCCCAGAGCCACTTACGAGCGGAATTCACATTGCAGCGGAGCGGTGGCGACGAGCCCGCTCTCTACGGGGACTCGCCACGGCCTGCTGGAACCAGCGGCGTCTGCAGAGGTATGCGTTGTGATCTCTCTCCCAGGAGGGCCGTGACGCCACACAATAGCAACGAGCTCTTGGCAAGAGCCACCGCCGACGGGCGCCGTGGGGGCCGAACGGGAGCATGGGGGGCCACCGAGGATCCCCAGGGGGCAGGGGGCCGCGCCGTGTCCCCCTCCCTGGACGACCCCCTCCCCAGGGGCCGCGGCGGTCTGGCGCGCTGCCGGGAGGACCATGAGCACGCGCGCAATTATGAAACGAATTCCGTGCGGAGCATGTCGCAAGCACCCCTCTGGCGAGTCACGTGGGTTATGTAGCTGGCGATCTGCAAGCGCGCTTGCTAGTGGTCACCAACTACGAGTACATCGAAGAATTTGTGTTACAGTGTGTTTATTACTGGCGTATCCGGGAAGAGGGGAGAATGGGGGCCACGCCCCATTCAACAAAAGGTCTAGCGTTTTCGTTTGTTACCTTCCTTTATGTGGTAAATTTGATTTAAAGATTTATTTGTTATTAAGAAATAATTTAAAATGGTGTTTAGTATCATATACACACCACTAGAATAATACAGAATATAATAACAGATAAGTTTATTATTTAGGAAAAATCTATAATGCACCCTCCCCCACAAAAAAAACGAACCACTGGATCTGAACCCTGATGATTATTAATGCAACAGAAATAGGCGTTCATATAAAGGTGAACATTTCGAACAAAAAATACCCCGTGTATTGATGAAGTTCCTTACCATTGACCCTAACAAAACTCACTTTTTTTCACATGATTCATGAAACACATGAAATCATAATGCATTCACGTAATGTGGATTATGTACGGAGATAAATTATTTCAATACTTACGAAACGAAAGGTGCGTGCGTGCTTCATAACTCGTTTCTTAATGTAGGTACAGTTTCCAGACATTGCAATATAACACATTGTATACTTTTATTTAATCCACGTATCACAGGGTGCATTCTTTCAGTTTGTTGTGAATCAATAAAATAGTATTACTTTTGTAATTATTTACTGTGTAAGCAAGCTATAATTAAAATAAATTTATACGTAAAGAACAATCCATTTAGGTTCTCCCTACGCACAAACATTTAATGAAGCAAATTGCTTCCTTGCACAAAGGAATGGCAATAGACAATGCATAGTTGACAACGTTCTTAGCGGTGACATCGATGCGCGACCATGTAACGCGTGTAACAGCCGGTCTCCTACTCAACGACCTTCAGAGTTACCTTGTGTTTTATGTCGACGAAAAAATAATGGATTATAAGAGAGTGTGTATGCAAATGTTGCAATCTACAGGGTTATAAATTCATTAAGAATGATGCTTCTTATTTTACAACAATGAAATTATAAATGCGGAAGCTTATTGTCGGAATATTTTGCTCGGAACGTTCTTCCTTGGTTACTTCATGAATTAAAAATGAAGCATATTTCGAAGACCTCCAGTTTTTCTTAGGGAGACTTCAGTGGTTGTTGAGTTATAAACAACAGCATTACAGAAAGAAAAGGAAGAATACGCCATTAATAAGAGAAATGCCGCAGTAGCTTCTGACTTTTGCCGTCAGAGCGCAGCACAAACTGAAACCAAGGATGCAGAACGATTTTTCCGCTTCTTTTGAACGACAGCGAGAGTAGGTTGAAATAATTTCACATGTACTACTTGTAGTTTTTATTTATCTTACAGAAATTCAAAATTACTTTCTGAAAAAATTTCCTTCCCCAGAAAACTCTTTATAAAGGAACTCTATTAAGGGAAAATTAAATCAATAAATTCTTAATACAACTATTTAATTGCAAACAAAATAGGCTATTTTTAAGCGGTTTTTCTTCACCCTTATCGAACGGATAGTACTAATTGCACTTTTTAATATGACAAAGTTTATTTTGGGTTTTTCTATTGTTTTCTCAAAAATTACAAAAATGAAATTGTTTTGAATGATCTCTAACGCCGTTCAAATGCACATTTCCAGAAATTTGTAAATTTTAGTTAAATTACTTTTAATTATTTCTGAAGTTTTTCGAAGACTCAAAAGTTTTCTGAGAAAAAGAACTTCAAATTTCGAATTTACAGTAACGCTTAAACGCCAGGTTTGTTAAAATGGCTCCAAATTTTTCGAAGAAAATTACCATTTACGACGAGGTTTTACTGTTCTTTAATATTCTTAAAATAATATTTCCATTCTAGTATTAGAAAATCGAAAAAATTTTAAAAAATCAAAAAATGTATTTTGGAGAGCGGCGGATGTCCGCTTGGAAGAGTAAGTGGCAAAGTCCGAGTTGTTATCCGGGAGCAAAGAAAATAGAAAACTAATATGGGAATGTCTATACCATTCTGTAGAACTACTAGTTAATTAATTATTATAAAAACTTATTATTTTAAAAGTACGTTCTTTTTCTAAAGTACTAACATTTTGCGATATGAACTCCAGGTTTCTTAAATGGTACTACTTACACTACAAGAAAACGCTCACTGCATCAACAACTCATTATTTGTACGATCCATCTAAATAAAGTTCTTAAAACGTTTTCAATTGGACGAATTTTACGGATATATAGTTTTAAAAATCCTTTTTATCTGGAAGAATATCCTTTATCGATTCACTTTCGGATTTTTGTTATATTGCTGTATCTGTTTCTTTCACAAGTGTGGGCCACAGTTCAAAATGTACAAGTGAATAACTTCTAAGCAAACATCGTCTTCTTACGGCGGACAATATTTGCGTACGTGAAGAGAAATACGTTAAAAGAACACTTTTATGAACCTTTCATGAAAACAAAGAGGACTTTCATTATTCAAACCTAAATTGCAAAATGTTTCTAGACTAAATGTATACAGATGTTGAATGATTCATATCTAATACACCACAATATAAAAAAAAGGAAAAAAGGAAATATATATGAATCCTCAATGTGATGAGCCCATAAATACCATTTCTCCCACTTGCGATGCATCTACACAAGTAACTTGAATGATTTGGTTCGAAAATTAGTGTTAGGTGTTATTTATTTAGATTTGAAGAATGCAAATAACTCGTGCGATGCTTTCTTCATAACCGCATCCAATTCGGGAGTGAATTTAGTCTCCAAAGCCATCTTCACAAGATCAATTATTTCCTTTCTGACATTCCGTGAGCACATCATGAAGTGTTAAAAGAAGCAATTCATGAGAGAAATACACAATATAAGTAAATTCCGGTTAAATAGCACAATTTAAAGTCACCTTTGCAAAAGTTTTTATTTACCAAATTAGCAGTTTGAGATGTTTTAGGAATCATTGCGATTTCAACAACAGAAACTTTTAAACTGACATACCCGAATGAAAAAATATGGTCAAATCTTGTAATTAATTAAATATTCAAAATTAGTACGTGATGTGTACGAGAGTAACATAGATTACGCACCTTTTGCTGAAAAGTTACCTATTAGGCATAAAACTGTAATAATAAAAGAAAAAAATATTGAAGATAATTCTTCATAAACCTTTTAGGCTGCCAAATACAGTCACATGGCGAAATCGATATTAATTCTTTTTTCGCGAACACACTACATTAGCTAATACATTCGAGGTCTATCTGCATTCAAAATTGAAACTCTCAATTTTTTCTGTTTATACACTTCAGTTTTCATCAATGTAGTCCAACCTGTGCCGACAAGAGATATTCAGCTTTGGATCACATTGAGAATAAAACACGAATTGATTACTGCAGTATGGAAGAATTACGGGCGTATATGTCTGAAATTCATCCCCTTATTCAATTATTTGAAAAAAGACCAACCTTATTATTTAATTACAAAAATATTGTTGACAAATAATTTTTAACTGAACAGTTCGTTATTCATTTGTGTACTTTTATTCTCAGCGATATTAAACAACATTACTAAAACAATTAAAATAGTATGCAGTTGTATAGTTTAATATTTTATAATTAAATTATTTTCGTGGCACACCTACCCAATTTCTCAGCACATCTTTTGAGAACACCTTCACTAGAAACTAATACATACCCGGGCTTCCTGACCCCAGGCAGTAAAACGCAACGTTCCCTGTTCTACGCAATAGAGTGAATCGAGAGACGAAGGTCATATTGGTATTCCAACCCACGACGGGATTTGATCACGTTATCCTTTGTCGGTGGCGAGCACACTGCATCATGTTTGGCATCAAAGTCGGCGAAGTAACTCAATCCAGCAAAAAATCAGAATGTTATGGACTGGCATCGCTACAATTTTCAGAAGAAATGTGGGGTAAAAAAACTGTACCATCTACTCCTTTCGATGGAAGAAACAAAATATTTTATCTATGGAATTGTGTGGTAGTTGTGATAGCAATTTTTTCATGTTTGTAATCCGTTTCACTATAGAAATACAGCAGAATGTTCATGCTTTAGTAAAGGTTTTCAATTCTTCAGTTACTTAAATTTGGTCACAGACATCATTTTAATGTTGTGTGAGCGATGCTTGACTTATAAGAATTTAGGTCCCAGGACAAGCCACAAATTAATTAGTAATGAATATAAATAATTATATATTTGTAGGATAACGTAATAGTTATACATTACAGTTAATAATAATAGTGGTAGTGCTTGTTATAGTAAAATATAATAATAAAAATAAAATTCATTATAATTTATCGATTTTACTCTTTATTTTATTCCATACGTAATAAACCTACAGTTCATTGGAAAATTATTTAATTTTGAATTTATCAAAGTTGGCCGAGGTAAAAACAGATGTTGTCAAGTGCTTTTCCTTCGCTTTTTGTCTTTGTTAATTTGTTCCCGAGGTTCCGGAATGCCGTTTCAACGCGTTTCGTCAAAAATCAAGCCTTCTGTGGAAATAACCAGTTTAGTGCACACCTTAACAATTGGACTAAAAGTCTCCACGCTTCAAGAGTTCTTCAATATGCCTTAAATCCTACAAGACGTCCAATTTTTTCAGTTGCTCAAATTCCCTTAAAACAGTTTTTTATCCTTTGATTCCATTTATTTCTCTTAGATTCTTCCTGTTTAAGATTAGTTGTAGTGCGTAACATCAGTGGGGGACCGCCCCATTGCGTTGGCGTCGCCGTGCCTTGTCAACTACAGTCCCCCTGCCTTGTCTCGATCGATTTGTGATGGCAACTGGGTGTTCGGGCCTACGAAAGATCAATTCGTATAGATTTGTATACTTCGATTGAAACATGAAGTCCGTTGACAATTGGTCAGTTTCGGCTTCGGCTTTGACGCTATCATCCAATCAGGAGATTGATCGTCATTATAGTGACGTTAGTATCCAAACAGGAGCGTGATATAGTAGATATAGAAGCTGTCAGAAACAGTATGGGACGGAATTGAGACAAATATAAAGGTATTTATTTGTTAGATTTATGAAAATATTAATCATACAATTCGTTTACAAAATTCATATTATAAAACTAATTGCCTTCCACATTGTATCACCGAATTTTACGTTTGTACAGAAATATTTACGCGAAATGTGACGGGATTTTATTTTTGTTCATTCAAAGCGGTGTTTTTAGAAATTAAAAACTGAATTTAGTATTTGAGTTTGCAATACAAATGTACACATTTCTGGACACATTCCATCCCGTTTATGCAAAGCGAAGTGTTTGAATGTGTGATTAGTTTAGTAAACAGTGCGAAAGCTCTGTTCTAGAGCATGGAAACGGGAAGTAAATTTATCCTGGCGAAACTAATACAATTGCTGAAACATTGAGAAGGATTCTGAGATGCCTTTAGTTGTGGTAAACTGCATTAAAAATCCATTAAAGAGATGAGTTCGTTTTAACGCTTAGTTTGTGACCAGACACGATGACGCCTCTCTCTCACACACACAGGCTAACAAATTTTCTTACGCAACATTTTTAGAAATTCTGTCTCCGAATAGTGGAAAGAAAAGAATATTTCACATCGCCCTGCCAAAAAGAATTAGAAATGAAGACATGAAAAAGATAACCCACATTAATTACACTGTTAAGCATCTGATGCGGTGCCACATGAAGTGTCAGCGCCTTAAATGGATTCTGGAAGTACTAAGTCTTTCAAACCCATGAACTGAATCACACTTTCCATCATCACGTTTGCTTTTCACTAAATAATAATGTAATAAAATTAGGAGTGAAAACATTGCTTTGAAACTAGGCTGCACCAAAAGAAGTATTGGAATCTGCAATGGAGAAGAAGATCAGGAAAGATATCGTCAACTTAGTATATCTTCTTAAATAAACAAAACAAGAAAAGAAATTTATCAGGAGATTTAGATTTTATTTAGTTAATTGAATAGGAATTTAATGCTCTAAACACTTACAAATAGGCATATATTTAAGAAAATAAATGGTTAATTGCCTTTCGCGTAATTACTATTTGGATTTAAAACTAAAGAAGGAATTAAAATAACAAGTGAAGAAATTATATTACGTTAGTTAATAGAGTAGTACTTGTACTTCTACTCATCCTAGAGGAGCCAATGAAGGACAGTCGCAGGAATTCACCAAGAAGATAGAATTAGTATCATCTATTTATCCAATTTCTATTTAACCAATATTCTATTTAACAAATGCTGCCGAGAAGCCCATTCAAAACTCATCAAGGCACACTATAAAATAAATTCACAGGCAAGGGAAAGTTGCCCAGGGAAAGGGATTTTGTTACCGTGGAGGGATGAGAGCGACCGCGAACGCTCGTCACGTTCGACCAATCGCCAGCGCTCGATCACAAGCGACTCCAGCGCCCGCTGCGGAGCTCTAGATAACTGGTCGGTCGCGGACGGTCGTTTTTCCACAGAACGAAGAACTCTATTTCATAGTCGATATGAGAGACAGAAGAAATTACGCGTAATGACGCAAAAATAACTTCATGCTTTTATCCGTACAATTTCTTTAAAAAAATGTATGCATAAAATAATTTGGTCAACACAATTCATTGTTACATTAATAAAATACATAGTTTATTTATTCCCTCTTGTGAATCACAATGTTCCGAGGAGAAATGGGCCTCATCGTCAGGCTAAAATTATAAAGTCTTCGACATGTCCAATTTTCAAAGAAATAAATTTATTGCTGATACTTTGGGTATCCAAATCAAGGAGAAAGAGACTGACATTGGGGGTTTATATCAATTTGGAATACTAAATACAATTTGCAGAATACTAAAATCCTTTTAATATTTAATGTCTAGTCAAGTCATATATATAGTCAAGTCATATGATTAATTAATTTATTTAATTTTATGTGCTCAGGATTTGCTATTATTTGATGCCAATACTAATATTTTATGTTACTCTTAATATAGTTTCAGTTATTCTGCTCTGCTCACGTCTCTACTTTACAATTAGTAATTTCAATAAAATTCCCTTCTAATATTTCATTACCTGTGGGCATCGATATACAACGGACTATAGCTTACCTGGTCGTATGTTGACGGGATGTCCATGCAGATCAGTGATTTCTTGAAGTTTATGTTGGACTAAGAAAATCTTTGATTGCAATTCACTGTAAATTATCAGGCTAATTTTCAAATAATAAATAAAATATTTATCGCAATTCAGTTTCTAACATTGCTTAATGAGCTGATTTTATATTAAATATCGTTTTCGTTTGTAATCCTTCATCGTACAAATCAATTTAAATGTTCGTTCTTTACTTCGTGTCTTCGCGCGCATTCAGGATTTTATCGGATGAAGAAACGCCGAATGTACAAGACCTCTTGTTTCTTTACAAATGAATGACAATCCTGAGGTAGGTCCTGTAAAATATACTCGTATGAATTTATACACTACTTTATAAGGTATCGATGTCGGTTACATGTCGTTAGGTCTTGGCTGTCCGCGTGACGCCGCGTCGTTGGCTGAGAGACCAACGCCGCGGAAGCTTACATGTACGTCGGTTACATATCGTTGAATTCAACTTCATTAGTAGATATTGGCTATGCCGACACAAACATAGCTACTACGTGGCTAGAGGTAGTAAACTTCAACCCACCTGAGACTCTAGGGGACAAGCCAGACATCTGGAGCTGCGCCGTCCTGCTGCGCGAGAGGAGAAGTGAAGGGCAAAAGCGAATGCGCGAGCGCGGCCAGCTTGTGCCTTGTTTATTTACGGGAGGAAATCTCTTTGAACTCCAGGACCGACTCGTTTGATTTTAATTACGCCTGCGTCAACAGGTACACAGTCTTACTCTATTGGCCTTGATGATAGTTCCTTTACGAAGGATCCCCCTCTCTCTCTTAAGAGCAAAGGGTTCATAATTCGTGAATGATTAAGGCTAAAAAGCAATAGAGAGCAGTAATTGCATTCCTTGATAAATTACGACATGAAGTTGGATAGCATTACAGAAAGCACGTACGAGTATAAAATCGATGGTGTAAACCCTGCGGAAAGGCACAGTTATGCCGTGTTTTGCGACGTAAAAAACTGTGTGTAATGTTCGTAAGATGTTTTGTATAAGGGAGAAATGATGCTTATCAAAAAACGAAATAATTTTAGGAGACTTAACTTCTTTCAAATCGACGGATGTGGCTAGACACCGAACGTATTGTACTCTTAGAAAATTCGGCAGCTCGCGTTCAAGAGTTTCTCTTCGAATTATGTCCTAAATCCTAAAGACGTCCAATTTTTGTCAGTTGCTTCAAATTCCTTAAAACTTTTTTTTCTTTGATTCCATTTATTTTCTTAGATTCGCTTCACGTTTACAACGGTTAGTTGTAGTGCGTAACATCAGTCCCCCCCCATTGCGTTTTTGCGTCGCCGTGCCTTGTAACTACAGGTCCCCGCGGCGCTTGTCTCGTATTCGATCTTGTGATGGCAACTGGGTGGTTAGGCTACGAAGGTTCAATTGGATGTTGTTGTTTATTCGCTTGATTTGAAACGAGTGATAAGTCCGTTGAACACTGTGGTCTCTGGCTTTCGGGCTTTGACCGTCTATCATGCAAGCCAGTGACGATCTGATCTGTCAATATACGTGAAGCGTTAGGTATCTCTAATAAGGAGTGCGTGATATATTTAGTCTCCCGATACGTAGAGAGTCAGAAATACCTATGTTTATGGTGACGGAATTGAGACCTATACTTACTAAAGGTTATTTATCTTTGCTCTTTATCTTTGTTAGATTTCTATTGAAAATATTAATCATTACAATTCGTTTTACACGCAAAATTCATATTATAAAAACGAATTGCCTTCCAAACATTGTAATCACCGATTTTAGCGTTTTGTACGGAAATATTGTTAACCGCCGAAAATGTTGCACTTCTGGTATCTTTATGTTTGATCATTCTCCTCAAAGCGGTTGTTTTTAAGAAATTAAAAATGAATTTAGTATTTTCGACCTGTTTTCGTCAATGTACAAATGCCAAATCATTTCTGCCGCGCTTATGTCCTTATTTCTTTCGTTACTTGCTTATCAACGCAAGTTGTTGAAATCGTGTGATTAGTTTAGGTAACACCTGCGTGCGTAATAGCTCGCGCTTCGGATCATGGAATCGGGAAGTAAATTTTTCTGGCGAAGACTAATATCAATTGCTGAAACATTGACAAGGATTCTGAGATGCTTTAGTTGTGTAAACTACTTAAAAGTTCCATTTAAAGGAGATGAGTTTCGGTTTTAACGCTTAGTTTGTGACCAGACACGATGATGCTCTCTTCTCACACACACAGGCTATATCAATTTTCTCAGCGCTGTCTCAACATTTTTTGAATTCGCTTGCTCTCGAATTGTGGAATAAAAGAATATTCACATCGCTCCTGCCATATGGTAGAAGTGACACACTGAACAATCGATAGATCTGCTAAACATTAATTACATAAACTGTTTTAGCTCTCTATTTGATTGCGGTGTCACAGTTTCGACGTTGTGTCAGCGCTTCAATGCGATTCTGGAATCTCTATTCTTTTTCATAACTCATGAATGAATCAACTTTTCATCATCCTACGTTATGTTTTCTCTCACTCGAATATATATAATGTAATAAAATAGGACGCTCCGAAAACATTTGCTGTTGACCTAGGCTGCACAAAGAAGTATTGAATCTGCCATGAGTAGAAGTTCATTTGAACGCAGATCGTGCTCGCTTAGTAATCAGTTCTTTTCTACAAATAAAACAACAGAAAAGAAACAGAGACATGTTTGAGGAGATTTTTAGAGTATTTTAGTTTAATCTGAATAGGAATTAATGCTCTAACATTTACAAATAAGTCAATTATATTTTTATAGAATAAATAAATGGTTAATTGCCTTTTCGCACTGTAATTTAGTGATTTGATTTAATAACCTAACTGAATGGAATAAATCAACAAGTGAAGATAATTATATTTTACGTTAGTTTTAATTCAGTAGGTTCTGCTTTATCTTTGTTACTTTCTACTCATTTTGCCAGAGGAGCAAGTGAAGGTAAGGCGTTCGAGAAATTTCACCAAGAAGATGGAACTTAGTATCATTCTATTTATTCCAATTTCTTATGTTAATTGACTCAATATTTCTATTAATGGAAATGCTTGTCGAGAAGCCCCATTTCATAAAGTCGCGAATTCATGGCTAGATTATATGCGAAATAAATTCACATGGTCAAAGGGAAAGTTTGCCCCGTGGGAAGTGGGATTTTTGTTACTCGGTGGAGGTGAATGTAGAGCGATTCACCGGAACGCTTCGGTCACGTGTTTCGATGCTCTCATATCTCCACGCTTCGATCCAGTAGCGACTTCCAGCGCCGCTGCGAGCTCTAGATTAACTGGTCGGTCGCGGAGAGGACCTCGTTTTTTTTTTCCACAGAACGAAAGAACTCTATTATTCATAGTCACTGATGAAGAACTAAGAAATATGCGCGCATATGACGCATAAAATTAAACTTCATGCTTATTTATGCCGTCAATTTCTCTTTAAAAATGTATGCATAAAAATATTTGTGTCAACAAATTTCATTGTTAACATTAATAAATACATATAGTTTATTTCATTGCTCTTCCTTCGCTGAATCACTATGTTCCGAGGAGAAATGGACTTCATCGTCTAGGCTAAAATATATGAAGTCTTCTGACATGTCAATTTTCAAAGAAATATAAGTATTGCTCGATCCTATACGTTTGGGTATTCCAATCTAAGGTTGAAAAAGAGAACTGAATTTGTGAGGGTTTTATTCATTTGGAATTATGTAAAATATCAATTTACATAATTAAATCTTTTTAATATTTAAGTCTATGTCAGTCAATATGATAATTAATTTATTTAAGTTTATGTGGCTCAGGATTTGCTATTATTTGAATGCCATTACTAAATTTTATTTGAATATTTATTTTACTCTTAATTATAATGTTTCAGTTATTCTGCTGCTGCTCCACGTCCTTCTACCTTTTACAATTAGTAATTTCAATAAAATCCTCTTAAATATTTCTTACTGTGGGCTATCGATAATCACGTGATTTAGCTTTACCTGGTGCGTATGTTTGACCAGTGCAGATTCAGTCGCACTTACTTCCTTGGAGTTCTCTATTTGTGTGGCGACCCTCCAGCAAACGTGTGTATCGTTTTGATCTGACGTGTAATTTCACTATAAATTATCTCTTAGTTATTTCAAATAATAATTAAAAATTATTGTATTCGGAATTCAGTTTTTTGAACATGCTTTAATGACTGATTTTATATTAATCATCGTTTTTCGTTTGTAACTTCTCTTCAAGTTGTACAAATCTAAATTTAATGTTCTTCTTTACTTCGTGTCTCGCGCGCATTCAGATGTGTATGGGAATGGAAGAAAACTGCCTGAATGTCCATGGACCTTCCTTTGTTTCTTTAGCACATGACATCTTGACTCTGAGTAGGTCCTGTAAAAATATAACTCGGATCGAACGATTATTACACTCATTTATAAGGTATCGATGTTCTGTTATGTCGTTAGTCTTGGCTGTCCCGCGTGACGCCGGTCGTCGTTGGCTGCGAGACCAACGCCGCGTGAATGCGTACTCAGTACGTCGGTTATCTCATATCTCCGTGATTCAACCTTCATTTAGTTCAATATTGGCTTGCCGACACAAACATTAGCCCTGAGCGTACGTGGCTAGAGTGTTAATAAACTTCACCCACCTGAGACTCTAGGGACAAGCAGACACTGCGGCTACGCGCTGTCTGCTGTGCGCAGAGTAGGAGAAGTGAAGGTGCAGATAGAGCGAATCTGTAGCGAGCGTCGGGCGCAGTCCGTTGGTGCCGTTGTTTATTTCGGGAGGAAACTTCTTGATACTCGCGGGCACGGAGCCGACTGCGTCTTTGAGTTAAATAGTCGGTCGCTGCATCAAAGCACGCGTACACCCGATGTCTAGCCATCTAGCTGCTTGGCCTTAGGATGAGTTAGTTCTTTATTACTCAAGAGCGAGATGTTCTCCCTCTCTCTCTCTTTAAGAGCAAGTGGTCATAATTCTCGTGAATGATTAAGGCTAAAAGCGAATATGAGAGCAGTTAAATTGCATTCCTGATAAATTACGACATGCGTGGATAGTCACTTACAGAATAGCACGTACGGAGTATTCATAAATTTTTCGATCTTTTGGTGTAACCTTTGGTTATGCGTGAAAGCCAGACCATTGTTTGTTGCCTGTTGTTTTGCGTCTCACGTAAAAAATGTGTGTATATGTTCGTCAACGATGATTTTGCTATAAGGGAGAATGATGCTTATCAAAAAATCTGAATGAATTTTAGGAGACTTAACTTGTCTTCAATCGACGGATGTGGCTAGACACCGAACGTATTGTATCTAGAAAATGCAAGACTTTACACATAGTTAATTTGTTAAGACTGTTGCTTGTTTTCGTTATGTTGGTCATCTTATTTGTCCCCCGTCTTCCTTTGGCTGTTTCGCTCCATTTTTCTCTTATCGTTGTTCGTGAACGACGCGGTGTTGCCTCCTTGGCGGTGACGTGCACGGCGGGGGACGGGGGTGGGGGT
>BOPP01000006.1:4655839-4668825 GCA_017312745.1 Gryllus bimaculatus
GGGGGGGGGCGGAGTGAGTGGCCGGCCGTGGTCGTGTTGACTCGATTTAGGTTGCTGGGTTGAGGCGGCAGGTCCACTCCGCCGTTTGCTGTGATTTTAAGTATAGTGGTGAGCACTAGAATAAAGCGAGCCGTTCGTTCTCTGAACTGCGCCATGCTCGTCTGTGCTACAGAGTTCTTAAGCACAAATGGTGTTTGTTTTGTTTAACTATTTTAAAATCACCTTCTCTGTGTGTGCGGGATGCGTTATTTCACGCACGTATTAGCGTAGTAACGTTCAGTCTGGTGTAATGAAGCCGCACTCATCAGAATTGTGAACAGTATGACAGCATCTTACGGAGCAACGTAATACATTAATAAGATGTTTCCAATCTATTCGTATCTATAAAATAAGAGAAAATCAATAAATTATCTTTTTTCTACTCATCTTTAAAAGCAATATTCTCCAAATTTCCCAAATTTGAGCGTGAAGCCTTGAATTCTTATTTTTCAAATTTTGTGATTACAGGACCACTGTTGAGGCAATGGACTCAACCTGTGTTTTTATCTTCTTTGGAGAAGAGAAGAAAGTGCTTGTACGTGTAAGTATGGGTATGTAAGGAAAGATCGCGCATGGTCCGTGACCCGTGTGTGGTGGTACTGCTCCAGCATTCCCCTGCCGTTGATCGGAGAAACCACAGAAAACTGTCGTTCAGAGCAGCTGGTCGCCAGGATTCTCCTAAAAGTGGCAGTGTCAAAAATCCAGACACTGTCGGGACTCGAACCCTTGGACTTCCGGGTCATAGACATTGCAGTGATATCCTTTGTTGCTGTGAGTCACCTAAGCCGGTATGTGTTGAGCAGAGATCACCCGGAAAATAGCAGATCGGAACGCTGTTTTGCACAACTTTATCGCTCTGGAGCTGAATGGGAGTCACAGCCGCGGTGGCCTCTCAATATTGGCCATCCCTTTACACCTTTCTCGCGTTTCTCAGCTGATTTTATTAATTTAATTAAATAAATTGTATGTATTTAATTATTTACTAATCATCCAAGTCACTAATGCAGCGGTTTCCGAACATTTTACTTTTTTGTATACATAGGTAAACGAGGGCTAATATGGATTTAATATCTTTACCCTATATTACTTTATTGGAAAAATTATTTTAAATATATATTGTGTTAAAGCAAAGCCATTTTATAATATAATTAAAAAATTTAATTAAATGTACTCTTATGTAAATGACAGTGAACACTCATGACATGGCGTTCAAACCCAACTTAAAATAAATAAACTTAAAGATCATGTTAAAATTCAGGTATTAAATTGACGTTTTTACATAACTAATTTTCTCACACTTTTCATAGTTCTTGCAGCATTTTGAGAAGAAGAAAGGCATGAGGAATCTCTTGTATTTATGTAAATGGTGTCGATGAGTTTGCCAGTAGCTGGAGTGATATAGCGCAATGCTGATGAGGCAACTGCCTCAGTCAACTGGACGACGGCCTCCCATGTCGATGTCCTTGAAGTTGGTAGTTCAGCCTAGTAAGATACGAAGAGAATTCATCTGAGGTTGATTGGCATGATTTCTGTAAAAAACTTGTAAATTTGTGCAGGAGGGATGAGGTCCTCCACTCACAATAGTAAAGCAACTGGTGTGCAGAAGATAGGAGAGCCGTATCATTCACTGGAAATGCCGTCTGCGCCTCTCCTGCCCCTTCGACCTGCTCGTCCGCCTCCGTCCACCTCCTAGCGGAGTAGGCGCCAGCGTTCACCTCGGTCTCCTGCAAAAGCACACAAACCTTAGACAAAAATGACATAGGGGCGACAATAAATAGTCAATTATAAGTGCTAACGGAGAGACTTATTTGGTAATTTTAAAAATATAAATTAAATCTTTTGACTGCTCACTTAACACTGCTCCTGATGTGATTAGACTTTTGTCGCACATTGGGCAAGAGTTTTTTTTTGTTTTTAACACAAGTAGATGTTGCTGCACGCCAAGAAAAAATATTTGAAATAATTTATCTTTAAATCCTATTTAAAGCAGTAACGACAATACCACAACTGGGCATAATATCTTTAAAATTTATTTGTAATGCGTGGTAGTCGTCAAAGTACATACACTAGGACTGCAGTAACCTTGTAACTTGTGTAACACACTAACACGTACTAAACACGCACACATGCCAGGAGACCCGTCGGGAGCTTAGAGCTTGTCCAGCCTGGGGCGGTGCCTGGTGGGGGATAGGAGTCCAGGCGGGAGATACCTGGTTGGGGAAATCCCACTAGCCGACGGTAGGCCGGCACCGGATATTACAATACAGCGGGGGAAACCACCAACTCCAAGGAAAAACATCCACTACACTTACTGACCTAATGACTGGTAGTTGACGCACCTGGAATCACTAACAATCAATCGTAGCTAGTGTAACTGTGAACTGTGTCTTTGAACCAGAGTACTCTGCAAATCTGTGCCGAATGGAACATAGTGATCTCAGCCTCCGTGTTTCACGTAGCTTGCGACTTGCGATATTGCGTACGCAACACGTATTCCATCGTGCTGACCTCTGTGGTGAACGTCTTGTCTTGCGTGTCTGCGTGCGCGCACACACTACGAGTCTTCCAGCTATTGCAACCCCCCCGGCCTCTGTGCGTGCTTGTAACCCGTGCAAGAATATCAGCTCGTCATTAGCGTCAAGACGTCCTCTGCAAGACCATCTCTGCAAATTGTTATGGGTTTTCCTTGCAGGAGCAGTGATGCAACATTTCTGAAAAATGTTACTTGTGAATAACATCTTAATCATCTTCATGCGTGTATGTGTTGTACGACGAACTCCGCAACCAATGTTCCATTGTAAACTACCCTAATGATCTTAGAGTTTCAGTTAAAGTGTGCAATTCTACCTTTCCGTGCAGTTTGTTTTATGCACTGCACCGCGCTAATTGTAATGAAGAAACATACGTCAACAAATATTGAGTACGAATAGGAGATGAAATGAATAGTACTTGTATATTGCGGCCTCAGAATAATAAAATTCCATCTGACATTTTTGGCGTTATTCATATTTTGATATGTTCGAAGTTTGTCATATCTGCATCATACTAAAATTGTTTTAAAATAACACTGGCAGAAATTCTTCAATGATCAAACAGACACTGTTCCATTTGAATTTTGAAGTACTACTTCAAAAACCTCCAAACGTACAAACACGATCTCCAGGAAAATTCCCCCGAAGCCGGACAGAGGGGTGTCATTCTGAGGCCGAGATATGCCCCACACATTATTTGTAATCCTCATTTCGTGATTATATTTCCTTGTAAGAGTAAACGACATTGCAATAATACAGCAGTCGTCGGTGGAAAGAGGAGGAAAGAGTCGACTTGAGAATCGATTTAAGCCACTTTCTAGAGGAGAATTCTAGAGGTCGGCTGTTGTGATCGTTAATTTTCCGTGGTTCGCCGATCAACGGCAAGCGAAGGGCGTAGCAATGCCCTAACAAACGAGCCAGGTACAGCGCGCGATATTTCCTTCCCATTCCTTGTCCTATCCTACCCCTTACAAACACACTCTTACACTGACATGCACTACTTGTACGTACAATACGAAACATGTCGGGACATCAGGCGGTATCTTAGAGCTCGACCTGCCTGGGGCGGTGCCTCGTTGCTGGGAGATATCTTCTAGGGTAAAAGCCCACAATCCGACGGGTAGGTCGGCGGGAAGATCATAGAGATCCCCCGGGATAAAACATGCACTACACTTACGGAACTAATTACTTTATCAGTTGACTCTCTTGAAATCACTAATCAATGAATCAATTGAGAAGACTTACTGTTCGCTCGCCGCTCGACCCAACAGTAGAGCGCTAGCGCGCCGGCCAGTATCAACAGCAGTATCACCGCCAGAATCACCGTGTCTGTGACCGTCCTGCAAATCATTACTGTGAGTCAGAAGTGCATAGTATCTTAAGATCATATACATGCAAGTCATATACAAATGAGGTTGAATTATAAATACAGGTAGCAGCGAGCGTTTTGACAACAGTTGGCAAGAAATATTTGCTCATACGTAATAAAAACTGCAATTATACCTCACTGTCAGGCCTGCCCTCTTAATGCCAGATTCGAACAGATAATAAAACATATTTGTATGCAAATTTTACGACTTAACAGACCATCCACCGATCAGCTTCATAATCAAACATTTATTAATTTATCTCTTTTAAGATACCACTGTCATGAAGTTTGTGAGACTATAATACACCGAAGTATTTATATTAAAATTACAAAAAAACATTCGAGCTACATGATCAGTTTCTCATCTTCATCCTAGAGGAAACCAGTGGGTAGAGAAACTCCGGGGAACTCAAATAACTATACCGCCTATCACCAAAAATAAAACATATTAGCGCATTTTTATTTTGTATATTTTCATATTTCTAAGAATTTTTTCATGTAAGAAAATATGCAACGCCATATTTTAATGTATGCGTCATATTTAAGTGCATGTATTACAGGTTTTTGTGAAGAAGTGGGTCAAAGTCAGATATTTTCGTCCACTCTTTTGAAACAAAAGGCATTTAAACAATGTCAAGGCCACAATACCATCATAATAATTCTGTAGTATAGAGAAAGTGATGTATGCTACGGCTAAAAATGGTGATTTTTAGAAAAACTCGTATTTTGAGGCTCTGATACAGAATATAGTAAACACATCAATCTCTCAATGTGAAGCAAATTATTTTCTCTAACATGTTAAGTAGTTAGATTTTACGAATTATGGGTATTTGATATCCAAAAAATGGTGCTGTTTTTTAAAAACTCCGACTGTCTGTGAACAACGCTTGCCGCCTATACTATTTGTAGGATTTTTTCCAAACTGAATATTTCCTCGTCGATCTGGCTACGCGGCGAAGCTCTCCGTGTTTGAGAAATATTCTTTAAAATTTGGAGAATTTTATATTACTATAATTTGTTAATTTCAGACATCAATTGTTAAGAGACAAATTACTTACGCGCCGCTAATAAGGTAGTTCTTAAGAAGGGAAAGTTAAGTATTGCTGTGGGTAAACGAGGCGAATTTTCGGCTGAGAAACTCTTATTGCCGGGCCCTGGTGCCGAATAAGTGGGAAAATTCAGTTGCTAAATTTATAAAAACAATCCTCTAACACGTGGTATTCTCAGAATCCTTGTTCAGTGGGCTTTTGATGCAGAAAAAATTGATTACTTCTGTCTGTGAACAACGCTAACGGCTAAACCGTTCAGCTGATTTTCTTCAAAATTGACATTCTCCAATCGATCTGGCTGATGTCGCGGTCCCTTGAATATGTAACCAATATATTCATTTTGGGGGTACTTTACATGAAGCCCTTGAAACATTTTCAAAATTTCCAAAAAATGTTTCCAAGGCTTTGATCAAACTTTGTTATTGGATAGTGTGAAGCCGGTTTAAGAGAATGGTGCAGGTCTCATGTTCATTAAAAACCCTCATTTCTCTAAAATTGCAAAAGTTCAAAATTTTTTCAGCGTCTTCCTACAACTACAATGTTAAAGATATAGATTTTTTTCTTTAGTGAAATCTGTTCCTTAAAGATAGATTTCGAAATAAGGTCATGAACAAGTTTTCGAAAATTCGAGTTCTGTTCACGTAATTTTGGTTCAAATGCAGGCAATTTTTTAATTTTATTACATTTTTTCTCAAAAATGTCACCCACAATTTCGATTAAATTTTGACCTCGAATAATGCATAAGAGAATGGGGTAGGTCTCATGTTGGCTGACAATTCTGATTTTTTTAAATGGCAAAATTTCCACTATTCTGGACTCATCTGACCAAACCACAGTTTTTCAGTCGTCTAGAGACCAATCACAGGCCCAGGTGAGGCGCTGCAGACAATGTCGTGCTGTTAGCAAAGACACTAAATTAGGTCTTCTGCTGCCAGAGTCCACTTTAAGTTCACCGCATTGACATAACGGATAGGTTTAGCGTACGTCTATCATTAATTTAAGCGCTTATTTAACGCAATTTTGTCTGTTAGTACTGACAGTTCTACGCAAACACCATTGCTCTCGGTCATTAAGTAAAGGCCGTCAACCATTCCGTTGTTCATGGTGAAGGGTTATACCTGAAACTCTCGGCACACTCGGATCATTGAATTCTCTAGCTCTTTCCAATATGGAATGACAAAAGCGTCTAGCTAAAATTACCATTCCGCGTTCAAAGTCTATTAATTCCCGTTTTACGGCCATAATCACGTCAACCTTTTCCCATGAATCACTTTAATAGAAATCAATGCGTTTTCTAATGCACTGCCTTTTTATACCTATTGTTCACGATGTATATTTATCTATTGCTGTTCCATAATTTTTGTCACCTCAGTATTTACACAGTAAGAAAGTTCGTTCGAAAACCACGTAAATACATACATGTTTTCAGCTGTGTTGGAAGCTTAGGTACATCCCGAATACTTCGTGAATTACATTCATACCATAATCTTTCCATATTGCCTTGGCCTAAAAGACAACTGTAGCAATCTCTGTTTTTATTTTAGGGTTTGGACTTACTTCCACTCCCAGAACAATGGTACAAGTACCGAGTGTGGCCACGGAATACCATAGGTAAATTTTTAAAATGTCCCAGGGGCTTCGTGTAAATTACCCCCAATTTTTTCGACGCTAGATATGGCGAGATTGAATTCATCCGCTGTCTGGAAGAGAATTTTAGCAGCCGACTGCTCTGATAGGTAGTTTTCCATAGTTTCTCTGATTAATATCACGAGAATGCAAAAGCCGTACTTCACCAAATGGGCGCGATCGTTTCTTCCCCTTCCTTGGCCTATCCTCACCCGCTTCTTATACTCATACTTACACGAGCTACATTAACACACATGCCAAGAGACCGGTCGGGAGATTAGAGCATGCACCGGCTGGGACGGTGGCCTTCTGCTGGGAGATACCTGGATGAGGGAAATCCAGCTAGGTGATGGAAGGTCGGCGCCGGACCTTACCATCCGCTGGGGAAGATCACCGCCACAACTCGAGGAAAACACATGCACTCACTTTCGGGACTAATGAACTTAGCATTTGACGCATCCGGAATCACTAATCAAACAATCAATACGTCATCAATTATTGCAGGACACAAAAGAAGGCTGCCTTTACTACAATATTTAATTTCATGCAATGCTATAAGAGATCATTTCTTTTGTTGTTCTTTTTACCAGTGTGCGTACTTTTTAAAGAAGCAATTTGGGTGATTTCGTTTAGGACCATTTTTCCTGCAACAGACCTCTCTTATTTTTGAAAACCCTTTTTTAAATACGAATTCTAATTACATAGTGAAAATGATATACTCACCATTCCACGTCGCAGCATAGTTGTTCACAGCAGACTTTGAAGGGCGGGCACAAGTAAGAACTGTGTGTTTCATTTCCGGGACACTCCTCTGTGTAGCAGAATAAAATTGAAAAAATATTATACACTTACGTTGTTTTCAGACCAAATTTCATCATGCATATATTATTTAGGCTGTTAGTGCAAGCAAGCTAATTATAATAACTAATTTACTATTATTCATTTAATGTACAGTACACGCCTTGATCAGGTTTTTGTACAATAATAAAAATGTATTACTAGTTTCTATCTGCCACTCTCTTTGCTTCGCCTATTGCGCTGTCGCCACTTGTGACGTAACAATCACGTGAGCTGTATTCCCGGGGGGCGCTGGCGCTACAGACCTAACTGTTGCAAAGGAAAGGCAATGCAGAACAAATCAGTTGCTTCTTTGCCACTCGCCCGAGCAGACGTGTCCGCGATGCGCCCTGCAAATATTTTTATTTTCGACTGATTACTAGTCATTTTTCAATGAGTAACGCGAGTGCAGTGTTGATGCCTATTCGCTCGATGTGTTTCACATTAACTTTCACTAATTTGCCTTCCGGCATACAAATAAGGCAGAAAATGTGTTTGGTACTTTTGTTCTTAATCTGCCAGTGCAATACGCAAGTGCAACTAATATGGTCTGTACTATCGTTCTATACTGCCAGTGATATCTACGGGTGCAATATTTTATTAAATAGCCCGTACTAGTCAATGTGCAATATGTAACGCGAGTGCAGTGTTGATGCCTATTCTCTCGATGTGTTTCACATTAACTTTCACTAAATAAATTTCCTTCCGGCATACAAATAAGGCAGAAAATGTTTTTGGTAATTTGGTCTTGATTTGCCAGTGTTATTTATATTTATTGTTGAATGCAATGTTCTATTAAATTACCTGATGGTGACACTTATATCAATATTTTGCGTACTAGTTATAAACTGGCGATCATTATATGAACTTCCAATCCACCTCCCTCTCTCTCTCTCTCTCTCTCTCTGCTCTCTCTCAATCACAATCCATCCCTCTCTCTCTCAATCAACAATCCATCCCTCTCTCTCTCTCAATCCACTTCTCTCAATCACAATCCATCTCTCTCTCTCGTCAATCACAAAGTCATCCTCTCTGTCTCATCACAATACCATCCTCTCTCTCTCCAATCCACAATACATCCCTCTCTCTTCAATCACATCGATCCTTCTCCTCTCTCTCATCACAAATCCATCCCTCTTCTCTCATAATCACAATCCATCCCTCTCTGCTCTCTCAATCTCAACACTTTCAATCGACCAATCCTCTCTCTCTCTCAATCACAATCCATGCTCCTCTCTCTCTCTCAATCACAATCCATCCTCTCTCTCCTCAATCACAATCATCCCTCTCTCTCTCTCAATCACAATCCATCCCTCTCTCTCATCACAATCCTCCCTCTCACTCCATCACAATCCATCCTCTCTCTCTCAATCACAATCCATCCCTCTCTCTCAATCACCAATCCATCCCTCCTCTCTCAATCACAATCCATCCTCTTTCAATCAAACATCCCTCTCTCTCTCAATCACAATCCATCCCTCTCTCTCTCACACAAATCCTCCTCTCTCTCTCATCACAATCCATCCTCTTCTCTCATATCACAATCCATCCCTCTCTCTCAATCACAATCGCATCCCTCTCTCCATCAATCACAATCCCATCTCTCTCAATCACAATCCATCTCTCCTCAATCACAATCCATCCTCTCTCTCAATCAACATCCTCTTCTCTCAATCCATCCTTCTCTCAATCAAATCCATCTCTCTTCTCAATCACAATCCTACTCTCTCTCAATCACAATCCATCTCTCTCTCTCAATCACCTAATCCTCTCTCTCTCAATCACAATCCCATCTTCTCTCTCATCAGCAATCCATCTCTCTCCTCAATCACAATCCATCTTCTATCGATGCAAATCTATGCGTTTCAATGGCAATTTCTCTGCTCTCCCTCTCTATTCCCTATAGAACTACATAAGTACTTCAAAAATAATTCTTCATTTAATGGAGAAAATCATGATCTATTTCGTCAGAGCCAGTTGTCTCTACAGCAAGGAGAACACACACCTAAGAGGCATAGGAAAGTACTAGGAATAACAAGTATTCATTTTGAGTACCTGGGGGTTTAATACTTAGCAGACGGTATGTTTTTACCGATAATATACGAAAAGAATGTGACGAAATTAAAAACCATGAAGTAAATAGAACATTATAGCTATACATAGTAGGTAAATAAAGATAGAAATTTTTCTCGCAAAACTTTCATGAATCATTCATGGCGTAAGAAATGTATCATGAACAGCTAGGATTCTGGTCATAATAATCAACAATCGAGATAATCTTTGCAGTTCAAATTACATAAAACTGATTTGATTTTCTGTGTTACAATACCTGCGTTATCACATAAAAATAACAATTAGGGGGGTCAGAATGGCGCAAGACTTTCTCGTACCAGTTAGTTTCCTTGCTTTTTTAGTCTGGGCTAACTTTCAGTTATATCCCATCCTTTTCTCTGCTGCTTCTGGGGCGCCGAAAACACATTTTTTCAGAACCTTATTAATAGAATTGAAATACGACTTTGAGAATATTACAGAAGGGTGAAATCGTGACCAACATGGATATTATAATTGGAAAATTTGGAAGCCTTTTTTGACGAAAATTTCGGTTTGAAACTTATCTGAAATGCGCATTTGGAAGCACATTTTCAACCCATAACTTTTTAGTTTTCGAGAAAAATCATTAGAAAATCATTTTGAAGCGCTTTTACTAAAATATGCAACAATGTGCACAATTGGCCCGCTAATATAAATATCAATAGGAGAGAGTTAAAAAATCTTCTGTATATTTCTTGAAAATAAAATCGTAAATGAATACATCAATGTTGCGTTTGGCACGTTATTCCTGTGCAGTATTCATACAAATGTGTGAAGTCGTTTTCGAGAAAATGGCATCTGACGTTCTGAAAATGCGGAATTTGATTTCATTTACCAAGAAAACGTAATTTTTGGAGAAACTTTGAAGAGGCATCATTCAAGAACTTGAGCTCACAAATGCAATTATATATACAATTCGCCGATAATGAAAAATATTAACGACGCGAGAGATATTGCAAAAAAAATTTGTGTACTTAAGAAAACCCAAGACTACAGCGAATTGACGTTTATATAGTCTTGTTTACAGTGGATTTAGCACTATGCTGGAAGAAAAGTTAAAAGAATAAAATTGAGGCGTTTTTTAGAAATATTTTCAATATTTTTTCTCTTCGCCACAGCTTTCGCAGCAGAGAGAAAGCTATGTAATGCTACGGGAAAAAGCGAATATTTCGCAAAAAATCTCTTATTACATCCCTACAATCATTAATTCTATTTTAAATTGCGTTCGTTAATTGAGTTAAATGTGAAAACGAATAAGACAATTTCGCTTTGCATAATATGTGAAAATGAGCCTATGCGTGTAAAAAGCGAGTGATGATGAATATAACAATTGTATATTTTAATTATTATATTTTCTATCCATTTTCATTATTTTGCTAGCGTATCAAGATTGTTAATTTGCAAAGTTTTATCCCATATGAATTGCCGTCATAGTTACTTGTTGGCAAAATTTTTGTTGGTAACGCGAACTTAAAACAGAAGCGATAATGACGACGCGTTATAATGGAACAACTAATTTTATTTACATTTAGCTGTATTGTTTTGTTTTCTTCAAAAAATTACAGAAATGTAATTTTTTGCAATCTCTCTCACGTAGTTAATATTCGATTTGTATAGAGTAGTTTAAACACTGTGTATAACACTTTGTGTAACGCTAGTTAAAACAAGTGCTTCAAATGAAGTATTATTAAGTTTCTCGATAATTCAAACGTTTTCTTTGAAAGTTTCTCGCATTTTCAGAAACTCTCAACTTTATTCTCTTACAACGGTTCCAAATGTTTCTTCAAAATTTTTGAACGAAATAGTGCTAAATGGACTCTTGGTAAATGCCACTTTTCTGAATTCTTTGGTTTTCAAAACATTACATGAAGTAATTTTATTAAAATCTTTCGCACTGTTTATTTATATACAAGCGATTTGTAATTCATTATTGCACTTTAATGCAACGTGAATACTAGTGCTTCAAATGATTTCCAATGACGTTTTCCGTAACTCAAGTTTTCTCCGAACAAGAGCTTCAAATCCGCGTCTACAGAAATGCTTAAATGCTATTTTCTCAAAATCGGCTCAGATTTTTCAACGAAAATTTACGTAAAGGACAAGGTTTACACTTTTAATAAATTCTTAAAATTATAGTTCAGTTCTAACTTTAGTGGACTGAAATTTGATTGATTTTGAAAAACAAAACAAAACGTTCTTTAGAAGATTGTAGATGGCAGCTGACAAGAGGATAATGGCAAAGCTTAAAAAGTAGTCCTTAGCAAGAAATTATAAACCAACCAAGTACAGAATATCTGCTAGAGTTGGTACCACTTCTGCAGCACCAGTTTTCTTTTATGGGCAGAAATGTGCCTTGTTATATCCGCCCCTCCTCACTGCATAAACAAATAAATATATGCGTCCGTCATTGGCCAACATATTATTTATTAAAAAAGCAGCTTTCGATGGCTTAGCCATCATCCATCAGTTTCTAGTAACAAGCAAGAAAAACTTTCCTTAATATAAATGACTACCCCCCCACACACTACAGCCTTTTTGCTTTTCTTCAGTTCTTAAGAATGTTTAAATATTAATTTTCTCAAAAAAGTGTAAACATTATTAGTAAACCTTTATTATAATTTTGTCTGATAAAATCAAAAAGAATATTCACCGTTTTTAAATGTTTTAGTTTTTTGCTTCTTGTACTAGAAAACTGATTGATGTTGGGCTACGTCATCGAAAGCTGCTTTTTTAATAATAATGTTGTTGGCAATAGACGCCATGATAACTTATTTTCATTAGAAATGTCAAGATAACCATTACAGCACCTACATTGCACTGATAAATTTAACAGTTTCGCAATTGTGTTCGAATCCTAAGTCTGGACATTAAAAACTATTGGAAAAATTATCTCGCCCAAGAAAACAAGTTTCCTTGCCTCCTTGTTCAACGTAAAACACACTGAAAACACTTACCTGAACGCAAGTCCGAGGACCATGGCTTGGAGGTGGGTATTCCGTGTCGACCCTAAAAAGTGCTGATGGGCCAATGACGACGATAACTGGCTAGGCGACTGTTTACATTGCACCGGTGCCCAACTGGCGATGCAGAGTGAAACTGACCGGGCGGGTGAGTCACAGCGCATGAGCGTACTACACTTGCGCGTCGAGAAAATTCAAGCTTCAAGGTCTTCCCATGAGTAAAGATGGTGAGACTATTGCGCGTCGTATCCTGCTTCAGCTAATGAGCTCTCAGACAACCGCAGTTTGCGTACATATCGGGAATTTTTAAATGCAGCTGAAATACCTGAAATCAAATAATATTGTTATCTTAGTCATTGAAACATGAAGCATTTTCTACGGGTATTCTTCGGCTTAAGTACGCAGTCTTAGAAGAGAGGAGTTATATAATGCATGCGGCAAAAGGTGCGAATTTATCGAAGAACAAACTCTATTGACGGTTATA
>BOPP01000006.1:4668850-4682435 GCA_017312745.1 Gryllus bimaculatus
CTTTTCATTTTCGACTGATTACTAGTCAGTTTTCAATGAGTAACGCGAGTGCAGTGTTGATGCCTATTAGTGTTGATGCCTATTCGCTCGATGTGTTTCACATTAACGTTCACTAAATAATTTGCCTTCCGGCATACAAATAAGGCACAATGTGTTCTGTATTTTTGTTGTTAATCTGCCAGTGCAATACGCAAGTGCAACTAATATGTTCTGTAATATCGTTCTTAATTTGCCAGTGATATCTACGAATGCAATATTTTATTAAATGGCCTGTACTAGTCAATGTGTAATATATAACGCGAGTGCAGTGTTGATACCTATTCGCTCAATGTGTTCCACATTCACTTTCACTAAATAATTTGCCTTCCGGCATACAAATAAGGCACAATTCTTTTTGTACTTTTGTTCTTAAACTGCCAGTGCAATACGCAAGAGCAACTAATATGGTCTGTACTATTGTTCTATACTGCCAGTGATATCTACGAGTGCAATATTTTAATAAATGACCTGTACTAGTCAATGTGTAATATGTAACGCGAGTGCAGTGTTGATGCCTATTCGCTCGATGTGTTTCACATTAACTTTCACTAAATAATTTGCCTTCCGGCATACAAATAAGGCAGAAAATATGTTTGGTACTTTGGTCTTGATTTGCCAGTGTTATTTATATTTATTTTTGAATGCAATATTCTATTAAATTACCCGATGGTGAAACTTATATCAATATTTTGGATACTAGTTATAAACTGTGATCAAATACGCACTTCCTCTTCTCGTGATATGTTAGCATGTGCAAACTGTCGCGTATCATAACTATAGTTGCACGTAACAGCAATTGCTGAACTTAACATTCTGGTGTCAGCAACTCATGCCGTTTCAACAATGCACTGCATACTTCTTAACAAGCCCTAATTCATGGGCACAACGCTATCCAGGTGGTATTTGCAACGTTGTTGCAACGTTGGAGTCTGCAAGCCGTGCTGCTAGCGTAACTACGTCGCCTGATCATCCACGATGACTGCATTGCTCAGCACCCGTACGAGGGAGTAGGGTCGCGCCCCGATCGCCACTGCAGGCAGTAACAACTCTACGCACAATCGTCAGAGAATTTTCGGAGAGAAAAGAACCTCGACCAATTTGCGATTTGTAAGCTATCTGAGGATCGTTTGGGGAGGGTCAAAACATCATTCCACACCAACAGTCCACTCGCTCGACCCAACCCATCCATATATGATATTTGGTTTATCATATTCCGAATTTATAAGTATGAAAATTGAAAGCTGATTGTGACGAGAGATTTCTTTTGTTATCCAGTTCACAAAATACCAGTATAAACAAAATATGTAAGCTGATAGTAATTTATCTACAAATTTAAAACGTCTGCAACTAACCAGCAGAACATAAGAAAAGAATACAAGGATATTAACTCACAACTTTGAAACGTCAAAGAGAAACGTAGGGTGTTTCTCAGCAACTTACGTCTTAAAATCATCACATTATACAGTGTTATCGAAAATATTCTCTCAATCACAATCCATCTCTCTCTCTCAACCACAATCCATATATCTCTCTCTCAATCACAATCCATCTCTCTCTCTCAACCACAATCCATATATCTCTCTCTCAATCACAATCCATATATCTCTCTCTCAATCACAATCCATTGCTCTCTCTCAATCACAATCCATTGCTCTCTCTCAATCACAATCCATTGCTCTCTCTCAATCACAATCGATTGCTCTCTCTCAATCACAATCCATTTCTCTCTCTCAATCACAATCTCTCAAAGCTGTTTCGTTTAAACATTTGAATTAAAAATGTGTATTTTTTAAGTTCGTTTAAGATTTTTTCAAATGGTAGTTGAAGTGTAAGACAGAAATTACCATATTATAAGATTACACAGCATTAACAAAATCGGAAAAAGTACGTGCTGATGGAGCATCACTAGTTTTGAAGTTAAGTAGCTATCGCCATTTTGGTCGAAATATGGGCAATATTAAAAATATCAAAAATTATAATTAGTCCAAAACACTCCAAAGTCTTTCTTTAAACTAGGGTTTGTACCAAACGCACTGTATTAGATAGTATAAACAACATTTAGCTGTATTGTTTTCTTTTCTTCCAAAAATTAAACAAATGTAATTTTTTTTGCAATCTCTCTCACTTTGTTAATATTCGATTTGTATAGAGTAGTTAAAACTTTGTTTACACTAGTTAAAACAAGTGCTTCATATGAAGTATTTTCTCGATAATTCAAACGTTCTTTGAAAATTTCTCGCATTTTCAGAAACGCTCAAACTTCATTCTCTTTAAACGGCTCCAAATGTTACTTCAAAAGTTTTGAACGGATAGGGCTAATTAATAATAGGTAAATGCAACTTTTCTTAATTCTTTTGGTTTTCAAACATTACAAGAAAGTAATTTTATTGAAAATCTCTCGCACTGTTTATATTTATATTACAAGCGATTCGTATTCATTATTCCACTCGTGAGTATTAGTGCTTCAAATGATTTCCAATGAAGTTTTCCGTAAACTCAAATTTTTTCCGAACAAGAGCTTCAAATTCCGCGTTTACAGAAAAGCTTAAATGATATTTTATCAAAATCGGCTCCAGAGTTTTCAACGAAAATTTACGCAAAGGACAAGGATTTACACTTTTATAATATTCTTAAAATTATAGTTCAGTTCTAACTTTAGTGGACTGAAAATTTGATTAATTTTGAAAAACAAAAACAAAACTTTCTTTAGACGATTATAGATGGCAGCAGGCAAGAGGATATGGCAAGACTTAAAAAGTAGCCCACAGCAAGAAATTGGAAAACCAACCAGTAGCAGAATATCTGCTGTAGCTGGTGCCACTCTGTAGCACCAGTTTTTTTTATGTGCAGAAATATGTGCCTTGTTGTATCCGCCCCTCCGTTCAAGAACTACTTCACTGATAAATTTAACACGTTTCGCAATTGTGTAAATTCTAGTCTGAGAGACATTAAAAAACTATTGGAAAAACTTCGCCCAGACAATTCCTTCCTTCCTTGCCCCTTGTTCAACGTAAAACACACTGAAACACTTACCTGACCAGTCCGAGGACATGGCTGGATCTGGGTATTTACGTCGATCCTAAAAGAGCGATGGCCAAGACGACAACGACGCTGGTAAGCGACGCTTGCATTGCACCGCTGCACTGGACAACTGGGAATGCAGGGGAAACTGACCGAGCGGGTGAGTCACAGCGCATGACGTCACTACACTGCGCGTCGAGAAATTTCAAGCTTCAAGGTCGCTCCATGGAGTAAAGAGATGGTAGAGCTATTGCGCGTCGTATCCTGCTTCAGCTAATCAGCTTCAGACACCAGTTTGCGTCACAATATTAGCGGGAATTTTAAATCCAGCTAAATACCGAAATCAAAATGTTGTTCCAAGTAATTGGAACATGAAGCATTTTACTTTCTCGGTCTTAAGAACGCAGTCTTAAGAAGAGAGAGAGTTATATAATGCTGCGGCACAAGGTAACGAATTTTCGGCAGAACAAACTCTTATTGCCGGGTTATATTGACAAAAAAGTGGATAAATCCAGTTACTAAATTTAGAAAAAAATCCTCTAACACGTGGTGTAACCAGAATCCATTTTTCTGAATCATGGATACCGAAAAATTGATTGACCGCAAAACGTTTTTCCCGCCTGTCTGTGAACAACGCTAGCGGCTAAACCGTTCAGCCGATTTTCTTCAAACTTGCATCCCTCAAACGATCCGGCTGATTTCTCGACCCCTTGAATTTGAAATTGACATTTTTATTTGTGCGCACTTTAGATGAAGCCTCTGGAACATTTTCAAAATTTTCAAAAAAATTGTTCCAACGTTTTTGATTAAATTTTATTATTGGATAATGTGAAGGACGTTTAAGAAACTGATGCAGGTCTCATGTCCATTGAAAACCTTGATTTTTCGAAAATTGCAAAATTTAAAAAAATGTTCGGCATCTTCCTTCAACTAAAATATTAAAGATATAGATTTTTACCTTAAAACCTGTTCCTTAACATATATTTTGAAGTAACTGTACATGCCAACGATTTTGATTGAATTTTCACCTCGGATAACATATAGGATGCTTAAAATAATGGTGCAAATCTCATGTTCGTGTAAAATTCTGTTTTTGAAAATTGCAAAAATTCAAAATTTTTCATCGTGTTCCTACAACTACAATTATGAATATAAACATTTTTCTTAACGTTTTTATTGGAAACAGATCTTCAAATTTTACTATGTTCAATTTTTCGAAAATATGAGGATATTTTGCGAAATTTTATGTAAAACAGGCAATTTTCTTTAAAAAATTTTTTTCTTAAAAACGACACCAAATTTTGAATTAAATTGTATCTTAGATAACGTAAAGGACGCGTAAAAATGGTAGAGGTCTAATGTTCGTTGAAATGTCTGATTTTTTGAAAATTTAAAACAAATAATTTTCGGCCTTATTCTACAACTACAATTGTGAAGATACAATTTTTTTAAATGAAAAGTGTTAATTAAGAGCAGTTTTTCAAATAAGATCAATTTGAATGTTTCGAAGATATGAGTAGTTTTTGTGCAATCGCCCGTTCCGAACACCGCCGACACAATCGTCCGCTCCGAACATTATGCGCTTCATGAACGTAATATAGGTGATTACAGGAAATTGGATGCTGCATAAGTTAAAATTTGTGTATTATTTCATATTTCTTTGGTCATTTTTTTATATTCGAGCTTTTGTTATATGTTTACACATTAATGTGTCAGAAACTATGTAAAACCTATTTACAATATATTAAAGAAAAATTGCTTGCCTTCAAGGAATTTCTTATCGGAATGCAAGAATGACATTTCTCGCCGCAAGACAACGTGAATTACGTCTCATTGTTGGACATGATTTAGCTGTACGGAAGGCAGTTATAATTGTCAAATTTGTGTTGATATCTGCTGGAAAATATTTAGTTTTCACACCAAACGTTTTACGATTTGTAATGAGTTTTACAAAAATGATGAGATGTGATTTAGAGAGGATTTGTGGTATTACATAACTTTACTAAGAGCGAGAAGTACAAGATGTTTTAGCATCACTAGTTGTAAAATATTGCATCCTTTATTTCAATAACACCTTCATCGTGTTATGTTTGGTGAAGCATCGTTAATAATTGTCACTTTATTCCACTTCAAAATGTTTCTCAACACTTCTCGTCCTCCATGCAACATAGCGATCAGCATCTGGTCTGAGTTTTCAAACGAAGTGCCCGTGTTGTGGTCACGTGATTTGTGACGCAAACTGAGGTTGCGCAGATCGAGCAAAAATCTGTGCGCGGGAGTATCTAACACATCTCTTTCCACCAGGGGTCATGTCAAGCGAGTGCGGGGTAGCAACGCAAGCGATGAACCGTGGGGAAAAACGAAAATTTTGTCACAAGTCAAAGCAAAGCCGATTAAGAGCAAGTTAACTAGGAGTTTTGAAGGGAGCAGACTTCTATTCTGAGATCAACTTTACCAAAATTGAAAAAAATGAAAATAATAGATCTAATAATACATTGAGTGGCATATCTAACAATATAATTGATTCCTGATGTACTTCGGATGACAATAAAAGTTGTTACACGATACTACCAACGCCTAAACACAGAATAATATTATAAAAAAAACAACCAAAAGTTGGACTGTCCATTATGTTACTGTCCATCGAATGAGTGAGCACCTGAACGGTTTTTTCCTAGGGCTTTTTATCCAGCCGACAATAGGTTACCCTTTACACCCCGATGGGATGCATATTCGACCATACACTAGACGACATCAACACACCTGCTGCCTCCTCTGATCCGGTGTGATCAGAACGCGAAGACCTCAGCGAAAACACGTACATGAGAGACATAGGACAAACAATCACGGCAGGAACTCGAACCCAAGACCCTTTGGACCGAAGCGCTGAGTACGTACATGCTCTTCACTATCTCGGGCATCCAGGTCGGCACACCTGAAAATATTTACATTTAAATAAGCGTAGTTTCTGGGAAGTCCCCCGTAATGAATTTTGCTCTTGGAATGAAACAACGCAACAGTAGGATTATAAAAAAAGCATGCACGTTGTCATGTAACACCTCATCCGTGGCACATCGCCTGAATGCACAGCAGAAAGTTTGAAGCAAGCCCTTTTCTTCTCGGAGAGGGGGGCGGGGCAGAGGAGAGGAGAGTGGGAGAGGGGGAGACGTAGGAGAGGGGGAAGAGAGTATATCATAAAAACGAGTTTATCGGTACGATCATTTACTTACATATCGAGCGATGCGGTCATTATTGTCTGTTTCAGTGTGTTTTGTTTCGTTATGTTTGTGATTTTTAATGTTGCTATCTTTTTTTCATAAGTACATTTTCCTTGTAAAACGGTGACTGGACGGTGGCACGGACTGGTGTTTTATGGGTAAAGACTGGTGCCTTTCATGCTATGAGACCTAGGTTTTCCTGTTGGTGCGTCAATTCCTACCTGCGTCTCCGGTCCTTCTTAGGAGTGTTTTCCTCTCTGCTGCCTTGTACCCTGCCAGGCGTTGCCGGATTTGCGGGGTGTAATGCAGGCGGAGAATGAAGACGTCAAAATCGCTTCTTTCCTCGCTGTCTAATTTATTTTAATTTATATTCTGCGAGTTTCGATCAAATGTCTCACGAGTACAAGTGCTGCACTGTAGACTCCTATCTTATTAATTCCAAGAATGTCCATTTAAAAGGCCGAACATTGCCACCGTCGGACGTGTCCCAGGTCATCAAATGATATCACTGCAGTGCCTCAGGGACGTAGAATTCGAGTCCCAACGATGGCAGGATTTTTGACTTTAGCAAGGTTGAATTTAGCCGCTGTCAGCAGGAGAATTCTAGTGGCCGGTACTCTGATCGGTAATTTTTCCGTGGTGTCTCCGATCAACATCAGAAAGTTTGAGCAGTACCTGATCAACGAGCCACTGATCGCGTGAGATCTTTCGTTTCTCATCTTTGTCCTACTCTCACCCATTACTAACACACACTTACACGGACAACACTAACACACATGCCGGGAAACCAGACGAAAACTTAGTGTTAGAGCTTGTCCCGGATGGGTGATGCCCTACTGATAGGAGATACTTAAGTCACAGAGCGGCGATGGATTCTAAATAAGATGCGCTAATAGTAGCGATCCCATTACACCTTTCTCGCTGTTTCTTAGCTCCTTTTGCTAATTTAATTAAGTAAATTGTATGTATTTAATTATTTACTCACTAAAGCAGCGGTTCCAAACATTTTACTTTTTCCTGTACGTAGGTATATGAGGAGTAATATATTTGTTAATATCTTTACACTGTATAACTTTATTGAAAAAATTATTTCAAATTTAATTTTTAATCAAGCACAACCATATTGTACTATAATTAAAAACTGCAATTTAATGAAGATGAAGCAAATAAAAGTGGAAAATCACAAACTGAGGAGTTCTAAACCAGCTTAAAACAAATAAATTTAAAATGTACATTAAAATAGCATGTAGATATTAAATTGATAACATTTGTACATAACTAATTTTCTCATAATTTTCATAGTTCTTGCAGTATTTTTGAGAAGAAGAAAGGCATGAGGAATCTGTTGTATTTATGTAAATGGTGTCGATGAGTTTGCCAGTAGCTGGAGTGATATAGCGCAATGCTGATGAGGCAACTGCCCTCAGTCAACTGGACGACGGCCTCCCATGTCGATGTCCTTTAAGTTAGTAGTTCACCCTACTAACATAAGAAGAGAATTCACTTGAGGTGGATTCGCATGATTGTTGTTAAAAACTTGGCAAATTTTCGCAGGAGGGTTGAGGTCCTCCACTCACAATAGTAAAGCACTTGGTGTGCAGAAGATAGGAGAGCCGTATCATTCACTGAAAAGGGCGTCTGCGCCTCTCCTGCCCCTTCGACCTGCTCGCCCGCCTCCGTCCACTTCCTAGCCGAGTAGTCGGCGGCGTTCACCTCGGTCTCCTGCAAAAGCACACAAGCCTGAGGCAATCTTGACAATAAATGGTCATTTGTGGTCATAAATGGTAAGTGTGGACGAAGAAGATTTTTTTAATATTAAAAATCAATTCTTTTGATTGTTTACTTAGTGCTGCACCTGATGTGAGTACACATTAGATTTAATAGAGAGACTTTCAAAAATAATTTGTAATCAAAATATTAATTTTAATTTATTCGGCGATAGTTATTTTAATTTGATAGCTTTTCTAATGAAACTCAGATAGTTATAATGTAGAGTAATTTCTTCTCAATCGAGTATTTCGGTAATGATTTATTTACTTGCTTTTATCATTGGGGAAAATGCGAATCTAGTGGACATAATAATGAAATAAGAATACGTTGGTTACCTTTTAAGAAAGTCGTTCGCAACCGAAATGTTTCACATGTTGTAAACATCTTAACAAACAGCCAATATCATTTACATCTGATGAAAAATGCGAAACGTGAGTGTAAAAACAAGCCGAAATGTGTCATACTTGAGAACACAAAATGTGAAACAGGTTTTACCAATTTGCAGCCTTCGATCATGTGAGAGGTATCTATGGTTTCGTTAGATGTATTCAGGAACTCGGAAAAACCAAAAACAATAAGCTTCAATTTTGAATTGAAAATGCAAATATCTCATTGTGATATTACTATTCTAAAGTTGCGCGTACCTACGTTATTCTATTCACTGTTTCACAGCTTACAACACAACTGACGTTCAGCGAGGACTCCATGGAAGAGGCCGCTTGCCATTGAATATGTGGTATTCACGTGTTGCGTTATGAACAGCAATTATTTGACAGTTTCGGTCTGTAAAGAATGTAATATTGACGTATACAAGAATAAAGTTTATATGGAAATATTTAATATATTGCAGTGGTAATTGACAATTTCTTTTTGCTCTTGGGGAGTGCGCCTATTACTTTTTGGTAAAACCATTCTTTTTGGTTTTATTCAGCGGCAGTTTGGCTGCTGCCGGCCCTGTGGTAGAGATTTATTTTCTGGAAAGTTAAAGTCGACATTGATTGTAGTTTCTTGATGTTTCGGGATCAAGTAATTAATTTATGGTTATCACAATGAAAACATATCTCGCTTAGTGAATATTACATTGTAAGACACACTGAATTATACGAATATATCGTAGAGGTATTTCATCCGATTACTGATCGTCATGTTTCAGTGAAAGGAAATCCGGCATTGCTTACAAATATGGATATAATTCTTCGTAAAGAAGGTAAGCAAGATTATTAAAGAAACAAGAGCCTTCGTCGTTTGTCGAATTATTTGACTGAAGTTAATCAATTCGAGACTCCACAGATTCTTGGACGGATGACTGTCTGGGAACCCCGGTTACTAACGGCGTTGAGCCCCTGGCCAACGGATAAAAGGCACTGACTGACTGCGACATGACGAAACAAAAAGTTAAATGAGAATTACTCCAATACGTTCAATGTCAAGAAGGATTGAGATGTATTGCAAAGACGCAGCAAATTAAAAAGAATAAAAATAAAAAAAACAAAAAAACTGTGATGTTTCAACAAAACATGTAAGGAATCGCTCAAAAATCAATAATTAAATTAAACATGAATAATTTTGGAGTACCGTAGGATCTCATCAAATCACTATCTTCAAGGTACTTTGAGTTAAGAGACATAAAATATAGTTGGATTTAAATTTTTACATGAAAGGTTTTCTCCGAAATATTGGTCTAAGAAAAAACGAAAAAAAATCTTCAATGTACCCCTCCTAACAGAAACAAATATACGCGCGACATATTTGTGAATCTCACTTGTTTGTAAAGGAGTTAAATCACTTTTCGTACATTAACAATTAACAAAATTCTGATATATAATGCAAAATTGCATTGCAAACAAGGACAAGACAAAATTTTGTTGTAGCTATTTTCTAGTAATCTGTGGAGAAACCTAACGTTTTTATATATATTATCCGACAGCTCGCATAACGCTTTTTTCTGCTGTAAAGCAGCGTTACTGGGAAAGAAAAGGTTGCCCGAGGGTTTAAATTTTAGCAAATTATTGTAACTTGTTTGTAACTTTTCAATATACGTCTTATATTATTGTTATCTGAATTTATTCTTATTTCACTACGTCACAATGTTTGTGTTGTACGGAGGACTCCGCAACCTATTTTCGATTATAAAGTGCCCTAATCTAAGAGTACCAGGCAGTGTGCGCAATTCTACCTTTCAATGCAGTTTCTATTATCCATCGTACTATGCTAAAGTAATAAAAACATACTATGTCAACAAATATCAGTACTCATGTTTGTAGTTTCTGTGTCAATATTGAGTGCTTATAGGATATGAGCAGGAATAGTATATTTTATTCTTATAATGCCAAGATTCAATTTGACATTTTAGGCCAAAACGTTTTTGACATGTTCAAACTTTGTCACATCTTCATCACTAAAATAATTTTGAAATAACACTAGCAGAGGTCCTTCAGTGAATAAAACTAACGTTGTTAAATTTACGTTTTTTTATTTTTATTTGAAAACTTCAAACTAACAAAATATTTTCCTATAAATTTCCCTTAAAGCCAGAAGATCCATTTCATTTTCAGACCAAGATATGTCTAAAAAATAATGTATAAGTCGCACTATTTGACGCATATTGCCTTGTAAGACCATTTTTAAAATCTGAATAACATACAATTATACAGCCGCCGTCACTAGAAAGCGATAGAGAGAGTGTCCATTAAGAAGACTTACTTCTCGATAGCCACTCGAGACACCAGAAGAGGAGTCCGCCAACCACCATCAACACCAACAGCGCCGCTAGGATCGCCTCATCCGCGTCCGTCCTGCAAACCAAAGCGCGTTGTTCATACATTTTATTTACTCGTATTTATTTCATTTTTATTTTATAATTTTTTTCGAGAGTAGGGAGACTTTGACCACGCGGTCATGCACCCTACATTTACCAGGGTTCAGAAACATCATCTCGGCGGCAGGTGCATGTAATTTTATCAGGGAATCGGTATGTAGCTGGATTCGATTTTTATCCCCAAGGGTTGTTAGCCCTGGGGACATGGAAGATTAAATTATGATGATAGCGAGGGGTGAGAAGACGACACACACACACACATATACAATACACCCATGCCCAAGGTGGAATTAGAACACGCGATCTTCTGGTCCGTGACCTCTATCGTACTACAGCCTTCGCAATATCGGCCATTTAATCGGCTTTTTTATTTTTATTTTCATTTATTTAATTTTTCTAAATTTTTTATTTTTTATATCATTATTTATTTAATTAACGTCACAAACAGTTAAAACTGTGTGATGCACTAAAGAAACAGTTAAAACTGTGTGATGCACTAAAAAAAAAGTTTTGTGGAAGCCACAAAACGACTACCTTGGCTTCCATCTAGCAGACAACTGATGATGATGGCTAAGCCATCGAAAGCTGCTATTGAATTAAAAAATATTGTAGGCAATGACAACATCTTTAATTATTTTAAAAATGCCAAAGATATCTTACCACAACACCTATATTGATATCTTGAGCTCATGAATCTCTGCTGACATAGAAAGTCATGCAAATTAAGTTGATAGCAACGAGAGTCATGGCACGATTTAGAGCAAAAATCGCTCCTTGGTAAATAAAACTACTGTGAAATCTCCAGTATGACCAGCCCTCTCAATGATCGATTGGAACGGACAATAAAATATACATCTTTTGTGCAAATTTTAGTCCTGTTAACAGATCATCCATCTCGCGGACCACCGACAAGCATCTTAATCGAAATGTTTTCGAAATTTCGAATTATACAGGATACCGAATTATTAATTTGAAATATAAAATTGTAAAAAGCATTTACACGACATGACTTGTTACTTAGCTTCATTCTCGAGGAAATCGGAGGGTGGGGGAATTCCGAGAATAACCTGAATTCCGTGAATACTAATAAACTCCGGCTGCTATTAATCTATCACGGCTTCTCGCTCCATTTCAGTTTCATTTCTTCTACTGAGACAAAAAATATAAATAGCTTGAATTAACACACTATTCCTTACCTTATCTTCCTGGAAGAACATCTGTTGTGGCAGAATATCACAATCGAAAGTCAGGGTTCCCTCATACCACGTGGGTGTTTGGCTTGCGTCCGGAATTTTAGTCAGACGTTGGCCCAAGACCTATCATTTGATGTTTTTTATTGTTTAAAGAAGTGCGAGAAAAAGGAGGTTGTAAGGTCATAATAAACCTAAATGACAAACGACACTTCAAAGAAAATGGAGGTTTGTTACCTCTAGATAACTATTTGGAGTAATAGAACTGAAAATGATTAAAATTTTTTTTAGAGAGGTGCATCTTTAAATGCTTTTTTTAAAAAAAGGTAGTAAATAATTGTAAAAAGACATTACGTCAAAAAAGAAAAAAAAACAACAAAGTTAAACTTAGTCTAAATGTTAAACGCAAACAAATTGAAGTTTGTTTCTTGAAAATTATTTCAGCTGGCATTATCACTCCTCGTTCTGAACTGTGTGTTTTTTCTTGCCAAATTTAAGTTGAACATTTACAAAGCTGTGTTTCTGGTTGGTAATATCACCTTATCAATTTTTTTTAACGACAGCGTTGAGATTTATTGATTATTTAGTTTCCAGGAGTGTCAACGCCTAAGGTCATTATTCTCGTAAATGTAGTGCACCTTTTTATTGCAGGTGGTAGCGGTGACCTCCAGCTGGATGGCGAAATCTGGTGCCGAACTACATGTGGACTATCTGTTTTTCCTCCAATCAGGTATTTCCCACCAGCGGAGCACCGCGCCAGCCGGGAAAATCTCTAAGCTTCCGACAAAGGGGCCTCCAAGTGTAATGCAAGTAAATGTGGATAAATAAGAAGTGAGGATAGGACAAGGAAGAGGAAGGAAAGATTGCGCGCGGTCCGTGGCTTATATGCCGGAGTAGTAACCACGTACGCGGTCCGTTGCTTGAGCATTCGCCTGATGCTCTTCCAGAGACTGTCTGAATTCAACCTCGCTATGTGGCAAGTGTCGCAAATTCTGCCACTGTTGGGACTCGAACCCTACGACTTTCCGGTTAGAGGAACTGCACAAAAAATCTTTTCAATTGATGTGCTGGGCCTCTTAATCCGGCGTCAGCGAGGAGATATTGCTTCGGTTAAGCGGTGGTTCCAAGTGCTAGTGTGCTAGCGATTGATTAACGCGCCCCTCCCCCGGACAAGCGTGAATAAACGGTTGGGAAGATAGAATTTCAAATGAATTTTTTCTTTGGGGGAGAGTACTACACTGCTTTATTGCAGTATACAAGAAGACAGCTTTTACAGAAATATTTAATTTAATGCAATGTTTAAAGAGAGTATTTCTTTTGTTGACATTGAACAGCGTGCGTGCTATTATTTATGAAACCATTTGTGTGGTATTGTTCAGGGACTGTTTTGCTTCTGCAGGCTTTTCGTATTTATGAAAATTCTTTTAAATTCGAAGTTTTAAATTGTTTACTACGTAGAGCAAATGAAAACGATGTACTTACAATTCTGGGTCGCAGCATAATTGTTCACAGCATATCTTGTCAGGTGG
>BOPP01000006.1:4686523-4734084 GCA_017312745.1 Gryllus bimaculatus
GCGTCGGGATATCTGGTGGTCGGGCATGTGACTTTGAAGTTCGGAGTACAGGTGATATGTTTATTGGGGAAAACTTTCTTTAAGAAAGCGTATACGTTTCCTGGGGTGTTCCTGGGTGGCCCTGTTTTTTCCTAGTGTCCTGACTGGATGCAGGTGACTCGGGCGCCTCGGGGGTCGGACAGGGGTCCGGGGTTTCGATTACCGCCGTAGGCATGGTTGTTTGGAATCTTGTCTACATGTATGAGTGTGTTCGCGGAAGCTTGGAGTCCCTGCTGACCTCGGGAATCGAGGCGCCGCAGTCTGTCTAGGAAATAGTTAATATGTGTGCCCCCTATGAGGGGCATGTAGGTTATTGAGCGTGTCAAGAGAGTCGGAATCGGCCTGAAAGCGGAAGGAAGCCCCGCGATGAAAATAAATACATTGAATGATTCTACTTGGAGGAACCACTATCGTTGATGATGCAGAAGCGATCTCTAAAAATGAATGAAAAAGATACCAAACACATAATGCCGGCTGAAAGAAACTGTTTAGTGTAATAATTATCTTCAAGTAATTTTACGCGATCTGAATTATTATGAAGATGTATCTTGTAATTGATGGCCGTATTAAACGTATGTTCTTTGCTTTAGATATTGAGGCAATGATCCACTTCTCAGTATTCAGTTCTCATTACACGCCACACGAGAATACCGATATTCTGTTGCGTATCATTGCTTGTTTATTACTTATACGAAATAAAGGTTTTTAAATACAGTTAAAAATTGGCAAATATGCAAATACTCGTATTAAAAAAATATTCAAAACAATATTTTCTCAAAAGCTGTTCAATTTTAATTCTCTAAACTTTGTAGTTGTATGTTAATTTCACTGTAACGGATAACCTCATTTCGGGCTGTATTCTTGTTATTTTGCAAAGAATTCAAAGAATTTATTTTTTGGAAATATCACTCTCACGTACGTCAATATTGTCACATTACTGAAGTGTTGTTTACGTTTTTGCATTTGTGGAATATCAAGTCTTTAAATATCTTATAAACGTTTATAGAAAGCTCATTTGTCAGTGAAATGACTTAAAATGCACCTATTGACTCGCCAAAAGCCAAATTTATCAAAAACTACTCAAAGAGAGAGAAGGAAGGTGAGAGCATGATGGAGATGTGAGTGAGTGGTGAGTGTGAGTGAGTGGAGTGATGTGAGTGAGTGGTGAGCGAGTGTGAGTGAGTGTGAGCGAGTGTGAGCGAGTGTGAGCGTGAGTGTGAGCGTGAGTGTGACCGTGAGTGTGAGCCGTGACGTGCAGTGGATGTGTGACGTGAGTGTGAAAGCGTGAGTGTGAGCGTGAGTGTGAGCGTGAGTGTGAGCGTGAGTGTGAGCGTGAGTGGTGACGGGAGTGTGAGCGTGAGTGTGAAGCGTGAGTGTGAGCGTGGAGTGTGAGCGGAGTGTGAGCGTGAGCGTGAGTCGTGACGTGAGCGTGAGTGTGAGCAGTGAGTGTGAGTGTGAGCGTGAGTGGTGAGCGTGAGTGTGAGCGGAGTGTGAGTGAGTTAGCGTGAGTGTGAGCGTGAGTGTGAGCGTGAGTGTGAGTGTGAGGGGCGTGAGTGTGAGCGTGAGTGTGAGGTGAGTTGTGAGTGAGTGGAGGTGAGTGGTGAGCGTGAGCGTGAGCGTGAGTGTGACGTGAGTGTGAGCGTGAGTGTGAGCGTGAGTTGGGTGAGTTGCTGAGTGAGCGTGATGTGAGCGTGAGTGTGACGCGTGAGCCTGTGAGCGTGAGGTGAGCGTGGAGGTGAGACGTGAGCTGAGTAGAGCGTGAGTGTAGCCGTGAGTGTGAGCGTGAGCTGTAGGTAGAGTGTGAGTCGGTGAATTAGCGTTGGACGTCTGAGCTAGCTGTGAGCTGAGCGTGAGCGTAGGGAGTGAGCTGAAGCGTGATGCTTCAGCGTCGAGGTGACCAGTCGACGGTGAGGGCGTGAGTGTGAGGTGAGTGGAGAGTGAGTGAGTGAGCTGAGCTGTGAGCGTGAGTTGACGTGAGTGTGAGCGTGAGTGTGAGCGTGGAGTTGAGCGTGAGTGAGCTGAGGGTGTGAGCGTAGTGTGAGCGTGAGTGTGAGCGTGGTGTGAGCAGTGAGTGTAGCGTGACGTGTTAGAGCGTGAGTGTGAGCGGGTGGAGGTGAGTGGGAGCGTGAGCGTGGAGCGTGAGGAGGTGGGATGCGTGAGTCGGCATTGACTATAGGGTGTGAGCGTTGAGCTGTGTGAGTGAGTGTGAGGCGATGTAGCGTGAGGTGAGCGTGAGCGTGAGCGTGAGCGTGAGCCGTGAGGCGTGAGGCGTGAGCGTAGGACGTGAGCGTGAGCGTGAGCGTGAGCGTGAGCGTGAGCGTGAGCGTGAGCGTGAGCGTTGGCGTAGCGTGAGCGTGAGCGTGAGCGTGAGCGTGAGCGTGAGCGTGAGCGTGAGCGTGAGCAGTGAGCGTGACGGAGCGTGAGCGTGAGCGTGAGCGTGAGCGGAGCGTGAGCGTGACGTGAGCGTGAGCGTGAGCGTGAGCGTGAGGAGCGTGATGTCGTGAGCGTGAGCGTGAGGTGAGCGGTGAGCGTGAGTGTGAGCGTGAGTGTGAGCGTGAGTGGTGAGCGTGAGGTGAGTCGTGAGTGTGAGCGTGAGTGTGAGCGTGGAGTGTGAGCGTGAGTGTGAGCGTGAGTGTGAGCGCTGAGTGTGAGAGTACTAGTAGCGTGAGTGTGAGCGTGAGTGTGAGACGTGAGTGTGAGGAAGTGAGCGTGAGTGTGGCTAGGTGGCGTGAGTTAGCTGAGGTAGCTGGGTTGAGTGGAGTTGAGCGTGAGTGTGAGCGTGAGTGTGAGTCGTGATGGTGAGTAGTGGAAGCGGTGAGGTGGCGTGAGCGTGAGCGTGAGCGGTAGCGGAGCGTGAGCGTCGAGCGTGAGCGTGAGCGTGAGGCGTGAGTGAGCGTGCAGCGTGAGCTGGCGTGAGCGGTGGGAGCGTGAGCCGGAGCGTGAGCCGTGAGCGTGATGACGTGAGCGTGAGCGTGCAGCGTGAGGAGCGTGAGCGGCTGAGCGTGAGCGTGAGCGTGAGCGTAGTAGCGTGAGCGTGAGCGTGAGCGTGAGCGTGAGCGTGAGCGTGAGTAGCGTAGTTAGTGTGAGGTGAGTTGTGAGCTGAGCGTGAGCGTGAGCGTGAGCGACGTGAGCGAGCGTGAGTGGACTCACACTCACACTCACGCTCACGCTCACACTCACGCTCACACTCACGCTCACACTCACGCTCACACTCGCTCACACTCGCTCACACTCACTCACACTCGCTCACACTCACTCACACTCACTCACACTCACTCACACTCACACTCACTCACATCTCCATCTCTCTCACCTTCCTTCCTCTCTCTTTGAGTAGTTTTTGGGATAATGGCTTTTTGGCGAGTTTCAATAGGTGCAATTTTAAGTTCATTTTCACTGACAAAAAGTGAGCTTTCTATAAACTTTATAAGACATCATTTAAAGCACTTGTATTCACAAATGCAATAACGTAAACAACACTTCAGTAATGTGACAATATTGACGACGTGAGAGTGATATCAAAAAAATACATTTTTGAATTCTTTGCAAAATCAAAAGAATACAGCGAAATGAGGTTACTGTTACAGTGAAATTAACAATACAACTACAAAAAGTTTAGAGAATAAAATTGAAGCAGCTTTTGAGAAAATATTGTTTTGAATATTTTTTAATACGAGTATTATGCATATTTGCCAATTTTTTAACTGTATTTAAAAACCTTTATTTCGTGTTAAGTAATAAACAGCAATGATACAACAGGAATATCGGGTATTCTCGTGGCTGTAATGAGAACTGAATACTGAGAAAGTTGGATCATTGCATCAATATCTAAAGCAAAGAACATATGCTGTAATACGAGTATAACTTACAAGACTACATTCATTAATAATTCAATCGCTAAAATTACGGAAATAATTTATACACTAACAGTTTCTCTTCAGGCCGAGCATTTGTGTTCTGTATCTTTTTCATTCTTTTTAGAGATCCTTCTGCATTCCAACGACTAGTGGGTCCTCCAAGTAGAATCATAATGTATTTATTTTTCATCCGGGGGCTTTTTCCCGCTTTCAGCCGATTCCGATCTCTTGACGTATACCTACTATGCCCCTCATAGGCACACATATTAACTATTTCACTAGACAGACTTGCGGGCGCCTCGATCCGAGGTCAGCAGACTCACAAGGCCTTCCGCGAACACACTCATACATGTAGACAAGAGTCAAAACAACCATGCCTACGGCGGTAATCGAACCCGCGACCCTTCCGACCGAGGCGCCGAGTCACCTCAGCCATCCAGGTCAGGACACAGGAAAAACAGGGCACAGGAACACAGGAAAACGTATACGTTTCTTAAAAAAGTTTTCAATAAACAACACTGTACTCGAACTTCAAAGGTCACATTCGACCACAGATACTGCAAGCACTGACATTCGTAAGCAAGTAACACAAACAAAATGATTCGATGCGATTATATAGCGTGCGTATTTAGTGCATACAAATTTAACATATATTGATCTGAAGGCCAAATTTACTACGTTTTGAAACGATCAAGTCTCTGGATTTAATATTATTGGATATATCAATATTTAATTCATTTTTAATGCATCTCATATACTTTTATAAGATGTACTTTTATAAGTTGTACGTTCGAAAAGTATAAATAGAATTCCGAATTATGGAGTAAATGCATATTCATCTGTATGTACTCACATGATAGATAATTTATGTAGTAAATGTACAGTTATTGGAAATAAAACGCGTTGAAACACTCACCTGGCTCAGGCGTAACAAACAGGGCGCTAGAGGTGAGTAGGCACATCGACACTAACAGAGCGACGCCCACGACGCCACCGGTTCGCGTCTCTGGCATTGCGCCGACTACTGGAAATGCAGCGGAAACTCTACTCCGGTTTAAACCGAGTCTCGAGGTAGACGGTCGCTCCAATCAAGAACTTCGTTATGACTTAAACTGTTAGTACTGGAGCTCTCGATAGGATGGCGATATCCCCTTCTCCTTCTAGCTTGTGACCTTGAGGTGCTACTCTTTTTAACTCGGAGTATAGCCAAGAGGCGGGTCATAGCCCATGACGTCACTAGACTGCGCGTCACGAAATTGCACTTCGAACGCCAGGCGTGTGCAGTTTTGCCGCTCAAGCCAAAGCACAGTGGGGGAAAAACTGGAAAGCTGGTCAAAAGTCAAAGCAGGTGCCAAGCGAATAGGAGCAAGTTATCTAGGGGTTTTGAGGGTAGCTCAATGCTAATCGGAATTCAACTTTACCAACGTTTCTAAACTGAAAATAATAGAAATAATATACACTGCATATCTAACTAAATAATTAGTCTGACTCCTGATCTCCTTCGGATGACAATAAAAGTGGACATCTACTGGATGTTAATTGCGATTCGATTCGACTAAATACGGAATAATATTATGATGAAAAACACAGCAATTGAACTGTCCGTAATCCAGCTTCGAGACATATTGACTTTCAACGCCTGCTATATATAATTATTCCGTATTTTGCTGTTAATGGAAATACATTTAAATTGCACCTGAAAGATATGTAGAATCAATACGCATACAATCTATTTAAAACCTAATGGAGCTACAGACTTTTTCGTATTAGTTTCTTATTTCCTTTGGTCTCGGCTAGATATTTGGACTTGCCACATACTCTAGCCAGCTGCCATCTATCGCCACTCAAAGTACGTTTGTTAAGACATTTTCTAAAATTTTGAGTTTCCTATTTGTAGAGCGAAAATATTATTTCAAGAATATTAAGTAACAGAAAACCTTGTCCTATATGGCAATTTTCTTTGAGAAAATTTCGAGCCGTTTAAAAAAAAGTGGCATTTAAGCGCTCTTGTCAATTTGAAATTTGAAGCTCTTTTTCACAGACAAATTTTGAGTTTTCGAAAAACTTCATTTTAAGTTATTTTAAGTACTTTAACGGACAAATACAAAAGTGTTTACAAATTGATGGAAATGTGCATACCAACGGCGTGAGAGATGTTTCCAAAAATTTACATTTGTGTAATTTTTGAAAAAAGAAAGAATAGAGCAAAATAGCGTTTATAAAGTACAATTAGAACTATCCTTACCAAATGTTTAAGGATCTGCAATGATGGAAGATTATTGTTGGTTTCTTGACAGAGGGAGTAAACAAGAATACCGAAGTACGTGAAAGGCGGCCAAGCATTTTGAAAGCGAAGCCAAAAAAAATGCGGATTCTCTTCTATGATAATTTTCCAATATTTTGAAGTCGAATATACGTATTTACAGTTTTTAAAACATGTTCCTTGAGCCTCGATATAGAAGTATGCTTCATCAAAATTTTGTAGTAGAATAAACGCGGAGCAACAATGCGGAATTCTTGCTTTATTTCAATACACAACTATGTTTCATATCTTTGAACTCTGCATGACAGAACATTTTTTTGATATGATTTTCACGACATCTTTTCTTTGAACTCACCTACTTTCGTCCTGGAGATTATCCTTTAATACCTTAGTGTTATTATAGATTGCTCAAAAACCTTCAAATTTTCACGATATTTCTCCTATAAACACACGAAGATTTCATAAATTGGATATCCTTTTACTCACCTCCTAATATATTCATACTAAATGAGTTCACTCGTTATGATTATTTAGTTAGCATATCAAACGGTTTGGTCATACTGTCTGTTTCCGAACTTTCGCTATCTCTCAGACTCATTTCTTTGTTTATAATTATACATGGTTGCTTTCTTTTTCAAAGATACATTTTTCCTTGGTAATAAGGGTTTTGAATTCACGATGGACAATGATACAGAAATCCGTTAAATTGGAATATCTTGTGGGGCAATACATCTTTTAGGCAAAAACAAACGTCCAGGTGAAAGCAAAATTTCTTTAAATACCAGAGATGCTGCATGCAATAGGAAAACCTGGTTTACTATTGGTGTCCTTTGTGAGCTCCCTGGTCCTCCGGAGTGTTTCCCTGTATGCTTGCCTTTGTGGACAGCGAGGGGCTGCTCGCGAATTCCGGGGCTTAATGGCAGGCGCGAATGACGTCAAACATCGCTCTCTTCGCCGGCTGACTGCATGCAATTTTAATTTACTTATTCTGGGCGCGCGGTGCGCATGCCAATGCTCACACGAGCACAACAAGTGCTTTCCCTACGCTCCTAACTTATTAATTCCAAGAATGTCAATTTAAAATGTCACTGTCTTAGGTGGCTCAGGTCATCAACTGATGTCACTGCAGTGCCTCTGGGTTGTAGAGTTCGAGTCCCGACGATGTCATGCCTTTTGACACAATATGTCGAATTATGTCGCCATATCGGGCGAATGCCGGAGCGGTACCCTAACAAACGGGCCACGGGTCGCTTGAGATCTTTCCTTTCTCTTATTTGTTCTACCTTCTCCCTTTGCGTAGGCACACACCCACACACATACATACACTACCCTACCACACACGTCGGGAGTTTAGAGCTTGTCCCGACTGCGGCGATGGCCACTGGTAGGAGATACCTGGTTGAAGAAAACCCCGCTAGCCGACGTGAAGGTCAGCGCCAGATCTCACCATCCAGCGAAGATCACCGCCAACTTCCGCGGAAAACATGCACTACCCTTATTCCCACTACGCTTAATCCACTAACACAAATAATCAAGCAACCGCACATTGTCGCCAGCACTGCTCTTCGCCGGGGACTCTGCAACCTTCTTCCCATTCCTCCCGCTGTAGTCTTCGGATAGAGTCCGTCACCACCTCCCTGTGCGTCATCCTCTCTGTCTGCTTGGACTCCACACGGCGCTGCCGGATGTATTGTCTATTTAGCGGTTTTTTACAGCCTTGGCCGTTTTCCGCATCCCAATGTCCATTCCTCTTTATCCCATACATCGTTTTCTTCCATGGCTTCAGTTATTGCCGTGTTCCATGTTCTTCTCGGCCTTCCCCTGTATCTTCTTCGATTTGGTATCCACTCCCAAACTTTTTGAGAAAGTCTATCCGATTTGAACCTTCTCATATGTCCATACCATTTTAGTTGGATGTACTGTATGTGGGTAATAACTAGGGGGCGGATTTTAATGAAATGTTATTTTTTTCTTTATACTTGAGAACAATGCAGTTTAGTACAGAAATTTATTTTATGTTATGATAAAAGAAAGTGACCCATTTCACATGTCATTTGCATTTTTCGTCCATTTCGACTAATAAGTCATATTTTACCATTTCCCGTTATTTTAATGCATTTTTGGCTGATTTAATAGTTTCAATATCATTTTAATGGTGCTTGCTTCAAATAATATTTACGACATTTAACAATTGTTCTCCACAGAATTCCTAAGTAGCTTATTCGATTTCATGGCTTGGAAATTGTAATGTCAGCCATGTCAATTGTGACGGTTGTGTCAATTGGGTCAATTTCAGGATAACATTAAAACAGATTTCCTGGTAAAGAACTGTCCAAAGCAAAGGTTTGTATACTGAGATCACTTTAACGAATGGAATAAGCATCGGTTACATCCTTAACGTTTCCAACAGTTTGCGTTGGTCATCCGAACTGGTTTTGATCACATTCTTTACGTCACTTTTCTTTGCTTTTAGGGCATTTTAAATATTTTAAGAGCATTTTATTGATCATTTTTAGCGATGTTTTAGGACATCAAAATCCGGCCTTAGTAATAACTAATAAGGGACGCGAGCTAAGACGTCTTCAAATCTATTAACTGGTTCATGAGTTTTTTGTTTTGTGACAAAAATCCTCTTGGGGAGTAAAGAGTATGCTTCTTACTCTCATAGCGCGTAACTCATTTGAATCCATGTTTTCGTACGTATAACAAGCAATTTTCGCCAAAACAACTGCAAAGTCGCCCTTTATATTCACGCCACCAATCTCCATCCCCGTTGCCATTACGTCAGCTGGTTACTCCGTGCCAGCATTGTCGTCGTCTCCGAAACAGAGGCGGATTTTAATACTAGCTAGATGAATTTCAGCCGCTTTCTGGAGAAGAATTATACTGGGCGACTGCTCTGGTTTTACCGATCAATGACAGGCGAATTCCGGTTATTTCCGCGAATTTCCTACCTCTTCCTTGTCCTATCCCCTTCCCTTTCATGCCCTACTCTACCACACATGCCAGGAGACACGTCGGGAGCCTAGAGCTTGTGGTACTCCACTGAAGGGAAATACCTGAAGAGGAGCCACTCACGAGCCGGCCACTACATTCGATTGCAGATATTTCTCCCTCCAGGAATCTCCCCCAGGGAGGCATTGCCTCAGCCGGGTCAAGCTCGTTGCTCACGACTTATCTCCCTTCTTGTGTGAGTATATACTGCATGTAAGTGTAAGTATGTATGTGTGAAAGTGGAGAAGAAGACGCAAGGATGAAGAAGGAAAGGTCGTGTCGATCTATTCGTTTCTTAGGGTACTGCTCCGGTTATTCGCCGAGAATTGATCGGAGTAACCGTGGAAAACACCCGATTAGAGCATATGGCCGCTGAATTCTCCTCCAGGCAAACTCGACCTCGCTCTGTAGTTGGCATCGAAAATCCGCCAACGTCGGGACTCGAAACCTACGCCCCCCCGGATAGAGGCTCTGCAGAGTGGCTCTGAGCGTGGTGTCGTCGCCGCCCCCTCCGCCCTCTCCCCGTGGCCGTGGGCTGCGTGGGGCGGCGCCGGAAGTGCATGGGGTAATACGGGCGGCTGGCGAGGAAGCCGCCGTCGCTACTTAGCCGCTGTTTGATGAAGCCCGGCATCCATCAGCGTCCGCGCGCCGCCCCGGGCGCCGCCCTCCGCCGCCGCCCGCGCGCCTTTCAATTTCCTTCGCAGCGTCTCCGCGGTTCCTTTCCATTTCCTCCCGGCGCCCGCTTCCCCCCCCCCCGTCCCTTCGCCGCCTGCCTTCCTCATGGCCGCCTCGACACCGTCCCCGCTCAAGCTCCCGTTTCTGCTGCCGCTGCCCCGTCACCAACCCGCCGTTATCCGCCGTCGCTCGCCCCCACACTCACCGCCGGACCGCCCCGCGCTGCCCCCACCATCCGCGCGCTGCCCCCGCACGTCCCCACCCCCACGCGTCGCCGCACCGCCGCCTCAGCGTCGCGCTCCCGTCTTCGCATGGGCCGCCCGGCTGCCGTGTCCGTCGCCGTCCGCCCGCCGCCGCCTCTCGCCGCCGCCCACGCTTCCCCCGCTGCCGCCCCTACCCCCTACCGGCGCCTCCGCCGCCGCCGGCCCCTATCCTGTCTTCGCAGGCCGCCCCGCCGCCGCCGCCGGCCCCGCTCAAACTCTTGCCCTCCACCGCTGCGGCTCTCGCCGCCATCGTCGCCTCTGCCACCGCCGCGACCCCCGACATTTGCGACATTCCCAAAGGATATGACAATGCTCTCACGTCGCGAGGGTAAGAGGGAGAACCTGAATGCTGTAGATTTTGAACTGTTTCTACAACTAAGCTCTCACCTTTCCGTAATTTAGAGATGATGTAGAGAATCCGGCTGCAGTTTTTACTTTCTTGCCGTATTGCGTACGTTATAAAAAGAAAGTATTGCAAAAGTGCGGCGGAAATCGGTGATTTTCGACAAAAATTTTCATATTATTGAACTCTGGAAACGAAAAAATTGAAAAAATCTTGTTTCTATATGAAGTAAAAGACTTCCTCAAAGACATTGTGCAGTCATAATCAACATTTTGTGGGTCCTTGGTATCTCTTGTATCTCATTGCATATCTGCCACAGATTGCCCTAAGAGGCTGATTTTTGGGAATCTACAATTTTTTAAATTCTCTTTTACATGAGCATCGCGATTATCGATTTGGTTTGGGGGCACTTTCACCGTCTTATTTGGCTATATCCTTCTAGTGCAGAATTGAAGCCAAATATTTTTGTTTTGTGAATATAATTCTAATTTTAAAATGGAACATTTTACAGAGGATATATACTTAATTATAAGACCTTGTTTAGTTATTTTTTTCATATTAAATATGTTTTTTAAATGAATGTTCATGCCGATAAATAAAATTCATATAAAAATGAATGAAAAATTAGAGATAAATTACAATATCTTACTTACATTCAAATTTATTGATGATATTTATAGTATTTACTTACGAACAAATCTTGTAATGAGTCACTTTTATAGCGGTAGCTACAAAATCCGGTTTTTTCTAATTTTATGAAACTTAATGTAAAAGTATAAAAAGTAAGTCCCTTTTCCATAAAAGTAATATATAAATCGATATTAATAGCTCCTAAAGGACAACATAATAAAAATATAGGGGATATACAACTTTCTCTTCCAAAATTTCCCTTCCAATTTGGGATATATCAGTTACGAACATGGAGAGCGGTTCCATGAAAACATTTTGGCTATTGGAAGAAGTCAGGGAAGATGGGACCAAGCCATCTTGGCAGATAACTAAAGGTTAGCGGTGGGGGAAACACCATCCTTATCATACAGAAGGAAGAGTGCCAACAGATCCTTTGCAGCGCAATAAATAATCTTAACTTGTTCTTTAATGTTACCATGATTCACGAATGTGTATAAATCATACGGTGATCAATCTCCCGAAATCTGCACATCATAAGAAATATCTAAAGACATACGAATATTCAGCAATCCATTTTCTGTAATAATCACTTACTTTCAACCAGGAAGCACACAAATATTGACATTTTTTGTCCATTATCAATGGATCTGTTCGCATTAACACTTTGATTTCACCTTGAATTTCAAAACGGACCTACATATTTATATCTAATTAGTCCTTATCATGGTGGAAATCACCAACATACTTATTTTTGTCACATTTTACATATACATATTTACATTGAAAAATAAAAAATGGCGAACCATTTTGTATGTTTCAATTTTGATGTCAAATTCGTTACTGAAATATAGTCTTTTTTGTTGCGTTCTTTGAGGTTTTTTCAAATGTCATCCTCCATTTTGAATTTTTCATTTTTGATGTCTTCGTAATCAGCAGGACTCGGGTTCTGACGACCTAAAATGTTTATTTATGGGGAAATGTCTTAATTTCAAAAAACAATACTGAAAAAATTGTATAAAAAGGTTTATTTATTAAATTAAATTAAATTAAATTAATTTATATAAAATTATACTTAATATAAAGTATTTATTTTAGGAGGTAATATAATTCTTAGCTCCTATCTTGCAACCGTCAGTTTTTAAAGGTCGAGGAAGTTACCGAAGATCTATGTAATTTTGGGAGTTCGAAAAACAGGGTCCACAGTAGTGAATTTCGTCATGAAGCGATCATACAATAAAAGCTTTGTTTTAGTGAGTCATTGTAAGTTCATTAAACATTCACTAACAAAAAGCTCGAAAAAGAAACAAAATGCGTGAAAATGACAAAAATACGCAAAACTTTAAATGAAAAAAATGGCAAAAAATTTCAAAGAATGACTCAATAACTACACATTTTTATCACATCTATGCCGTGAAAAACACACATTCACTTGTAAGCTGCGTCTAGAATGCATCAATAGAAAGATGACATGTCATTAGAATCCGATCCCTGGTAATCAGTAAGCTCGGAAACCTTCCCGTCGGCTTGCGAGGCTTCCCCAACCAGGTATCTCCAAACATCCTGGCATTGCCCCAGCCGGGACAAGCTCAAGATTGGTCATGTAGCATGTGTAGTAATGTAGTGCATGTAAGTACAGGTGTGTACATAAAGGACAAGAGAGAAAGATCGCGTGCGGCCCGTTGCCCGTTGGTAGGGTATTACACTAGCATTACCTGGTGTTGATCGGGAAAACCGCACAAAACTACCGACCAGAGCAACCGGCCGCTAGGATTCTCCTCCGGACAACGACTGAATTCGACCTTCCTATCGATCTAGGTAGTGTCGAAAATCCTGTCAGCGTCGGGACTCGATCGCTAGGGCATCCCGGTCAGAGGTACTGCAGTGGCATCAATTGATGCCCTGAGCCACCTAAGCCCGTGTGAAGATATTAAGATTAAGAGGCATGGAAGAGCGTGAGGGGAAAGGGTGGAGTCATTTCTGTGATGACGGGGAAGGAAGCCGGCGTTATAATGTCAATTACGTGCAGGCGTCAACATTTTAGCCTTGTTTGTCATTTTTGTCATTTTAATTCGTTTTCCCCTTTTTCGTATATTTTTGTTAGTGAAGTTTTCAAGAATTTATAATGACTCATTCAACAGTTTTTATTGTATCCATCAGTTATATGACGAAATTCACAACAGCAATGGAGTCAGTTTTCGAACTTCAATAACCAGGCCTGCGATGAAAAAACGTTTTTTTAACATTTCAACTGTCCATTAATGAATTTTTGTAGCGCTGAAATAATAATACAAAAATGCTCCATCATGCACAATTTTTCATCAATTGACATCTATTGTGCAGTAGGTTACTGGCAACTTTCCTGTATTTAGCAAACAGTTAAGTGACCAATCTATGATCTGGTGATATAATTTGCCGTTTTCCTTTAGGCTGGCAATAATACATACATTTTTTCAACGTCCAACGCCATCTATTAAAGGTGATACAATTTTCTGTGTGGCAGTTTGTACCTGTTTTGTGGTCAGTGAAAATGAGGGTGTAAACAAACGGACGTCCATGCGCAAAAGTGCAGAAGTTGGAATTGACTGACAACTTTAGCCTGAATTGATCAGAAACGGTTAAAACAGTGTGCTATTATATATATATATACAGTAATATATATATATATATATATATATTATATATAATATATATATATATTTGGCGTCACCAAATAATATTATAATAATTTCATATCGATATAGCTCCCATCACAGTTAAGTAGATCGGGGACGGGGCTTTTTGTTGCGAAGGCCCTCAAACGACCGCCAGGCGCGAACACGCATTGGCAGCTGCGCGACCGACCGCTGATGAGGATACCTCTACTTGCGGACACATTTAATGACCCGTCATATACGACCCGCGCTGGCTCCCTTCCCGGAGCCAGCCGGAACCACTCAAGCAAACTAATACGCGCCGCGCGCCCCTTTTGCCATGCGCGCCGCGCCAGGAATCCAAATTTTCAAAGGGGTTTTTATTTACAACACAACAGTCGCTGGCTGCCGATCAGCTCCGCTGACAAATTTATGGCCCAGAAAAAAAAACGGCAACCGCTCGAAGCAAGTGGTTCGGACAGCTGCGAGAGAAAGCTTCTGGAATCGCTCACAGAGAGAGAGAGAGAGAGAAGAGAGAGAGAGGAGGGAGAGGGGCCGGGTAGAAAGAGAAGATATCCTTGGAAAAATTTCGTAAAGCTAATGCAAACCCGATTGAGAACTTCAAATTAAGGCGCATTTAGTTTAGGCCTATGGGACGTCTCATCGTGAGGGAAGGGGCAGATCTGGGCAAGGTTCGGAAACGTTTTGGGAGGGAGACGGAGGTAACTGGGACGCGAGATGTGCAGAGAAACTTACACTTAGAATTCAGATTCTCGATAGGCACTTTTAAGCAGATTCTCGCCCATAAGGCACTTTTTGAAATTACGCGCGGAGGGAAGCTTTGGCGGGAGATGGCAAGATTCCTGGCGAATCTTTCGCGTAAAAAGATGATCTAGCCTTCCGCTTGCTGTGCGCATATCGGGCCTATTCAAGCCCGGCACTAAAACTACGGCCAGTACTGTGTGTCCTCAAACTTCACTGAGTCCCGCACGATTTGAACGAACTCTGTCGCCTACGACACGCTGCCAAGCCGAGGAGGACACACCGGAAGTGGGAGGTCCGGTGACCATGAGGCCGTCGCCGTCTCGAATGAGGAACCATCATCCGGCCGGTCTGGCGGAGGCCACCACCAGCCAGTGTGAATATCCGGTATTTTAACCGGAAGTCGAACTATCTCCGCGTAGTATGACGCGGGGCTCACTTGCAGGACATTTTGGCGAGAGACTAAGAGTGGCTGCGCTCAGGCCTTGTGTATTGTAGTTAACAATATGCATGAACTGTTAGAAATAAGTTAGTGTTAGCGTTAAGAAATTTGTTCATTAACTGTTAATGTTATGAGCTCGTAACGTAGGTTAGCAAGTAAACTGTGTCGCTCTCTAGTGACCTGTAACTTCCCTGGCAGCTCATGGTGCCAGGAATAAATTTAATTTTGTCAGAAACGATTCAATGGACTGATTTTTGACCTCCCTTCACTTCCATCCATTCGTTACAGGAACTGAACCTGGCGCTCGACATATCCCGACGGAGTGATCGGCATTACAATATATATATATATATATATATATATATATATAAACACATACTTTAACACCTCTGAAGCATTCAATTCACCTCAAAGAAACTTACAAAAATCTTGCACTGGTCCTTACTATAAAATACAGTACGATAATCACAGCTGGGTGATATGTGGAGAACTGAAGATTTTGTGCATGCTTTTTGAACAAAAGTCTTAGGCAACGCAGTTTTCACAACGTAGTACGAAGTTTCCTTGTGAACGGGACTGCCGTGCGAGAGTGAACCACTGGGACCAATCAGCATGGCTTCCAAAAACTACTTGAAAACAACGAAGTAAAAATATTTTAAGGAAAAGTATTACTGATACAAAGAAAATACTGCTACCATCTGTGCATATAAAATTAGAACTCATGAAACTTAATTATAGCTCCGCCATGAAATGGGGGATGCGTTTAATTAATGGGATACCTCTGTGATAAGTTCTCACACCTCTCAGAAGCTAAAATAAAGGAAGGAATTTTCGTAGGACCAGGCATAAGAAGACTTACGTCCTTGAAGGATCACAGATGCTGAAAGAAAGAGCACGGATTTCCTTAGAAAGCGTGTTAAGGATTTCTTAGGAAACAAGAAAGACCATTCTTGCAATCGTTAAATTACGTGGAAAAGATTTGGGGGTGTTGTATGAGCTTCAAGATTCACTTCCTGCATGCACATTTGGATTTCTTTCCTGAAAAACGTAGGAGATGGACATGTTCATCAAGGTATTAAGAAGATGGAAAAGGAATATCAGGGTTGATAGAACGTTCACATGTTGGGCGACCACTGCTGGATGCTCTACATGGGGCATACGCAAGAGGAAGATTAATACTCGCAGCTTCACAGGAAAGAAAAAGATATGACAAGACACTTAAAGAATGTTTTTAGAAATGAAAAAAAAGAATAGTTTGTATAATAAAATTTGTGTGTGTAATTTTCAAGAATATTTTTATGTTCCGTAAATTCCTCGACCTTTCAAAAGTGACGGTTGGAAGATTGGAGATACATTTCCTCCTAAAATGAAGACTTTATATTAAACATAATGATACACATAAGAATAATTGTATTTAAAATTATAAAATTCATTGAATAAGTAAACATGTTCATACACATTTCTGAGTATTGGTAGAAAAAAATGAAGTCTTTTCCTCTTATTTTTAAGTCTTTTTAGAGATCATTGTCAAAGAACTTTTAGGTCATCAGAATCAGAGCCCTAATGATTAATTACGGAAGATGGAATAGAAGAGGCGTTGATTCTGTTCTTGATATCTCAGCCAGTCCTTATTCGACACTAACAAGCCGTACCTTCATGTTCATTAACTACCTTTTCTAATTTAATGAAGCTCTCTGTGCTTGACGTTGAGGGGTTCAAGAAAGGAGGAACGTTCACATCTTAACCAAGGACGTAATTAGAAATCAAAGAGGGAAGGTGAACTAACCTAAGCCTAAGATGCATGCTGTAATCTCGTTACTTTCAAACTACTGGATACACTTTTGATGAAGATAACGGTTTTTCTGTTTGCTACTATGTTATATAACTATTTAACTGAAAGGAAGCTCGATTTTTTAATATGATTTAATAACAGGGAGAACAGTAATGAAAAGATATGATAATGAAAATTAAAACTTTTTGTAAAATATTCAAGAATCAAATATGGAAGAATTAGTTCTTAGAATCTATTATAATAAATATAAAAATACATGATACTGGAATATATTATATAATAGTGCCTTGAACATAGAACCGGTTCATTACCTAGCGTGTTTTATTGAAATAAATTGAATTTCCAGGTCATGCAGATATAAAGAATAAATAGCAAAATATTTTGAACATTCATTCATAAACGATTGTTTATATTTCATTTCTTCAGAAATTAATTAAAGAGAAATTTCATCATTTCATCAAGAAATATTTTCGAACCAATACAGGTAGAACAAAATTGAGGAACCTATTTTAAAAATGTGAAGATGATGGTTTTACATTCTTTTTACATTTGAAAGTACAGATATGGGAGTTTTCATCAGGCGTGGAACATTATTATTTTAAGTGACGGTCTTTTCGTTTCTTCACAGTGATGTTCGTTTAAAAGCATTCTCCAACACTGCTACAAGAATTTCAGATTCTAGCGCCTGACTGTTGGCTCTAATTTTGGAAAGGTGAAATCAGAGTCCGCCATATATGAGGAACGAGTCAGTCCTGTAGATCTGGAATTCTTAGTGATATATTTGTTGCCAAAAATGTCGTTTAAAAAAGACATAGTGACACAAGATGTGTGAATTGTGGCTGTATTTTTTGGAAACACATATCGAGTAGCAATTTTCCTCTCCAACATGGTCCTATATTGGGCACTATTTATTCCGTGGTGCCGTTTTCATTAAAAAAACAACAACCCCCTGATATTATCTGAACACACCGCTCAACACTGTTCATTTTAGGGCATGGGAGTAACTGGTCTCCTGTCCTTGGATTTAAATAGTCCGTACCCTGCACTTCTGTCTATTGGCAAACTATTGTTTATATTCGATAATTAAACTTTATAAAGAATATCTCCAGACCCATTGAACTCTGCTATGTTATTTATGTACATGTTAACAAAAATACTCCCGGATGTTCTTTAGAGAATTCCACAATAAAACAAAATTCAATTAAAATCAAAACGTTTTGCTAAAATGCGTTTGTTAAACAAGTTCCTAACTTTTGTGTCCCTTTTTATAGACAGACAATGGATATTTATTTGGGAAATTTGTATTAATCCCTCCACAAATATTAATTTTATTGAAATGAGTAAATTGTCACCAATTTAATTGCAGAAATTTTTACGTTTGAATTAATCCTTACGTGAAAGTAAAACAATGTCTACGTATACTGTATGTGAATGCACGGATTGAAGCGGTTGAGATTATTTGAGTATAATATTAAATTGGAAAAGCGAATTCTGTAGTAATATTTAAAATTATCTGAAGGTAAAAAGTGAATTTTGATTTTTTAATCAGCCTTTCATGTAGCTGTACATTTTCTCATAGTAGCTTGTATTGTCTTTGTGCGTGTCGTACCAGGTGGGAAGACATGTAGATGTTTAATAAGATTATTACTTACATGGGAAACTGATTTTTGTCACGATCCTCAAACATTTTCTTAATAATTTTGAAATCAAATTTAGTCCTTACATAACAGTTTAGGATGAACAATATGTACATACTTCTATAAATCTCTTCAAATGTTTAAAATTTGAAAAAGACCTTCCTAAATTAACCTCTGAGTTCTGTTAATGGTGATAAATTATATTTACGTTTATATTAATGCTTATAAACGAGTGTAAAAATAAGTGAATATAATTTTCATGTAATGCATTCTTGTAATTGTGTGAATTAAATTCTTTGAAAGGTCATATGACGGAGAGGGAATAATAAATTATTAAAAATATTTCAGTTAAATATCTCGTCAGCACGCTTTTAACGAAATTATGTATTAATTATTGTTATTTTAACCAAGTAGAGTTTAACAATTTCTAATAACTATAAAGGCAATGAAACTATGTACTAGAAACTTTTAAATAAGATGGTAGAAGCTCTCTATCCTTCTTACTGTCGTAGATATTCTATTTTTTGAGTATTAAAAAATAATTTGTTCGAATAATCGTGAAACTTATTCATACCTGTGAATTGCACGACTGTCATTTTATTGAATTAAATTTTCCAATAACTTCGTATTTATATGGATTTGCATAGTCATTTATCACGTTAAAAGAAGATACGAACCTCAGAAACCCATTCATTTCCTAGTTAGGAATTCTGGTTTCCATCTGGAATGGTCCAAATCAACATTTACGACCTTTGTTACTGGATTTGTTCTTAAGTCTATGTGATGTTGTTGTTTCCACTATTAGATTACACCGTTTACATTTATTACAATTATTTTGCGATGATAATGCATCCTTGTATTCGCAGAAGTTAATAAATTACAATAATTTTTCTTAAAATAATAGTACTAGTAAATGTCTTTTAAATACTTAATTTCATGATACTTATACCAGTAACTGTGAACAACATGTTAATGTTTTTGTGCCAGTAAAATACATAAATGATGTAGAGTTCTTCAATTATTAGGGTATGAAGGGTCACACTTTACAGAGGAGATTGCAAACTAATAGAAATACACACCACTTGAATCATTTTAGTCAATCATTGTCTTTATTTTATTTAGACATAAATGCACAATATTACGCGTATTTTGTTTTCCTTCAAAAATGAAGTATGTACAATTTCAATCATATTTCAAAATTTACTCCATGTATTATATTATTTTGTGAGCATGACATATTGGATAAATTTCTTTAAAAGTCAATCAATATATGTAACATTTCATTTTGTAACAAATCGAAACCAAGTCTCCCGTCTCACAATTAAGAGTTTAGACCGATGTGTAATATTATTCACTATAAAACACGGTTTATTGTAAACATATATGACACTGTGTCCGATTGTATTGAGGTATTTTTGAAATACGAGCAGCCCTGTATCCGTATGACGCTATCGAATTCTATAGCGCAGACACAAAACCAGAGATATGTTTGAAATAAATTCTATGATCGGATATTGAATATTTTTAGACACATTTTTCAGGTTGGAGGCTAAAACAAAAGAGTTAGCAATGGCCAATGGATTTTTTGTCATACAAATTGTGGGTAATTTCACACATTTATAAATGAAATTAATTAGCTCATCGTTTAATACTTTTTACGTCATACGTGACAACGCAACGAGTTCATTTAACTTGGACAATTTTAATTTTCTCTTTCATCAGTATCATTCTAAATAACTTTACAGGAGCATCAGTATCAAATCAGCACTGAGTCCAGCTTCAATGGCGATTGTCAATAACTACTTCAGTGTCCAACATATGTATGCAAGAGTCAAGCCAAATACAATTTGTGAACCAGATGGAATTTTCGAGATAACTTTCACACAACAACAAACAGTGTACTGAATTTTTACAACATAAAAAATTGCGCCGAAATTCTGAAATAGGTATGTCTACAACTTTTTCACCACTCAACAGGAAGAGTGAAATTCATGAGGATTAAATATACCGTGCTCTTTGGTTTATAGTTTAGAGAAGAAAATGATGTTTATAGATTACAGGAAAATAAATTATATTTGGCTTGACGTCACCATCTCTGCAATAAACTTCCTACTACCAATAATATATAGAGTAATAATGATTATTTCAATGTAATTTACATTCAGACAGGATTCCAAACAGGTACTATTCAAATTTTTTGTTCCTTTTAAGCTTATTGAAAATAATCCAATACATGTGGTGAATCATTTATTCATTTTAATCTAAACTTAGTAATAGGAAGTTTGAAGTGCTCACGCAACAACTGTTATAACGAAACGTTTATCACACTTCACTCTTGGAACATTCACTTGTCTTTACATCGTCAATCGGGCAACACTCAGTCCATGTGACTGCCGAGAGTCACAATATTTAGAACAGTAACTATGATTCATCTATCAAACGAATGCATCACATCTTTTCAACGACGAGATAAAACAGTTTCGAAATCTTCGAAAAGGCGAATTTTGCCCTCTTTTCGTCTTTGAAGCGTCTTATTTGAGTTAAACAGGTGGTGCTTTCAGAATAATTATTCAAAAAATTTTCTTTCTACAGGGTTACGAGGTGAAAAGACCTGTTTAGGGAAGAGACACCCAGATCTTTTTTATCTTGAAGACTTCATTAAACATAGAAGAAACAACATTAACTTCAATAATTTATATGCACATTTTGAATACTGAGCAGAGATAGCTTGTTGAGTCGTTCAGGGTATTATTAATCTTAACTGTTCTACTTATCATTTGGGATACATTATCACTGTGCTTGGAATGTTAATTCTTGTCATGTACTACTTTTCTCTGTAAATCTGCATTTTCGTAAGAAAATGATCAGTACGAGAATAAAAAATTCAAACACACATAAAAAACAACAGAAATTAGCGTGTCAGTGCATGAATTTTACGCATAAGTTATTTTACATAGGATTTAGAATAATTTCGTTGACCTACTTGCTTACATTTGGGTATTATAATTATGAAATTTTTCTGGCGGCAAAAATAGTTTGAATGCTTCAAAAATGTTAAACTCTCTTCTAATACTTTGCAATGAAGTCTTTTATTAGAAAGTTCCCTTTATCTCTCAACTGGGTTGCCTCTCCCCGCAAAGAATTAACCTCGTTGAACCTCGAAACCAAACGAAGTTTCCACCGAGTAAAAATGCACCAAACCAAGCGAGACTGGCAGTGATAACGTCAACTCACAAAGAACCTTCACGGTGACCAAATCACAACCACCATCTCCCACTTCCAGCAGACCAACGATACCTCGTGGGCCGGGCGGCTAGCTGCTTTGCAGCGCAGCACCATGCAATCACGTGAAGTGGTGAATTGCAGCATCAATCGGCCAGAACCAGCACCTCATACACACCATCACCACCACCGCCACGAAGCTCCAGCACCAAACTGACATCAGTGATACCATGTGCGTCAGACAGCTAACCGCGTTGCCGGTGTGCCTGAAGCGTCGGCGAACCAAGATGCTCTACTACATGATCAATTACCATCACCACCCCACCAGCACCGACGGGTACCTTGGAGTGGGGCCACCAAACCGCAAAGCCTTGCGGCCAGCGTGCACTAGACCGGTCGTGGTTGCGTCGCAGCGATCTCCGGCGAACTCCTTGCGCCGCCTGCTCGTCGGCGGCGTGCGCGGCCGGCCCGGCGGCGGCGGAGGCCCCGCCCGCGGGCGCCGCCGCGGCACGCGCGGCTCGTCCAGTCAAGTGACGAACCTCGTGTCGTGCTGGATGGACGTCCGAGTACTCGTCCTCGTCGTCTCGGCGCCCCTCCGCCGCCCGTCGCCGCCCCTCGCACGAGTTGATGTCCCGGTGGTGGAGACGGTGTTGGGTGGCGTCGCGCGGAAGAAGAGGCCCGCCCGAGCCCCCGAGCCCGGGCGGCCGGCCGTGCAGGTCAGAGCGCGGGGGGCGCGCCGCACTCCTCCGGCCCCGTGGTGTGTAGTAGTGTGTAGCCCGAAGGCGGAGGCGGCGGCGCCGGGAAGGCTGTAGGAAGCGGGAGACGCCATGTCCCGGCATGGCAGCCCTCCACGCACGACGACACCCGACGCCGGCAGTTTCTGGTGCGAGCGGCTGAGCACGCGACACCTCCTTGGCTTCATCGTCGCCCGCCCGCCGCCCGGTCCCGAGTAGAAGCCGAGCGCTGGTGCAGTGGGGAGATGCCGCCGCCCACCGCAAGCGCAGGCGCGCGCGCGGCGCAGGCGTGGTGGCCCGGGGGCGCGGCGCGCGCCGCGCCCCCCGCCGCCGCGAAGTACGGGCGTGCGGTGGTGGCGCCGGCACGAAAAGACGCCCGTCGGCGTTCCGGGTGCGGGGGCGGCGCCGCGGCCGCCGCCTCCGCCGCCGCCAGCAGCATCGACGACGACGACAGCTTCCGCCGGTGCAGGTGCAGCTCGTGCCGCTTGCGCATCCACTCCTTCTGGTGCCAGTAGATGTACAGGAAGATGGCGCACGTGCCCGCCGTCTCCGACGCCATGAAGCCCGACACCACCAGCAGGAAGCTGAAGCCGTAGCGGTACGTGAAGAGCGGCGGCTGCAGCTGCGAGCGCGGACGCAGCTTGTTGCCGATCTCCGCTTTGAAGATGGAGATGTACATCACCAGACCGATGAGCATCAGCAGGCCTGCAACCGCCACAGACGGCGTCAGCAAGGAATGAGCAATTCTGTACAGAGCGAGTACAAAAATATTCTGTAAGATTGAGCGACTATAGGTTCGTAACTGCGCAGGCGAGTAAACGAACAAAGATTGCAACAGAAAAATAGTGTGGTAAGGTAATTAGAAAAAGTAAAATGAAATGGACGATGTGCGCAACCAAATAATCTGTTTTTAAATACGCCCAGTGTACCTTTTAGACCAGGGACATATTTTAGAAGAAATTTTTTTATGAATTCTATATTACTACATCTACTTATGCTGATATTTTACTAAAAAAAACTCTTTGGACTGTGCAAGAACTTTGGGTGATGTTCGAACAGCGAGAAGGCTCGATCGACAATCTGAAGAACACATTTGAGAATCCGATTTGCATTGCTTTGTAATTCGTTACGTTCGCAGAGAGAACTGGAGGCTTAATATCAATGAAATTGACGGAAACATATTAATAGAAGGGTAAAATAGCCCGATGTTGTGTGATTTTTACAAAACAAAATCTGTATTTTGTTTACTGTATACTTCAGATGAAATGACAAAAAAATATACCTACAGTGTGACAGACTAAGGGAAGCATTCTTATTGTTCTGGAGATAATATGAATTAAAGAATTGTATCTTGTATCGTTGTTTTCAATAATACATAGATGTTATGTGAATCACACACATCTATTGTACATAAAACATAATCGGTTTTTTCAAGACTCAAGTAACAATTGATACTTTTCGGAGATTTTGTTTAGAAAATTAGCTGTTCACTCACATGCATCACACACTTGAAGCTAACAAATTACATAAACAAGACATAAATAATGAAAAAAATACCGCAATATGTCAGAAATACATACAAAAACATATTTTTTTATTTAGATTTAGCACACATTTATTCACCACGGTAAACTTCTGAACAATCTCCCAAATTCTTTTATAAAACTGATTAATTTCGTTTGTCTTGTCTTTATAGAAATGGTTTAAAACTACCGTAATGATAAGAACTGATCTTTTGAAAAAGAGTCGAGAATCCTTGCAATCGAAGACTTGTGCAATGTCACCTCTTAATTTTCAATGCTACTGATACAGAATAAAGCAAACACAAGCCGGAAAGCAGAGACATTTTCGAAATGCAGGTCATTGCATGTTTCAGAATACAATAATACAAAAAATTTCCTGCATTTTTATATATCTGTTAATAATGTTACAAACATTTTAATTTGAATTATACATTTCAATTACTCTATATACCAATTATCCATACTAGCATGGAGAGAGTAAATTTTAAAACATTTCGGCGAAAATTAAAAGGTCAACAAACCGTAAAATCCTATTAAATGATAAAGTGTTATTTTCATTTTCATTACCTAAATTGCAAATATCGGCTGCTACAATTCGAATTCAGCGATTGAAATTTCTTATTTCACAGAGAGAAAAATCCGTTATATTTTTTCTGAAAATCTTTAGAGAATGCCGTATTGTACGGGCTGCATGATTTAATTCATGAGATTCTTCTGGAAAACTCCAAACATATTTTATATTTCAAGTTCATAAAATGAAAAGGAGATATACATCTACTTAATTCATTTGAAAAATAGTAATATAAAATACTACTGCCTATATTCTAAAGTTTTAAACATAGAAGTTGTATTATTATAGACATTTATAGCACAGAATCAAAATGCAATTATGAAATTTTAAAAGTATACAAGCTTTCAATGAAAAATATTCGGAAAATTTTAATTTTAAAAGGAAGTGAGCCTAAAGTTTCTGCGTATATGCTAGTTATTTAAGTTTAGCCCTAAGTGTCTGTCTCATGCAAACTGCTACGGGTGTTTTAAGTGCGATTTGTGGTATGACAGATCGCCTACATTGCTTTTGCCATTTACAATATTTACACAAACATTCGTTTTTGTACAGAAAAATAAATGAGTATCCCCAATTCACATAATATTTTTATGATCATTTCAACATTCTGACTTTCATTTGAAAGTTAGTGCTCATAGAAATCGCTAATGGATTGATTGACTGATTGATATTGATATGTAGGTTTATGGTAATTGGTATCTTAAGTGTACCGAATGTTTTATCTCGGAATGTGGCGAAGTTTCTCTCTCGCTGGAAGGTGAGATCCGGCGCTGAACTGCACGGCGGATTAAGGACAATTTGCCTAGGTATTGATCGAAGAAATCACGTAAAACTATCTATCAGAGCAGCCTGCAGCTAGAATTCTCATCCAGGCCGCGACTGAATCCGACACTAGCTTTCCAGTTTGTGCCAAAAATACGGGACTTGAACATTAGGACCTACCAGCCAGAGTTGCTGCACAGATATCGGCAATGCTGGTACTGAGCTAAATCAGCCATTAGAGAAGTCACTATATGTGTTATACCAATCGTTTTTGAGCTTAGCAAATGAGAGAAGTGATGCGTTAATGGAGTTAATCGTTGATCTCCCCCCTGAACTGTGTTTGATATACAAAGCTCCCAAAAATTCCAGTTAATGTTATAATGTTGAAATTCCAATATAAAAAGGATGCTAACTTATTATTTAAGTATAAAAAAAGAAAAATAAAGAAATAATTTTCGTTCTACTCCTGTCCACTAGAACGCAAAAGTTTCACGTTCTCCAAGTTTGAAGCAAGGGAGAAGCTTTTAAATACAATTTTTTTAATGCTGTGCTTGAATTGCCAGTTCTTGAGCTGTGACCACTGCTTGTGTTTCTAGACTACTCGTCACAAAACACAATTTTTTTGACAGTTCCTAACACTCTGGGGACCCTATGATGGCTTATGGGTAACGTACTGGCTTCCCGTGATATGGACGTGCTCGATTCCCGGTCGGGACCAAAATAGAAGTGAAGCTTTCCTTTGAAATTGTCTCAATTTCTGTAGAGATGTGACGAAGACAAACTCAGGCAGACGCAGTTTGCTAGTTATAATAAAGGGAATACGTCATATTAGTAACATCCCTCTCATACCGCCAGTGGAAATTAAACTAGGCTCAGAGATGGGGGACATCGTGTTCGTAGACTTCCGCGGTCGGAGTCAATACATTTTTGGCTATCCGGGATGAATTTGACCGAGACGCGGCTCATCCCGGATAGCCAAGAATGTATGTGTGGGACATCGTTATCTGGCCGTCGAAGTCGGAGAATCGACCTCAAAATGGCAAACACACCTGGGGGAGCTGGGGCTCACCTGAGATGATGAACACGACTCCTGATATGAAGGTGAAGAGGCGCCGCTGGCGGGCGAAGTGGCCAAAGAGGCAGCAGAACTCCCCCAGGCACAGGAACAGCGTGGCCAGGATGAAGAACACGGCCGACTTGGTCACCGCGTCTGCAACACACACACACACACAGGGCGTGGGTCAGCGTCGGTCGCTACCAACGCCACAGGGCGGGACCGGCCGCAGCCTCCACAGACGCTACTGAGCGTGGATTAAAATAACTGGGTTTTGGAAAGAAGTTTCAACTTTTAGAGACTACGAATTGCTTTTCTCTCGTTTACTGTGGAAAAGTTATGATGTGGATAATATTAGGTTCAATTTTAATTTTTACATCTGCTGAGACCGCGAAATATAGTTTAGGTGGTTGGGAGAGCTTTTAAAGAGACTGTGCCGAGGAAACTTCCATTCGCTTGTCTGTTCTATTCGTCTGATCACTAGGGAGGATTCTGAAACGATCAAAATATCAGGACTCTTAGCAGCGCCGTTTGAAATGTGTGCTCTTTGCTAGAAATTTGCCCCAAAGACTGGTCATAAATGGCTGTATTCGAATTATGGCGCCCAATTTCAATTTATTTGGCTGCCTATGAGCCAACATCGTTATTGTAATTCGAATAAAATGTGTAATCCGACTTTGTTATTAAAAAAGTCGAAGTTTTGATTGGTATAGAAAATAGAAAACAACGACACAATGTTTTTTCTGTTCTTCTGGCAAAATTTTGTTCAACAACCAACAGCATGGCAACCTTTAACCAAGCGATAAAGTAGCCTTTATAAACCAGGTTGTTTGAATTCAATCGAAATTTTTGGTCATAAATCTTTTTTTGTAAAATACGTTTTTTGGTTAAAATGCTTTTTAAAAGAGATATTTTTTGAAGAACCGTATTTTTTATTTTCAATATTTTTTAAAAATGAATCTTCTTTCTTGAAGAATAGGTAAAAAATATAAGGAATTATAAAATCAATATATTGAATATTATGTGTTAAAATCCCTCGAACGCCGAATGGGAATAATTTAAAAACGTAATAAATTATTATTAATCATGAAGATTGCGCGTTAATAATTGAAATTATAATACATCTAAATCTAAAACTCTAAAATACGAAATACGAAGCTTCCGGCCATAAGTTTGTAAATACTAGAATACAAATATTTTGGCATACCTTTCTACAAAAGAATATCGAGACAGTAAGTCTTTAAATTTATCAGCACGTTATTCTCCCACTCTTACGTTTCTATTCCGAGCACCTCCCTTGAGAATAAGAGCAAAACATTTGTCTACGCTACAGCAATGAACAACGAGAACTGATAAACATTTTACAACCTTTAAAAAACGAGAGAAAGGTTTCCTCCCCAAAGGGCTTTTTGTTCTCTGAAAGATTACATTCCCATCGCCACGTCGTTACAAAACAGTTGACATTCGGATCCGCGTTCGGTGCCTTTGGGCTTACGAGGCGACGGGGAACACAGTTTTTATCTGGCGAACAACGAGACGCCTTTTTTGCGGAAGGAGGGAGATAACGCGGCGATGATAAACGTGAGTTTATTTTCATAGCTTCCGAAGTCTCATTAAAACATACTGTTGCTCTGCTTGTGGATCTCTAGAGACCCCTGTTCTGGGCCGGCGTCGAAAGATTTTGCTCTGTTAAATATTGCGCATTATCTGGTTTTTCTGGTCGTTGTGACGAAGGAAATTTGGCGACCAGAGCATTCTTATTATATTCACTAGCCAGTTAGAAGCACAAAATTGTGAATATGGGAGCGCAAAATAGCTCTGATAGATATCACAGTTTATTACATAACCATAAACCTAATATTACTTCCGACAGATATTGGGTATGATGGGTATAAAATGGGCAAGGGATACAATGTATACGTTTTCTAATTAGAAATACGTGATAATGACTGCTATTACTGGCACACAAAATTATTTTTAAGCAGTCACGTGTTATGTTAAATGAATATTATACGTACTCATGCGGGTAGTGGCCACATATGGCGTGTAGACATTTTTTCTGTCAAACAAGCAATTCTTTTCGGGAAAATAGTGAAGCTGTGTTCTCCGTAGAGTAAGTATTGGAACTGCTGTTTACATGTCATACAATACACAATTTGGCTACATTCTATATTTTCAAATTCATGTCTATTTTTTAAATGTTCGCAGTTAATTCTATTGACCTGCTAAATATTTCGCTAATAGATATGATGAAATGATACCATAAAATATGACTCATTTTCTATTGCAAACATTTAGTACAGAACGATACAATTGCTATTGTGGGGGCAACGATTAACTGTAAGGGAATGGACTGCGAAATGTATAAGCCAAATATTACTTCCGATGAATATTGGATGTAATTCAAGAAAAATAAGGTATTAAGGATGATATTTCTACTTGAAACAAGTAATTCTCCAAAGTGGAAAAAGTAATTTGCCACCTAAGTAATAATTTATACCTTTTACTTAAGAGTTGTTAATTTCTTAGGAAATTAGTGTACATTGCATTTTGTCAAAAATCCTAGAGGTACTATTTGTAAAGAAGTACACACGGGAGCTGTAATTTACATCTGTCAGACAAAACCGTCAAACCATGGTTTCGTCAAGAAATTAATTTCTTTGATATTATAGGAAGTCTTCCAAATTTCAATAAGGAATTATCAATTTTTTTGTAGTATTTATACTTTCCATTGAAATCAATGTCATTATTTTATGATATATGAATATGCATGATATATGAATACGTGCATGAAAGATATAAACCAAATAATTTGATCGTAGACAATGGGAAAATTAATAATGCTAAGTGAGAATCTCCGAAAACACGATATGAACATCGATTCAGGATTTCCGGATAAATTTAGCAAATAAAGGGTGGACATTTGGTATTATAGAAAATGTTCAATTTTCCAAAGAGTAATTATTAAGTTTTATAATAATAATTATATTTTTTATTGAAATCAATGTCATTATTTAAGCTAAGAATGTGATAGGGTACATGATTACATGCATGAAATATTAATAAACTAAATAATTTGGTTATTGATACCCAGGATATTAATAATGTTCAAGTGAAAATATTCGAAATAATAAATTGGATCATGATTCAGGATTTCCTGGCATACGTAGCAAATGTATTATTGTCCATACGCATACTTCAAATTAAATTACCTCTTTCATAGTTTAATAATTTTTGTAATTTTCTCCGTTGTACTGCAAGATAACTGTTTTAGGAAAAATTGTGAGAATGCAAAGCGTCGTGGCTGAAGCAACGAAATGATTCCTGCATCTAAAAGGTTACACGATTTTCCAAAAGATTGCTTGTAATGTGTGACATCCATGTAACAAGAAATTTTTTGAAAAGCATGCATCATAAACTGACTGTAAAGAGGTTTAGAGGAAACGGAAAGGCGAGGAAGGCAATGCTGGAATATGGAATGGATGCGAAAAAAATAGACAAGGGGTGTAGAATGAGAGAATTGAAGAGGGTAAGGTTGCAGAGGTTCTGATATCCGGGATGAGAGGGGGTAGGAGGCAAGGAGGAGTTGGGAAGGAGAAACGGTGGGCGAAAAAAGATGGGGATGAGGAAGTGGGGAGGAGTTAATAGTGGTGTCGAAGTAGGGAGGGGAAGGTGAGGTAGCAAAATGTTGGGAGGGATAGAAGTGGGGATTGGAGATGGGGGCATGGATGAGTTCAAAGCCACGAAAAAAAGGCCAGGAAGAGATGGCGTGGGAAAACGATGGGAGGAGGAAAGACGGAGATGGAAGGGGGGTTGGAGCGGAGAAAGAGAATGAAGACGGGGACGAGGCTGGGACGAAAGTGCAAGTACAGGCGAGGAGTTGAAAGTGGTGAAAAAGTGGGGAGGCGAAGAGGAGATATGGCAAAATGTTGAGAGGTATGCAAGTGAGGCTTGGAGGAAGTTCAGGGATGGATGAATTCAAAGCCACGAAAGTGACACGTCAGAGTTGGGCGGAAACGCGGGGCAGGAAACGATGAGAGGGGAAAAGATGGAGTTGGGAGAAACGGCGTTGGTGCGAAGAGAAATTGAGAACGGGTTTGAGGACGGTGAAAAGGCGGCTGGGGCGGGGGGGGGGGGGGTAGAAGTGGAGGTGAGGTGTTGAAGACCGGGAAGAGTTCGCGGCAGCCGCGAATAGTTCTCTCGGAGCGTCGCGGCAGCTACTGCGGCGAGCGTAGCGCCGAAGCGATCGCGCCAGTAGTTTGTATGCCAGCCGAGGATGGGCTTCCGTCGAGCGTAACTAGCTCCACGCCACGCCCCCTCCGCGCTCCTCTTCTGTCGCCCGTACGCTCCGGCGGACTCGGGATAATTATCAACGTAGGCGTCATATTGCAGGGCGTCGACACCGCACAAGCCTTACTGGAGTCACGCTTGAGGGAATATACAAAAGGAAGGCGGCTTGTACGGATTAGCGCAGTGCAGCTTCGTGGAGAGGAATAGCTACGTTCTAGCGCTAGCTGGAGGATCAAAAGGATGCAAATGTAATAGTTGCATATGCTAATGAGTTAATTGAAAGTTTGCGCGTAACTGGAGTTGCCACTGCATGGCAAAAGTATACGGCGGAATGAAAATCTGACCGTCTCCCTTCAAACTAATTTGCACAAGGTTTTAGCGCATTTTAACATAAAAAGGTTTTTGATTTCTAGAAACGGATTTAAAATTACACAATCATTTCCATTATTTGCTATACCTGCATATTCATTATTTACTTGTATTTGATACGGTTTATTAAATTATTTAGCTTAAAAATTACTTCTGGGAAATTATTCCATGAACTATTTATTCAATACTTGATATGGAAACGCAGATAATATTATCAATATATTATAGACCATTTCTGTGATTGAAAAAAATTGTGTGTAAAAATTGAAAAATCATTTTTGGAACACTACACCCGAACGTGTCTCCGTAAAGTATCTATATCGTATTTACTAGAATAGTGTAATAATTGTGTTTTAATAATTTTTCAAGGTGATTTTGAATATAATTATGAAAGCATTGGGTGTAACTCAATGTTAATAAAGCATCGTTCAGCCAAACGGGATTAGTTCGGCATTAAACGTTTTCGACACAACCCACAGTAAACAAAAGCTTCAACAACACACATTAGCAATATAATTCCTGAAATTTTTGGGTCAAAAATATTTGGGCAAATTAACATGGAAAAATGTATAAGCACAGGAGAAATCATTTTTAACTTCACTCCATTGTGTTTTAACATTTTACCATTTTCACTCCATTGTGTCGGGATGCACAATGGAGACGAATGTACGCAGGTGATCAGACAGGATGCTTACGTACGTGTCACCTGTGAAAGTCGTGTGAAGTATGTGAGACCCATGTCATTCCAACTGCACACGCTCCGTACAGTCACAGAGCCTCCATCATCTTGAACAGTTACCTGATGACATTCACTGTCCATGAATTCATGAGTTTGACGCCATACTCATACACGCCGATCCGCTCGAAACAATGTGAAACGAGACTCGTCAGACCAGGCAACGCGTTTCCAGTCATCAACAGTTCAATGACGGTGTTGACGGGCCCACGAGAAGCGCAAAGCTTTGTGTCGTGCAGTCATCAAGGGTATTCATGTGAGCCTTCGGCTCCGACACCCGATATCGATAATGTCTCTTTGAATGGTTTGCCCGCTGATACTTGTTGATGGACCAGCATTGAAATCTGCATCGATTTGCGGAAGATTTACACTTCTGTCAGGTACAATGATTTTCTTCACTCGTTGTCGATCCCGTTCTTGCACGATCTGTTTGCGGGAGCAGCGATGCCGAAGGTTCCGTGTTTTACCGGATTCACGGTGAACCATGAAATGGTCGTACGGGAAAATCCAAATTTCATCGTGACCTCGGAGATGCTATGCTGCATCTCTCTTGCGCCGACTATAACACCACGTTAAAGCTCACTTAAATTGTGATAATCTGCCATAGAAGTAGAGGTAACCGATCTAAAAGCTGTGCCACATTCTGGTTGGCTTATTTATTCATTGTCGACTGGACCGCCGTATTCTCATTGGTTCTAGATTCCTTTTCAATACGCATGGCTGTACCAGTTTTTCTGGCTCTTCAGGTTATAAAGCAACTGACATTGCAGCTTTCAATCTTTCCAACGTTATGACCAAACTTCTTGATGTTCAATTAGACCACATTGTTGAAAATGTTATGAAGGACTCTCTGATTACGTATTTGAAGGATAAAAGACTTGCTGACCTAGGTCCTAAGGAAGTAAGAAAGAGGAAGATACTTGCCGCTGAAGCAGGAAAAATATCACTTGTGTCAAAAACAGTTGAGACGGATGATGTTTCGCACTCTAATGGAGAATTTACATCAACTGACGAACTCTCGCACAGCAGTGAGAAAGACATAAATGAAGTATCATTGTTAACACCAACTTCATAAGCACTTACACCGGGAGTGTACGTCTTGAATGTGGTGTCAGGATAGCGGAAATGCACAACCCACAGACATGTCGGTGTGATCGTCGGTGAATACTTATTAAGTGGGAATATGGAATATTTGGTTTGAAGTGAGTGGATTCCGCATCAAATATTCAACCTCGTGGGAAATAATATCTTTGACGTTGATTTTGAGGACATTTTGGCCACTTTGCCTCTTCCAGAGGGAGAAACTGACTGAAGAATGAATACTTACGTAGTAAAGAGAAAGTACATACTTAATGATTCTGTAGATGTGTAAAGGAATTCTAGTTAAGAGACTTACTTACATAAAACTTACTTTTCTAGAAATGTTCATTAAAATTATCACAATATAAATGTAATTTCTTGTTGCTTATTATTTCGAACGTAGAAGTTCAGTCATCCATATCAAAGTCACCCCTACACGAAAAAACAGTTGCAGTATCCAGATCCATGATACTGTAACAATGTAAAAATATCTTATATTTAAGACTAAATAGAAAGAAAACTGTCCGGCCAATTTCAATTAAGGTTGAAATTGACACTATTATTACTAAAACACGCCTTTTAATGTTATTCAATTTAGGGTATCAAAGTCACCCCAAAATAAGTGTGACTTTGATACGAAAGTTTTTTTTATATTTTAAAGATATGAATCATGTTATCACTATCATTTTGTTACGTAAAGTATCCTTCAACATCCACGCATCTGCTACAATTTTCAAAACTGAAATTTTCAAAACAGAAGATGTACTTTTTTCAAAAACAAATATAAAAGTTATCAACGTCATCCCATTCCACGTTATGTAATAATCAGTTTGTAGTGCCCCATTCAAAACCCCATTCATGGGTGTTACAAAAGAACACCGCTCTTGTTAAAATTTATTATTAAAATACTATGTTAAATTACTATTACATTGGATGTGACCCAGTGTTAATGAATCACAATTCAGACAAACAGAATTAGTTCGACATTAAATGTTCTGGACATGAACCACGGTACACATAAGTTTCAACAACATTAAAAACATTAGTATTATAATTTTTGGGTCATAAATACGTGAGAAAATGAACACTGAAAAATGTATAAACACAGGAGAAAACATTTTCCAATCCAAAAGAATAATCACACTATCAATATATATATTTATATGTATGTAATAATTGGTTTGCAGTGCCACCTCCAAAATCTCATTTTTGGGTGTAACAATAGAACACCGCTCTTGTTAAAATTTTAGATTTATATGCTATGTTAAATTACTAAACTTATTATTAAAATACTATATTTATTAAAATAAATGTTGAATATAACTTCTGTCTCATTATTTTACACTTAATATCTACCCCATTCTATAATTATTAAGCATATGCCAAGGTATTCTTCTAGTATTTGCAGAAATCAGGCGCACATACTTTTTTCAAAGTAAAAGCCTTTGTCAGAATAAAAATACTGATTACTGTTTTTTGGAAATATTGATTAATATTTGATGTTTTAATAAAGTGCAGTTGAATATTAGTACCTTATTCTTAAAAAACAGTCATTTATGTTGACTATTTCGAAGGAGGAAGCCGACTATGTGATTTGTGATATATGATGGTTATGGCATCGAAAGCAGCTCTCCCTTACAGTGAATGACTTCTCTACTCGCGTTTCAATTTCTTAAAGCTGAAGCCCTGAGGTACTCTATATCAATAATCCTCTGGATAAGAAGTTGTAGATGGAATCTGGTAGAAAGAGGGGAAGCAATTATCAAATGATGAGATACGGTTCAAGGATTAAATCACCATACATTAAACATACTTTAAACAGTAGTATAAGTAGCAACACAAAGGTCATAGTTAACTTCTCTCGCATGTTCAGATTTATCTTCTCTGTTAGTTATGAAGAGTAAAAAGAATTGATAATATTATATCATTATACGTTACAATATATGTTGGGTTGAGTATGAATATTCTGCTTTATTTAGCTTTTTAGCAAGCCTTTCTACGGATGTAAAGATTCTTACTTTGATTATACGTTCTTCTCACCAGAGATTTTTTAAAGATGAGTAAAACTTTAAAATCAGTGAATATGTTTCGAATATGAAATCATTAATAACAATAAACGTTTAATTTGAATACTGTACTTCTTGAACACGTAGATTACATTATAACGTATTTTATATGCAAGTGGATATAACCGGGATGCATTAGAAACAATTATTAAAAATAAAATCACATTGCCATACAATAAGAATTAACTATAAAACAAATGGCAAAAACAACATAATAAATTAAAATACGAAAAGAAATGTCTCATGTAATACATGTTTGAGAAGTGGAAATTCATTGCACTGGATCGGACGGTCACTGCCCCGAACTATATTGCATCATGCATCCCTAGTAATAAATGTAAGAACACAAACATACAATAATAATAATAATAATAATAATATATCATGATGATAAGTAAAATGAACTACGATCAAATATATTTAACTCTTAGAGACAATCTGGGTATTAAACTGTCGAACTCTTACAGATAGGGTTCAACGATTTTTTTCCAGGAAACTATTCCATTTCGTTATAATTACTTTTGTGAAGGATAATTTCCCGATATCCGTTTTCTGCAATATTAATTGAATTTCGTGTTTGTGATCACCTTTACTGAAGTATGTAGATTGAAATAGTCTTTCATTATCTCGTTTCAAAGCAGAATAAACTGAACATGATTTTTACAAAGCTCACGGGGCAATCGCATGTGGGAAAGGCTAGAGCATGCTTTCCTCCGCTGGGAACTGGGTTCGATTCCCGCCCAATCCACATGGAATTTTAGGAGGGTAAAGCGAGCTCACGATAAGTTTTCTCGTAGTTATTCTATTTCTACTTTCTCTCATTTCACCATTTCTCCATGGTCATCAATATTCCCATTCATCAATACTCGTATTATTGCTCTCGTCTACTCATTTGGCCATCAGTCAGGGATCTCAATAAATGTAAACGTTGAGTATACCAATAAACAAACAAAGAAGAAACACATATTCTATCAACACGTTCTATGTACATAAGCCCTTGGTTCTATTAATAATGTGTATCTCTGCTTTTTAGAGCTTTTCTGAAATAAAGTTGCATAATGCTATTTTGTCCCGTTTATCCTTCACCCTTGTTATTGTGTATCTCCACACAAAGGCCGCACTCGACAATCGGATAATTTTGCCGTGACAAGACGCCCTGTGCCCTTCGTTCATCCTCTCCAGCAACAAACACGTTTATCCCAGGCCGCTGCCGCTCCGGTGCAACCGCTTTGTAGTCAGCCCTTCGCTGCCCAAATGCACGCAGCGCAAAACACCGCCTCGTTGTGTATTAGGCTGCCCACTTAAAGGGCTTCGCGGAACGCAGATCTCGCCGACCCGCGCAGCTAATTCTCGAAAATTACAAAACTCATTCTGCGCGCCGTGTGTGGCGCTGTCACAACGCAATCAACGCTGATTGCAACAGTTATCTGTAGGTATTGTGCGAGCCTCTCATCACTTAACTCCTCTCATGTACCGGACACAATGATCGAAGAGCTCCATACGATATGAATGCATTAATTTAATTACGTCCCCCCATTGTAAAGAGGCGTTCTTTTTTTGTCTTGGCGTGTTTTTTGTCTCTCGTTTTGGAATTTATCGCGGCAATTTTATTTCTCCGCGATTCAATTGCGGAGTGATCGTAGGGTAGCTGATAATCCCGCACAATACTGGCGTGAGCGCGCGTTCATTTTTCAGAGAGAACCAGTTGTTGCTGTCTCTTTTTGCGGCTCGGCGTGGGCGTGGCTTCGGGGCGGTGCTGCGACCTGGCGGCTCGTCGCGGAGTCTCGCTTTCCAGGGGACGGGTCTGGAAGGATGCGAACGATCACGGAATTCTAATGAAGCGACGGATTTGGTGCTCTAATTTGCAGACCGGTCTGAGCCGTCGAGTCCTTCTCTCTCTCTTTTACTCAGCTGCAGGAACGATGAGACAGAATGAAATGATGTTTAAAGTACTGAGAGAGAAATATTTACTGAAATTAGGGAAATTGGTGACAATAAAAAAATGCTGAATTTGCCTCACTGATTTTACGAGAAATACAAGAGAGTGGTACATTTTTCTAAGAGCTCACCAATTTGAGAGTATTTTCAAATACAACAATTCTTCCAATGTAGAATTTCTCGATTCTTTGTCTGGATGCAAACTATTTACAAACCGACTCGTGCTACGTGCAAAATGTCTGTTTTAAACTTAGGTAACCGACTTGCTCACGGTTACGAAGAGATCATGTCCCACGCCTCTTATTTTACTTCTCATCCACTGCATACTTACGTAGTAAAGAGAAAGTATAGTAATCTGGAATCAGAAAACCGCACTATCGGAAAACCGAATAATACTAATTGAAAATTTTCGACAGAAAACCACGAATTATTTTTCCGAAAGACATAAAAAATCTTGTACTATATATAGTAAATTACTTTCAACACGTTTACTCAGAATTCACGTTTTTGGATCCTTGACACCTAAACATTGGTAGAAAGTCTCCCAGCAAAACGATCGAGTCTGCCTGTCCGTCCGTCCATGATCAACACTAGCACCTACCAAATTGTTCAGTCAATTTTGTCGAAAAATGATATTCATGGATTTGGCTGAACTCTAGGCCCTGTGAATTTGAAACGCATACTTCGTAGCTGTTACAAATAATGCGAGAATAATGCCAGCTGTTGTAGCATCGCTAGTTTGTTTACATTTCACACTACAATGAAACTTAACGACTTTTTATATGCATAATACCTTTCGTTAAAGAATCAACAGAAAAAAATTAACATTCTTCTATTCAAAAACTAAATAAACATTTAAAGAATTGTTTCAATAAGTTGATCATCTATTTACATTAGAGCTCATAAAACATGACACAATTTGAAGGAAATTTGTTGACAGTGATGAGTCATTAGTAAGCGTTTTACGGATGGGAGATGATGGTTGCTAAGTCTCTGCGAACTTACACTGGGTCTCGTTACTGTAAAGGTTTGAATAAGAGGTAATTTTCCATTGAGGACGTTTTACTCATGTATTCAGTAAACCAATAGCATTCAGCAAGGCAAGTATGAGTACAAAGGTTGAAAGAAAATATTTAACTGGATTAAGTGAAAGATAATAATTAAAAAATAAAGCAAATGAATTACAAATTTTCCGGACATCATCACTTTCGATCAAGTCAAACAGGGATATGTAAATACAGGTTGTGAAGAAAAAATGACTGAGAAGTAAAAACTTGAGACGTATTGAATATATTTTTTGCGTATTCAAGGACAAAAATAATCAACATGATTTTGATGTATAAAAAGGAAAAAGACACACATGCACATAACAAAACTAAGCAATCTATGTGCAAGTCATCAACAATTGCACTATTTTCTCGAGAAATGTTTCTATATTGATGGAGACGCGCACGTCTAGTGTCTTGCCATACACTTCATTGTCATTTGAATCGACTCCAACAGACAATGGTATTGTTAAGTTCAGAAATGTTCTGAGAGACGGATTTTACTTTCTCATATACATACATATATACGGAGTAATATACATAGTATATGGAAAGTTATATAATGCTGAGAAAAGTCATTTCAAGATTTAAATGGAAATACAATTTTTGGGGCCCATGATTCCGAAAGTGTTTCTTTCAAAATGTTCGTCCGTCCGTTCGCCTGTCCGTTCGCGTGTCCGTCCGTCCGTCTGTGAGCACTTCTAGTACCTAACCATTCGTAGGATTTTTTCAAAATGAATATTTTTCGGTCGATCTGGCTCGACTCGAGGTGCTGCGATTTTCAAAACCTTTCTTCAAAATTTTCGGAACTTTACAATAAGCCCCCGGAAACTTCGAAAATTTTCCCAAAAACGACTCCAAATTTTTTCTTTAAATTTCTTGTTAAATAGAGTAAAATAATTAAAAAGCTTATAAAGATGGCATAGGACCAATTTTCAGAGTTAACTCTGAAATTTTGAAACTTGCAAAATTTTGAAATTTGTACTCCATAGTAAGTTCTTTTATTGTGGGCATGAACATTTTTTTGACAATTTTAGTAGTTTTCGCGCAATATAGCTATCATGTGCATTTATGAAATACAAAAAAAATGTTCAAAAACGGCTTCAAATGTTTTCTTAAACTTTTGGTAGGCATCAATGCACTTAATAAGATGAAATAAACGCCATATTTCTCTATTCGTTTGTTTTTTCAAAAATTATAAAAGTGTAATTTCTTTGACTTAATTTCACGCTGTTAATATTTACATTAGCGGAAATTTGTTCACATTATTATATTTAAGAGTACATGTGCTTAAAATAACGTCATATAAAGTTTCTCGAAAACCGACCTTTTTCTGAGAAAACTGGCTCAAAGTTCACCATTTTAAGAAATGCACGATCGTCATTTTCTCAAAAAACGGTCCTAAATTTTTTGCAACATAACTGACATTCTGTGGTAGCAGCGCGCCAAGAAACAACCGTACGCTATTACATATTTGCTATTCCCTTTATGCCTTATGCAATAGGACTTCTTATATTCTTTATACGTAGAGAAGTGTTATCATGTCTGTATATAATATACTACATTCCAGAATTCGTAAAGCGGTAATTACATTTAATTTATTACAGTACTGTACGAGAGTGATTTATTTGTTGTTGTAATTTTTGTTCTTGTTGAAGAGTGTGTATGCTACATTTCGGAAAACCTTTCGTGTGTTTTTTCTGAGCAGTTTTTTCATTAGTACTCCTATAACATTATATTTTTATTACATACTCGTACTTTATGAATTATATCTTGTAATTGACAGAGATGTAATTAAAATCCCAATTTCAAAAGATCTGTACAATTGTGTTCGATTGTTTAAAAAAACATAAAGTATGTAATTAAGCATTAACTTTAATCCTCGTACACCCGTTTGTCAAAGTCAACTTTTAATAAACACAGTCGAAAACGTCAAGCTCTTTCACATGTCATTTCATAGTTATCAAACGTAGCATCATAACAGTGAAATATTCGCGCTCAATCCCTCGCAAGCGGCCTTCGAACGTCGCGAAAGAGGCGAGGAGCGCAGTGCGACTGCGCGGGCGCTGGACAGCACGCGAATGACAGCGCGGCTATTTATTGTGTGTAAGGCGCATTCGCACGCTTGAAAATAACGCCGTAGCAGCCGTTTGCTGAGTAGATCAAAGCGGATTGTCGCGTCAGAATATATGGTGGGTGGGCGGGCGAAGGCGACGCGGGCGATGAGGGTGCGTGGGAGGTGGGGTGGTGGGGGTGGCGTGGGCGGCAGATCGAGGGACGGCGCGTGGAAGGATTGCGGAGAGGGCGGTGAGGGGCGTGGGCGGAAGAGGAATGTCAATGGACAGGCATGGGCGCGATGAGGATGGTGGGCGGCGCAGGAGGGAGCCGGGCGGTGGAATCGGTGATGGCGGCGCAGGATGCGAGGGCAGCGGCGGTGGGGCGTGAGCGGCGGGGCGCGAAGGTGGCGGGGGCGCGTGGGCTGCAGTTAGGCGTGGGCGCGCGGCGTGGCTGAGGCCGGGAGAGGGCACGCGCGCGACTGGAGCCGGGGACGGAATATTTATGTGCCGCGCGCACGTCCCGGGAGCGTGATTTCATTTATTTCCAGAGACGCGCCGCAGGTCCGCAAGGCTTATCGGCCTGGACTGGAGGATGGATGGAGAGGGGCGGTGGAAGCTGCAATGCGAACGTGAGGAATAAGTGTGAGTGAACAAGATGGGATAGTGGGAGAGTGAGATTTGGTAAATAATTTGATGTAAGATTGGTTTATGGTGACGTTCGTCGATCAGGTAAGGTAGAAAGGAGAGGAGTAATTCAACGGAGATGCTAGTTTGAGGGAGAGGAAACTTGAAAAGGAGTGGTTGTCGATGACGTTTAGGGGAGTCATTTCTCGAGGGGATGATTTCGATGGAGAGGAAAGTTGAAGGATAGTAAGAATCGCGTTTTAATTGATTGATTAGTTATTCTAGGGATGTCCGCTGCTAAGGTGATTAGTCTCTTAAGTGCAAGGCATGTTTCTTGCTCAGGAAGTGGCGGCGATCTTCCGGCTGGATGGTGAGATCCGCAGCGAACCGACCGTCCGCTAGAGTTATTTTATCAACCTGGTATCTCCCATTATCGGGCCCGTCTGGACGGGTCAAGCTCTAAGCTCCCGACCGGCCTCCTGGCAAGTATTGGAGTGATGTGCATGTTTAAGTGTGCGGGTGCGTGCGTAGCGGGTTATCGTTGTCATTTGTTTATTGCCTTTCCCCCTCGTGCTGTCGGGAAGCCTAGATTGAGGACTTTTCGGTGCCACAGGTTATGGGTTTTAAGCAAATGTATGCATGACTTGCCAGAAACGGTATCGGTAATAACGTCGTGTTCAAAGACACGGATGCAAGATGTGACACTATAAGGCCAAAGTATTGGCATTAAATTGTTATTCTTGTTGTTGAGAAAGACTTTCATTTCTCTGAGGACGAAGAAGCGATCGGCGGGACGTCGACGACGTCGCATCTGTGACTCTCCGTCGACAACAAAAGCTGCTTTCATAGGTAGGCATTTATACGCGAATCATTCACCTTCGATTTTTAGGCAATAATGTGTGCACAGGCAGATCACGAAATCTTCTTGACTACGGCAGAACGTAACCTGCAAACTCATCTCTGCGTAAAGAGTTGCATGTGAGAGTTCGGGGAAACTGTCACACGTGTAACTCCGTTATATGAAATTTCCTACTAAAACTTCATTGGCAAAAGTGATCATTTTCAATCCATCTACAGCTAGAACTTTTTAACATTCTGACACACACTGCACATGCAGGTCATGTATGTGGAAAAAACTTGGCTATCTCGTAGTCGAACGAAAAATCAACTAAATACATTCCTATTGAAATGACAGGATCCGAAAGAAGGATGAGTTAGTAGGCAGTTTGAATGGTGGGTGAATGAAATGTCGCAAGGGGTTGCAAAGAGGAGGCAGCTAGAAAGAGAGAAAGTAGAAGAGGGTTAAAACTAACAAGTGGATTAAAGGGAAAAATGACTGTAGCACTCAGGCTGATGCACGAGCTCGCTCGGTCAGCAAAATGGGTGTCGCTTGTTCAGAATAAAACGATGAGTGTTTCAGAAGTGAATTGAAAGCAATGGACACTTTTAGATTAGCGTGCTACACACGAAAAAGCTTCCGTAAAAGGATGCCTGGGGAAAATAGTTTGAGAAAACGAATTGAACACAAACATCATTTCATATATTGTTTCATCAAGAAAGGAAAAAACAATCATACAAACATTTTTCTTTTTATCCACTGGAAGATTCCATTTTCTGGGAATTTTATAAAACGAAAGTATAATAAAATTAATAATTTTAATTTTTTTAAAAAAATTATTAATTCTAACAATTTTTTGTAGGAATATTCACAACGTTTTGTATTTTGCTATCGGTTCGGATTCGGGTTTGTAAATGTTGCTGGAAAATAATGATGGAATAAAGTAATTTAAAATGTTTTTAATATTATGAATGTTTTTTTTATTTTATTGTCTAAAACCTGGAGTCATTCTGTTGAAGAATAATAGAAAAGACAATCATCATATTGTATGGTTGAACAATTTTCTATTTCATAAATTAATTTAGGGTATTTTTGTATATTACTCCATTGTCTCACTTCAAAAAATGTTTATGTTATTTTTCCTTCACGGAGTATTTTATTGACGTAAATACACCTGTACAATAACTCGCTGAGGCAAAGGGCGAATGCGTAATATTCTAATTTGATATGATTAGATTTGTAATAACTTCCGAAATGACAAACATGGTCATTAATTGTTGGGGTAATAATTAAAAAGAAAGAAATAATAGAAAAAGAGAGCTTCCTGTTCATTATAAAAAATAAATTCGTGGAAATCATAACTAACAAATTTGGAGCAATTTGAAAGAAAAAATTGTAAATTACAAAATCCGTATGTAAATAATGTAACATGGATGTTTATGGGCTAGTTTACGCCCAATATTTCTTTGAAGTATATTTTCATTGAGTACATTTTTTCAGACATACTATAAGAATTCTTTTTTTTAATTGTATCGACCTTCATTCGAACTTTATTGAACTGAAAAACAGGGTTTTTTGGATCCATTTATCATCACCGGCGAAACTCTATTGCTATTTTATTTAATAAATTCACATGCATAATCTTACAATGAATCAAAGTTTTCCATAAAAAATATCTCTATAATTTCTTAATATCTCAGCAAAAACAGTTCCGTCGACGCGGAATTCTCGGAAGAGCCAATGAGAAAAGCAAGGCGTAGAATTTCCCAGAAATGCTAGCGCACAAAAAGCAACCGCCCCGCGTTGCAAGAGTCCTCGTTTCGTAGCAGCGCCGCTAGAGAGCGCGCGAGTGGGAAGCGAGGAAGTCGCGAGGGGAAGTGGAGCGCAGCAGGGGGAAGGTACTGGAGGAGCACAACGCACGGAATCTCAAGCGGCATCTCAAGCTCTGCTTCTTAAGATACTTCGCTTTAGAACCGTCTTCCTCTTTTCTCGTACTGGCTCATGCAGCTCAGTGGCAGCGTTGTCGTTGCTTCTACACCGTCGCTGGCCGGCAGGTCCTACGTGTCGAGTCTCGACCGGGGCGGAGTTTCGACACTAGGCAAGGCCGAATTCAGCCCTTTGTCTGGAGGAGAATTCTAACAAATAGCTCTACTCCGATAGTGTTTTCCGTTTTTTCTCTACTAAACGAAAGCCCCAGAAGTATCTTAAAAACACACCAGGGACTTCTCGTAATATTTCTTTCCTCATCCTTATCTGCTCCTTTTCACTTACAAACACGCATATACACGTACTCTACACCACCACACATCTCGGAAGACAAGTCGGGAGCTCATAGGTTGCCTCGGCTTGGACGGAGCCCCACTGGGGGGAGATACCTGGAGAGGAGAATCCTGCAGACTTCCGAAGTCGTCGAGGCTCGATCTCACCTTCCTATGGTGAAGGAACACCGTCACCTGTCGGTATATAATATACAATACACTTCCACGTCTAATGACCCGTTGACGCACCAGGAAACTTTAAATATCAATCATTATTTTCCCGCCTGCTTTGATGGCATAGGCGATTACCGAGAGTCCAAATGCGCGGAACCATGGAGTGCTGGTTCAGAGGCTCGTCGCCACATATCGTCGAAATGCCATCAGTGCTCTGTTTGCCTCGGCAACTCAAAGGAATGGAGATGCGAGTACTTACAAGTAAACGGTGCTTAAGTTTGCGTGTTCGACTCCCATCGTCGCATGTTGCCGGTACGTGAAAGCATGTCGTCGATGAATTCAAGTAATTCATCTCAAAATCAGTGGCCCAGGAGAGGGGAGAACATAAAGGTATAAATCTCGTCTCTTACCTATGCTAGGGAGCAGAGTGTGGCATTTACCAATCCAACGACCCTTCCTTATCTCAATAAGCACTTGTCCAATAAGCACAATAAGCATTTTGTCCAATGCGTATTTTTTTCTTATCCCTCCTTCGGTTACGTTTTCCGGTGGGTTGATAACGTGATGTCTTTGCAAACATTTTTAATACTGAAAATCACGGTTTTCAATACAGACAGAGACACTTATAATGGTCGCATGATTCAGTGTTCGATACTATGGTTGAACACTTGAGTTTCCAGAACGAGAATCTGGCAGCAGACACTGAAATTGTTACTTAACTCTGAATTTAATATTGTTATTACTTCGAGCGGCATTTTAAATATCCAAACGACATCGTCTTTTAAAGAGAGCAATCAATTAACCGTCGTTTTGATTCGGTGAAGCTGTATCGTTCTCTCTGGTACTAGCGGCATCTGTGTTTCACGTTTTCGTTGAAAGTCGACTCGTGCATCTGATAATATGATGAATCCATTTAATCGTTTGGCTGGCTTTATTGGGCGGCTTTTTATACCGGTGCATCCGCACAACACTTTCAAGTACGTAGGAAAAGTGAATTAAGGAGAGTGATGAGTGCTTGTGGGAATATTGTTTTTATGAGTGATGCTGAGATATTACAATAATTCGCACATTTCCCTGCGTTTGTTTGATTACTCATAAACTTCCAAAGCTGGCCGACTCACCAAACCAGTATCTTATTCTACCTCTCCATCACTACAACCTTCATCGTCACCACCATCGTCACTATCACCCGCCACCGCTTCCACCACAATCCCAACACCGCTCTCACCAACACAACCACAATCCATGTAGCAAGCAGAGAGATATTCAGACATAAGGATAAGAGCTGCAGATCCCCAGTTTCGCGAGCCCAGTTGCCTTAAACGGTAACGGATTTCCAAGCGCTTCCCTTCCGCCCCTCCAGCGGAGCCTCTCGCGGTCGCCGGGAAGCCAGCAGTGCCCGCGATATTTTAGCATAAGGAAGCCGTCGATTTTGTTTCTATCATATCGAGCACATTAATCAAACTCACTGTCGTTCCGAGGAGATAGATTGGCGATTCGGAATGTAATTTCGTCCCCTCTTTTTTCTCATCACTTTCGTAACCCCTCCATTTCTCAGCTGGGGTTATCCCCGGCATGAACATTTTCTGCTCGACAAATGACGGGGGATTTTTTTTCTATAAAACAAGTAGTTTGTATGGTTAGTGCAGCGCGACGGTGACAACGGAGACGAATAAATTGCGTGACTAGCGAAACAAATAACTCTATTTATCTTCCGAGGGAGACGGGAGATTCTCGGGTGTGAAGGTAGGGAGCGGTTGCAACAGTTTGCTGAGGCATTTGCACATTCCGTGGAATATGGAATTACGAGGATCGCTTGATGGTGAGATTATAGATGAGGTTATCGTATTTACATGTCACTCATTACGAACTTATTGCATCATCGCGACCCCGTTTTTCTTGCGTTCTTTTGTGTCAAAACGTTGTTCGTACTTTAAGGAATATTATAACGAAGAAAAATACGGAATTTGCTAATTACCTGTAACTATTTTAGGTTTTAATATAAACACATATTTATAGTTAGACGTTTTCGTTAACAACATTTTTATAGTTAACCCTAGAATGCTCGGATCTTGTACTATTTATCGAGAATGCCCGCAGGCTGTCATTTTGACGGCTCATGTATTTTCGGGAATTTAAATACACAAACAAATATACGTACATCAGTTTACATTTCTATTAATAGAAGGTATAATAGGTAATTAGAAGAATATCAACTATTGACATAAAAATATTTACGAGAATTCTGGCTGCTTACTCGTGAGTTGCCTTTCGTCGTAAGATAAAATTCCCAATGTTTCATTCCATCTCCTACTTCTAATATTAACACTTCAGATACAATAAACACCAATGCTTTATTGTACTAATCTTTGTTAAAAAGAGAGCGTCCATAGATTCTTGGAACAGAGAGAGAACATTATATAAAGAAAACCATTCGACACACGGAGCGCACAGTTTAGCAGCTATTGGGAAACAGTCAATTTGATGGCTGACGGGCGAATAAGATAAATCGATTGATATAACAATTTCGAGTGAATGAATGTTTTCGAAATTTTCACTTATACTTTATATCATAAATACATTTAAAGTCAAGTTATCACAATTTCCTACTGTTCATTTTAATAAAGATAACATTAATTGAATAGGTTGCAGCCGTTAAAATGACGGCGTCGGTCGTTCTATTGTTAAACATAGATTTTACATTTTAATAATTCCAAACTTATAAATTTGACTTTTAAAACTATTATTTAAAAAATTGTTTTTGTAAAAATATATATTCTCAAATCTTGATGAGAATCTCACAAACGTCTTTGAAATGTTTATCAGTAAATAATTTTCTTTAAATTATGGATGAAATCATCGCTTATTATTTGAATGATACTAATTTCGTGATCTCTGAAGAATTTTTACAATAATTAAAAATATCGTAATCACTTTCTGCAATATCAGTCGGAACATAATTTTGAAAATATAACTTTTAGCCTGGACAAAGTAATTTTATTTATTAATACATTTATTTTTGAACATGCACCATTTACAAGAAATTTTAGTTACATTTAACTGTTTGGTTGTAAAAATATGAGTATGTAAGATGACGTTACATATTCCGTTTTACATTCCCAAATCCAACATACTGCAAACCTGAGAGGCAAAGAAGAACACATTTACAGAAAGGAAAATCCTTTTAATTCATTCCATACGTAATGGAAAACAATCTGAAGATATGGGTTTGAAACTCTATACAGGTGTAAGAGATGAAACGAGGCGATACCATTGTGGGGTGCACGAAGAAAATATGGAACAAGTGTGTTTCAGGTATATGAATGAACGAGGAGAGAATCATGGAGGGGAGTGGAGTGTACAAAAGAAGATTAAAAGGATTTAGGTAGGATCGGAAAGGGCTGTTGAGTAAATGGAGAACTATAAAGAAGTATAATGTAGCTATGGACTTTAATGACAAGAGCCAACCAACTAGGATTTGGGATTATAGAAAGTTCTTGTAAATATGAATTATTACACTCGGTGATTATTTTCAATATCTGTTGAGTAATTACCGTGTTCAGTTCATTACTTTTAGCTTACTATACCGTTTCCAACTTGTTATTTAGTCAATTAAGAGTTGTTTAAGTAAAATGCAACTGTTAAACATTTTATGTTAACCAGATGCTACTTTTCAATCAGATCTTTCACACATAGTTTCTACTGTTCTGTGACTAAATAAATCAAAATCTTGTAAAGTAAACGGATATAAACAAATTTTGATTGTCTAAATAAAAGGGGGCTGTAAGAAGTGTTTCATTCGCCGGATGCGAGTGGTTGTGTTCGTTTGCCTTCGCCCGTGGACGCATGAGCGGCGGGGCGGCAATGCCCCCTCCCCTTCCCACCAACGATCGGC